>QEPC01002236.1:11923-39738 GCA_003113815.1 Sphenodon punctatus | reverse complement strand
GCCATGTCTGTGTCCCGCCCCTGCCCGGTGCCTTGTGGGGGTTTAGCGCCCGGCGGGGGTTCGGCTGCACGTCTGTTGTGCTGCCGCGGCCCGCGATGTTGCGGCCCGGTTCCGGCCCGTGGTCCCATTCCCGGCACGTCTGTTTGGGTCGTATTCCCACCCCCGGGCGTGGTTGCGCTGTTCACCCCCCCTGGTGGTTCGCTGTGGTGAACCGGCCGCCCGTAACGTCTGAAAATACCGAGTGTCTCCTCTTGTGTCTGGTAGTTGCAGGAATGTTGGGATGAGTGCCTGTGTAGGGAGGAGATGGGGAAATGCACTACCAGTTGGCTTAACTTTTCATATTCTGGCTTTTGTGAGGTTGAGTCAGGTATAAGATAAAGTCAGCAACCCTAACTGCTCCACAGCAGAGGAGGAATTAATTTTGTTATAAGAGGGATCCAATGAGATTGCTCAGTTTGCATACTTGAAGTAATGGCACTTTAGTGGCAGCCACAGCTGAAGAATCAGGGAACTGTTTACCAAGTGGCTTAAAAGTGACAACGCTGAAATGTGGAGCTAGTTATTATCCATTTCCTTCCACCCATAAAATCTCTTCGAAACGTTAGCATTTTTTTTTTCATTTAAGATGAAACTTAATTGTTCTTTTTTCCCAAAAATGTTTCACCCTTTAGCCAAATATGAAATATTTCCCCTTTTTTTCATTAAAATTTCTGGATATCAAAGAAGTTGAAAAATTCTCATTTTGGGAGAAGCAAAATATACCAAATGTTTTCCAGTTTTTCAAAACTAAAGCTGAGCAAAAATTAAAATTGCTGAAAAAGAATTTAAAAGAAAAAGAATATTAGAGTCATGATTCCATAATTATTCTAATATGCCCCCCCCCAAATAAAATTAAAAAAATAACACAAGGAAAAAATTCAGGCAGCTGGACTGAAATGTATTAGAGCTAAGAAGTTGCTTGAACTATTACTAGAGATTTGCATACACTATACTAGAAATAATGGGCAGATGCTCAGATTGAGAAAGAGACAATGTACAGGACTTCACTAGCATGAGCAGTTATCTTCCACTCCCTCCAAAGATGAAAACAGACATGACGGTGGCCACTATGGCCTGCTGTGGTCTGGGACTTAGTGCTTCTGTTTCCCCACTGGCCGGCTACTGTCCTAGGACAGGTAGGCGGCTGTCCCAGAAATGAGTCCTCCAGATAACCCCTGGAGTACATTCCGAGCCAAGGACCGCCCATGTGGGCCACAGCGAACCGATGTGACTATTTGGCCCCATCATCCCTGCTACAGGTCAGGGGCTGCCATGGCTGCACATTATGGTGGGGGTGGGGCACTGGGAGCAGGGCAGGGGTGAGGCCAGCCACCCATACATCTGTTGCGCCCCACCCAGAGTGTGCAGGTGGTAGGATGGCGCTCCTGCTGCAGGAACGTTTGGTCAGTGCCCCTCCCCAACCTGGAGATTGGCATCTGCTGTTTCCCTCCCTGCCCTGCCCTGGGCTGGGGAGCTGCCACGCCACCCACACATCTTTTTTCACCCTACTCTGTGCACATGAGATGGGGAAACTAGGGGTTAAATGATTTCTCATCTCCTCTTCCATCTTCTGATCTCTAACTTGCATGAAGCTGCCAGCAGGGGAGCTGAAATAATAAGAAGCTAGTGAGGCAGAAATGCTCTGTGGGCAACACAAAATAGGGATGGGAAAATGCGGTTTGGAAGTTCGGAGTTCGGACCGAACTCAACCAGTTCGGTCGACCAAACCGAACTTCCAAACCGAACTCAATTTTCGAACCAAACCGAATTTCCGAACTCGGTTCTGTTCACCAGTCCCTATAAGATAATATTCCATTTAGTTCAATGGGGTTTGAATTTCCGTACTTTGTTCGGAGTTCGGACCAAACTCGAATAGTTTAGTAGATCAAACAGAACTTCTGAACCGAACTCAATTTTAGAACCAAATTTCCGAACTCCGTTCTGTTCGCCCATTCCTAACACAAAAGGAGGACATGCTGAAGATTCCAGGGACAGCAGAGGATTTGGGGAAAGGTACCTTACTCCAGTACAGAACTTCTAGTTTCCTTGTGTGGGAACCTGTCCCCCAACTTTTTTTTTTGAGAGCGAGAGAGAGAGATAAGAACACTTTTCTTTCATCCTCTTTTTAAAGTCTCCAACCCTGTTATTGGGAATAGAATGAGGTTAAAGTGAGTCAGGAGGGACTTACCTCCCAAAAAAGTGTCCGTGAGTTACCAATGATAAAACTTACCAATTGTAAAACATGAGGGCAGGCACCACTGCTCAGTTTAAAATAATGCAGCCTATTTCTGTGAATACCAAAATATTTGGCAATTTTGAAATAAATGACTTCTGGTATCTCTCACATAGGTTGCTGGATTCCTCTGCCTGGTGCAATTGCTTTTGATGTATTATTTATTAGTGCTAGCAGGGCTGGCCTTAGAATATGTGGGGTCCAGGGTGAAGATACAACACAGGGACCCTGATAAGGGGCACCCTCTATAGGGCCCTAAATGTAGTAGTGTTTGGGGCCCCACTAGGAGGGAGTGGGGTCCACACCCCCTGCAATGGTGAAAAAGGGGCCACTGTGGGGCCCCTGAAAAGAGTGGGACCAGCGACCATCACCCCAGGTTGTCCTGTGGCAAGGCCGGCCCTGAATTCTAGTAACAGGAAAACTACCAGATAAACCTTGATGGGTGTATGCAAGTTGTGTGTCTACAGGAACTGTTCCTTCCTATATAGATGGAAGTTCACTAAAGCCATTGATTCTAAGCCAGTTTACACCAGCTGAGCACTTGTCCCACACCATTTCTCTTCCCTGCCAACAAGGTAACTTTGTGGATGGTACATTAACTTTGTAATTGATTTTACAAAAATATTTCACTGTTAAGAGAAAAAAATGAGACACCAGAGTGTTATAAAGAGACTTGTCAGCCACAGCTGGAGAATCCATGTCCCTCCAGAGGCTGACATAGTGGTGTGTGAGCACCAATTTACACAACATAAATGATGTTAATGGCAACAGAAGCTATAAAAACTGGTCAAGAAGGAAGGAAGAAAGAGAAGACATAAAGAAAAAAAAGGAAGCACATGGTAACAATGTGAAATCTATTCAGTGTACTGGACCATGCAGTTCCCAAGTGCCATGCTCAACCTAGCCAAGGCATAGAGGGTTCAATCCATCAAGGTGTTGAACAGGTGATTATGAATGGTCCAAATGCACAGGAGCACAGCTCCTCCTTAAACCCTGCCCCCAAATTCAGGTTGAGGGGCATGTGCACCCTCTGTTCCCTCCTTTTATCCTCCTGGGTAGCTTTGGCCACCTGACTCCATCCATGCATCCCCCTGCTTCACTGCTCCCCTCCCCCCCATCTCCTAATGATGGCCAGAACCCATACTGTAGTAGAGTCTCTCCAGAGCCATAACTAGCCTATGGCTAACATGGCGTTGGTAGCCATGGGTGCATTTACATAAGGGGGCACCAACCAACCATGCCTCGGGGCAGCTGAATCACCTGCTGTGTGTCTGTCGTGCTGCCCCCAGACTCCCTTCACTGATGCTTCTGCCAGCAGGAGTGCACTGCTTAGCCAGTACTAATGGGGTGGCCAAAGCTAACCACTTTTTTTTAGTCACCCCCCCATTAGTTGGGGCTAGCTCTGGCTGGCAGAAGCAGCAGTGAAGGGAGTCTGGGGAAAGCAGCCGCAGCGCAACAGACACACAGCTGGTGTGCCTGGTGCCCTGGGTCACAGTTGTTTGGCGCCCTTCATGTAAAAGCACCCATGACCACCACCACATTGGCCATATTATTATTATTACTACATTGGACTTTTATACCGTCCCTCTCACTGATCGCTTCTCAGGGCGGTTTACAACAAAGCAAAAATACAAAATATACAACAATATAACATCAATATTGAAAACATTATCAATAGCCAAAGGAATAAAACACAATTTCCCACCCCTCAATACCCCCCATCAATACACAATGTCAAAAAAGCCACAAAACTAGAGCACAATTTCCCACCCCCCAATACCACCCCACCATCCATACCGCTCTCTCACAGAGGTATTCCCCCTTGAGTTAGTCCTCCCCTCTCTCACCACTGCATATGCTAGTAACAGCTCTAAGTCACTCCTTGGACTTACAGAATCATAGCATCGTAGAACTGAAAGGAATCTTAGAGGTCATCTAGTCCAACTCCCTACTCAATTCAAGAGATCTGCAGCTACATCATCCCTGACAGATGGACGTCCAGCCTCTGTTTGAAAACTTTCAATGAAGCCCACCACTGCCCTAGACAGGCTGTTCCACTGTCAAGTAACTCTTACCATTAGGGAGTTCTTCCTAGTGTTTAGCCAAAATCTGTTTTCCTGTAATTTGATCCCATTGGTTTTAGTCCTGCCCTCAGAAGAAACAGAGAACAAGTCTGCTCCATCTTCTGTGTGACAGCCCTTCACATATTTGAAGACGGCTGTCATGTCTCCCCTTAGTCTTCTTTTCTCCAGGGTAAACATACCCAGCTCCTTCAACCTTTTCTCCTAGAACTTGGTTTCCAGATCCTGGACCATATTTGTCGCTCTCCTCTGAACCTCTTCCAATGTGTCAATAGATGTTTTTACACGCACATTTCTCCTGCATGTTTGCTGTTACTAGGGATGGGCGAACAGATCGCGGTTCAGGTTGGGCCATTCGGTTAGGCTGCGTTCGGTTCGGCCGTTCGGTTCAGCTGCATTTGGTTTGGTCGTTCGGTTCGGCTGCATTCGGGAAATGTTATGGGTGGTTTTTTGTTTTTTATATGGTTTTTTGGTTTTTTATTGGGTTTTATATGGTTTTATTTTGGTTTTATTTGTTTTTTTGTTTTTATATGGGGTTTATTTATTTATTAATTGTATCTAATATTATATCTATCTATCTATCTATCTACACAAATCTAACTGCTATTAACTATTCTAAATGCTATGAACTAAATGGATTATCTAATAAGTACACAGGCCTACTCCTACAAACACTAAAACTAAATCACTAACGCTATCTCTATCACTAAGCTAGCTCCTACAACTATTATCCCTAACCTATCTCTTTATCTCTCTATATCTATATATATCTATATGGGATGGGGGGGAGGGAATCACAAACACAAGGTTTCAGTTTAAGGTTTAATTTTCATTTCAGTACAAAACTGAAATGAAACTTAAAGCAATCTAATAATCCTACTCAACGCCTGCTGTTGTGTGTAAAAAGTTCTCCTAGTAAACTGCTTTGCTCCAGGCAGCTTTGTTTACTTGGTTTCCATGGGAGCCTGTCAATTTTACAGCTGCTGCTACTTTAGGAAGCCTCAGGGGAGTGTTTGTTTGAAGAATGCATCCAGAAACCCCCAGGACAGTGTGTGTGTGTGTGTGTGTGTGTGTGTGTGTGTGTGTGTGTGTAAAAATGCCCATTGTCCTTCTTAAAATGTGTTGCCCAGAACTAGACACAGTACTCCAGATGAGGTCTGACCAGCATAGAATAGAGTGGAACTATTACTTCTTGTGACCTGGAGCCTAAAATTGTATTAGCCTTTTTAACAGCTGCATCAGACTGCTGACTCATGTTCAGCTTGTGATCAACTACAACCCCAAGAGCCTTTTCACATGCCAAGCCAGGTATCATCCATCCTATATTTGTGCATTTGATTTTTCTTACCTAAATGCGGAACCTTACATTTATCTATGTTGAATTTCATTTTGTTAGTTTTGGCCCAGCTTTCCATCCTGTCAAGATCAATTTGAATCTTGTTTCTGTCTTCTAATGTGTTAGCTATCCCTCCCCGTTTTGATTTATCTGCAGATTTGATAAGCATCCCCTCTACTTCTTCATCCAAGTCATTAATAAAGTTTGAACAGGACAGGGCCCAGGACCGAGCCTTGAGGCACCCCTCTCGATATCTCCTTCCAGATTGATGGGGAGCCATTTAGAAGCACTTTGGAGGTATGGTTCTTCAACCAGCTGTAAATTCACCTAACGGTAGTATCCTCTAACTCATACTAAACCAGCTTGTCAAGAAGGATATCATGGGGGACTTTGTCAAATGCTTTGCTGAAACCAAGATATACTACATCAATGGTATTCTCATGATCTACTGAACTAGTAACTCAGTCAAAAAAGGAAATAAGATTAGTCTGGCATGATTTGTTCTTGACAAACCCATGCTGACTCCTAGTAATCACAGCAGTGTTTTCTAATTTCTAAATGCTTACAGACGGACTGCTTTATAATCTGCTCTAGAATCTTTCCAGGTATTGATGTCAGGCGGACTGGTCTGTAGTTTCCCAGATCCTCGTTTCCCCCCTTTTTGAAGATAGGGACAACATTTGTCCTTCTCCAGTCTTCTGGTACCTCACCTGTCTCCAAGATTAGAGACAGAGGTTCTGAGATTACATCTCAATGTTCCTGAAGTACCCTAGGATGTAATTCATCTGTCCCCGAAGACTTGAACTCATTTAAAGTAGCTAGGTGTTCTCTTACCATCTCCTTACCTATCCTAAATTGCAATCAAGGTCCTCAGATCAAGCATCTAGCTGATGATCCTGTGAAAGGGGATGAGCTCTCACTGGGAGGTGCTGAATACTGTCTGCTTCCACTGTAGAAAATAGCCTAGGTCTTGATGGCATCTAACTGCAGACACTTATTTACAGAAAACAATTAACAAGCTCCAGGGGCCACTAAAGGGTTGCAATTCCTCCCCTTCATCCCCAACAGCCCAGCACCCTAAACAGTTCCTGGCTGTAATTCCCTGATTGACTTGCCTCCTGTTTTAACATGCACAACTGAGTCTCACCCATCCATTGTCTGTATGACATTGTCTGAGTAGGCTCACGCTCTCATGAAAGTAGGAGAACCAACAACAATTGCTCTAGGTCTTCACTTTTCACAATTCCGTTCTGTCATCAGAGGTAAGTAAACCACAGTCACTGTCCTTTTTTCCATTGCTGATCTGCGTGGTGCCATTCTGAGTCAGTCCCATGAGTGGGGGCAAGTCAGCAAGGGTAGACCAGTGAGGGGAAGCATTTTTCAAGAGGGGGGTGTATTTGGAGGGTTCTGATTTCCAACCCTCAGGTTATTGTCCACTGATAACACAAACCTTCCCTAACACTGGAGCTGATCCCATACCACACACATGCAGCCATGCACACGTGTGCAACTGCATGGTTTATGTAGTCACCATAGGCCCCTTACTGGTAGTGTGCCCAATTTATGAGTGTGTCCATGCCTGGGTGTTGCACAGGCTCTGCAGGGAATGGGATCCACCCACCCTCTGTAGAACTGAAATTAGTACCTGAAAAAATGGGTATATCCGACAAATTTCAAGCACCCAAATAGACTTGAAAATATTGGGTACCAGTCGGTACTCAATTTTGACCCAATTCAAGTACCCAATTTCCAGCAATGTACTAGAATGTCTCCAAATGTCAACTTCCAATCACGGAATGTTGAATTCGGATATCAGTTTTTTTACTTCTGATTCAATTTTGGGGTTTACCGTCCCAATTTACTGGCCAAAATCAGAAAATTAGAAAATGGTACTGAAAATTACCAATTTTTCAGGTCATCTGTAGGGATGGGCGAACGTGGTTTGGAAGTTCGGAGTTCAGCCTGTTCGGACGACCGAACCAGAATCCGAACACGTACTGACTGAACCGAACTCAATTCAGAACATCGAAATGACGGAACAGTTCGATCAGTTCGGATCGCGTTCGGGTGAGTTTGGGTGGCAAAAATGTGCCACTGGAAGGCAAAACATGACAGGGAGGGGGAGTCAGCTGAGGAGCTGACCAGGCACCAGGGGTGGAGAGGCTTGGAGGAGCAGCCAGCCTGACCAATCACCATCCCTTTTCGCTTCAGACCACTGGCTTCGCAGTCTGCGATTGGCCACGGGCTCAGCTGCACGGAGCCAATGGGGCTTGTGGTGGGGTGGGCGCAGCAAGAAACAAAACTGATTGCCTCCCCCCTTCCCAACACCTTCTGAGCTAGTCACTGTTCCTGAACAGCAGGTGTTTCAGAAGGCTTCCTCTCTCCCAGCAGTGTTTGTTCCTTTCTATTCCTAATCCATTGCCATCCTCCTCCTATTTCACCCATCCAACCCATTTACCTCCATATTATCATTTATTTAGGTTATATTAGATAGATTTAGGTGTTATTTTTTGTTTTTACCCCTCCCTGTGTTCCCTGTGTTCAACCTTCCTCCCTCCCTCCCCCCTTCATTGAATCCTTTACCTCTCCCATAAATTCCATCCCTAATGTCCTTTCCCTGTTCTAAGTTTTGGATTTATTTAGAGTAGGAATATTATTAGATTGATTTTCATTTCAGTTTTGTACCCCTCCCTGTGTTCTTGTGTTTCCCCCTGTACAATATTGTATATATAGATCGATAGTTATTAGATAGACAGTTACTAGATAGATATACATAGTAGTTAACTTAGTTATAGAGATAGAGATACAGTGTGTTTGTAGAACAAGGCCTTTGTAGTTAATTATTAGGATATTCCATTTAGTTCAATAGGTTTTAGAATAGTTAATAGCAGTTAGATTTAGTGTAGAGATAGATATAGATATAAAAAGAAACAGCCACTCCAGCCCCAGGACCCACCATCAGGGTTCTGGGGCCAAGTTACAGGCAGGGAGGGCTGTGGCCAATATGTATCTAGAAGCTGCCACTCTAGCCCCAGGACCCACCATCATGGGTCTGGGGCCATCATTCCTCGCACAGAGGCGATGTCATTCCACCGCACCAAGAAACAGCCACTCCAGCCCCAGGACCCACCATCAGGGTTCTGGGGCCAAGTTACAGGCAGGGAGGGCTGTGGCCAATATGAATCTAGAAGCTGCCACTCTAGCCCCAGGACCCACCGTCCTAGGTCTGGGGCCATCATTCCTCACACAAAGGTGATGTCATTCCAACGCACCAAGAAACAGCCACTCCAGCCCCAGGACCCACCGTTGGGGTTCTGGGGTCAAGTTACAGGCAGGGAGGGCTGTGGCCAATATGTACCTAGAAGCTGCCACTCTAGCCCCAGGACCAACCGTCATGGGTCTGGGCCCATCATTCCTCGCACAGAATCGATGTCATTCCAACACACCAAGAAACAGCCACTCCAGCCTCAGGACTCTTCGCCAGGGTTCTGGGGCCATGTTAAAGGCAGGGAGGGCTGTGGCTAATACCTAGAAGTTGTCACCTTAGCCCCAAGACCCACCATCATGGGCCTGCGGGCATCATTCCTCACACAGAGAGTCAATTTTTCAAAACATCGAGAAACAGCCACTCCATCCCCAGGACCCGCCGCCAGCATTCTGGGGTGTAGGTACTGGCAGGGAGGACTGTGGCCAATATCCATAAGCTGCCACTCTAGCCCCAGGACCCACCATCATAGGTCTGGGGCCATCATGCCTCCAAGAAGGCATCCCCGGCAGACCAAAGGAGATACTCTGGGGTGCAGAGGGCGAGGAGGTTGAGGGGCCCAGACTGTGAAGGGCTTTATAGATCAATACCAATAACTTGAATCTGGCTCGGCAGCTATTGGCAGCCAGTGCAGAGTCCGGAGCACAAGTGTTATATGCTCCTGACGACCCATCCCCAGCAGGAGCCGAGCCACCACATTCTGCACTAGCTGCAGCCTACGGACCAGGAACAAGGGCAGCCCCACATAGAGCGCATTGCAGTAGTCCAGCCTCAAGTTGACGAAGGCATAGATGTGGGAGGCCAGGTCCGGCCCGGAGATGTATGGACACAGCCTCCACACTAGATACAACTGGCGGAAGATGGCCTTCGCCACCACCTCCACCTGTCGATCCAGGCAGAGATCCGAGTCCAACACCACCCCCAATCAGAGGGGGCGACACCTCCCTCACCCTCCCCACCACCATCACCTCTGTCTTATCAGGGTTGAGCTTCAGTCTGCTCTGCCACATCCACTCCACCACAGCCTCCAAACACTGGGATAGCAACAAGACAGCAGGGTCTGGGTCAGCTGAAAAAGTGAGGTACACCTGAGTATCATCAGAAAATTGGTGACATTGCACCCCAAACCCTCTCAGGATCTCCCCCAAGGGCTGCATATATACATTAAATAATAATGGAGACAAAATGGAACCCTGCAGAACATCACAGGACAAGGCACAGGGGCAAGATATTTCAGCTCCCAGCACCAACCGCTGGTTTCTCCCTGAGAGGAATGAGCAGAACCATTCAATAACAGTCCCGTCCAGGCCCCCCAGGTCTCGCAGCCGTCTCAACAGCAGCCCATGGTCCACGGTATCAAAAGCGCCCAAGAGATCTAGCAGGATAAGAAATGTAGAACATCCTGCATCCATCTCCCTGTGGAGATTGTCGATCAAGGCCACCAACGCTGTCTCTGTGCCATAGCCGGGACAGAACCCAGATTGAAAAAGGTCTAGGAAACCAATGCTGTCCATATGCGCCTGGAGCTGGATCACCACCGCCCGCTCAACAACCTTCCCTAAAAAGGGAAGGTTAGAGACAGGTTACGGTTAGTGCATGTGCCCATGGTGAGTGGGGGTGCGTGCCCGCCCACCTAACACACATCGCCACTCACCCCCCCACTCATCGCCATGCATGGAGCAACCAGGGGAAATGGCAGTTACTCTGTGGGTGTGGATGAGTGGGGAGTGAGTGGGGATGCATGTGCAGCCGTGCGCATGCCCCGTCCATGCACTGGTGCGCCCATGGACACACCCCCAACCCGGAGGAGCCATGTAAAAAAAGCGTTTGAGGAGCCACTTGAAGAACAGAAGGTTGCTACCTTGTAAACAAGGTTCTTTGAGATGGGTCCAAACATTTTCATAACACCCACCCTTCCAGCCTCGCATGGAATTTTTTCTTTATATTTCTAGTAAGGGTTGGAAGGAACTGTCATTCTGAGGGAGAGAGTGCTTTTTATACTAGAGGAGCTTGAGACCATCATGTGGTCTATTATTTAAATAGGGTGAGCATGCAGAATCCAGTTGTGAGAATGTTAGGCACCATCTCGAAGAACCTTCTTTACAAGGTAATAACCTTCTGATCAGCACATGGGGAGGAGTTGTTTGTAAACAAATAGCATTATCTCCCAGTCCAATCAGTGTTCCAGCTGTTGCTGCTGCTGCTGCTGCTGCTGCTGCTGCTGCAGCACTACTAGGAGGCAGAGGCAGGTGAGGGATGGGGACCGGAGCCAGGGAGGGGAAGCAGAAGAACTTATTGGGGAGAAGCTGGTTTCAGCCTGCTGCCCAGCCAGGCAAGTGCGGGGCCCTAGCTAGCTGCAGGGCCATGTGTGGCCGCTCATGTGGCACATGCCTGGGGCCAGTCCTGGAGACAGGGGCCTTTTTTAAACAGGCCACTGCTGGGGTCGCAGTCCATGGTCACACCACTGCGGGGGCAGTGCAGGGGTAGGTGCAGACAGGGACACACCCATCCCTCACCCATGCCCCTGCAAGGAGCAACCTGTGTTTTTGCCAGTTGCACCATAAGGAGACAATTGGTGGAGGTGCGTATTTCACGGGAGCGCACACTCACACCCACCCACACACCCGCAGCCACTTTCACATGAGACTTATCCTCCCATGTCCACAGGGTGGGCATGAGTAGGTGTGTCTCATTTAAAAAGGGCTGGGGTTTGCGATTATGACAGATTACATTTGTATTTTAATCTTGGCGATATATTCCCTCACAGGATGGTGGAAGCTACAGAGGGTAGCAAGGCAGCACTACACTTTGTGGGTCCATAAACAAATAGATGCACCAGTTGGGGAAGTGCAGCACAGCTCATGGGGAGACAATAAGCTCCCAGGCTATTTGATTTATTTTTACCAGCAGCCATGTCTCTGTCTCTGGAATTCACACAATTTCACATGCACTCCCAGCTTACTGTTTGTGAACTGAATTTCCTGTTAAATGGAATTCATCCAAACCAAAATGAATATATTGAAAGAGGTTATGGCATTGCATGCTGTTACCTTGCTCCAATATCTGTGGCCCTTTTTAAATGGAATGCAGGGGGGATCGGCGTGTGTCCATGTACACCTCCCCCCACACACTGCCCATGCTGCTGCACACACCCCCATCACCCCCTGCAGCACGTGTTTCACCGGAGTGCACATGTACACCCACCCATCCGCCACTGCAGTCACACAGGCAGCGCCCACTCATGCCCACGCAGCAGACCTGTGTGGGCATGAGTGGGTGTGTCTTGTGTAAAAAGGGCCTTTATTAAACAGCTTTTCCACTCTTCTATTTGCATACAGTGCTATTTAGTGTGAGTGAGCCAGAAATTCCAAGCAATGCCTGTGTCATAAAACAAAAAGTGACACAATAGAAGTGCAAGATGCAGTGCTGCTTTCTATGAAAAGCTGCAACACCAATCTTTGATCTGATCCTGTAGCTCTTACTCACTTCTTACTGAAATTAATGGGAATGCTTTGCTTGGCAGATTTTCAGTCTCCTGCTTGTTTTCTTTCCTTTTGTCCTCTTTGCATGAGGGGAAGCTCTCCTTAAATATCTGCAAGGCCATCATTTTCCTCCCACAAAGTCCACTTATCAACTCAGAGAGAATCTTCTCTGTGGCAGCAAGTAGTGGAGTGATAATTTTCTTAAGAATGTACACTGAATATGGGTTGGGCTTGAAAGAGTTTGAACACTCCAGCAGCAGCACCTCCAGCACAGACTCAACCAGCCAAGTTGCTGTACAACATGAGGTGTGTCTTCTCCAGTGCACACCAGTTTTTCATATTTGCTTTCCACATAGACTGTTCTACATTTATTATTATTATTATTTATGATGATGATGATTATACCATAATGCCTGGTACTGTACAGTCATGATTAGAGATAGGCCTGCCCCAAGAGGTTAATGGACAAGAAAGGGGAGACAAGGCAGAGGGGAAGACACAGAGAGACAGGGATACATTTTTTAAGCTAAGAGATTAGATGTGTATATGCTTAGTTTAGTTACTAGGGAAGGAGGGGGAATCCTGATAAAATAGGCAGTGTAAAAAGAAGCATAGTCAAGCAGTCTATGGGGATGAGAAGCTAGGGAAAGTCTGATGGAAAGGGAAGGATTTTAGGAGGGATTTGAAGGCTGGGAGGGAGGGAGGAAGCAGAGTGTCTGTGTTTGTGTGTGGAGAAGGAGTTCCAGGCATAGGGGGCAGAATGGGAGAAAAGTTGAAAATATAAAAATCACTTATCAAAAGCACCTTCACACCAAATAATAATAATAATAATTAATCAATAAATAATATGGAAAGGACTGCTTAAGAAGTGTATTTACTCTTTTTAGTTACTCACATGATAACAATAGTCATAGGGTGAAAACAGACATGATGCTAAACACCCTTTAACCACCCTTGGTGGTTATTTATGCATGTTTCAGGGCTGTATTGGTGCCCTATGCTGCCCTGCAACATGCATAAATAACCACCAAGGGTGGTTAAAGGGTGGTTAGCATCATGTATGTTTTCACCCATAGTTTGAATAGCCTTTTCCTGGTAACGTGCTTTTTGGGAACACTGGCTGTCAGAGAGGAAACTGCAAGAAGAGTTATGATCACACACCCTCACAACTAATCATGCAGACAAATAGGGATGTCCAAACACGGTTTGGACGTTCAGAGTTCGGCCCGAACTCAGCAAGTTCAGACGGCAGAACCGAAAGGCTGAACAGAATGCCAAAATCCCCGAACAGTTCGGCCTGTCTCTTATACACATCTAGATGTGTATAAGAGACAGGAGTAGGTGTGTCTCATTTAAAAAGGGCTGGGGTTTGCGATTATGACAGATTACATTTGTATTTTAATCTTGGCGATATATTCCCTCACAGGATGGTGGAAGCTACAGAGGGTAGCAAGGCAGCACTACACTTTGTGGGTCCATAAACAAATAGATGCACCAGTTGGGGAAGTGCAGCACAGCTCATGGGGAGACAATAAGCTCCCAGGCTATTTGCTTTATTTTTACCAGCAGCCATGTCTCTGTCTCTGGAATTCACACAATTTCACATGCACTCCCAGCTTACTGTTTGTGAACTGAATTTCCTGTTAAATGGAATTCATCCAAACCAAAATGAATATATTGAAAGAGGTTATGGCATTGCATGCTGTTACCTTGCTCCAATATCTGTGGCCCTTTTTAAATGGAATGCAGGGGGGATCGGCGTGTGTCCATGTACACCTCCCCCCACACACTGCCCATGCTGCTGCACACACCCCCATCACCCCCTGCAGCACGTGTTTCACCGGAGTGCACATGTACACCCACCCATCCGCCACTGCAGTCACACAGGCAGCGCCNTAGGAGTTAGCTTAGTTATAGAGATAGATACAGATAGTGGGTAGTAATTCAGTTTTAATATTTTATAGTGTGTTTGTAGAACTAGGCCATTGTAGATATTAGATAAAATTCCATTTAGTTCCATAGGTTTTAGGATAGTTAATAGCAGTTAGAGTTAGTGTAGATATATATAATATTAGATTACAAATTTGAATAAATAAATAAATAAATAATCTTCCTCTGCATTCTTTGGGTGGGAGAAATGGAGAAGGGAAGCAGGTGAGGCCGATCTGCTGCTCGTAAGGCATGCAATGGGGCATGTGGCAGAGGTGGCAGGGACCGTGCCAGCAGAGTGGCAGGCATTAGCAGCAGCCCGAGTTCATCACCACGCCACAAACTTCACAGGCCTGATTTTGGCAGACAGGCTTCAGAGGCTCCCAGCAGCGGCACTAGGGGTGTGGTTCGACGTTGCCTCCTGCCAGCGTCATCCACTGCCACGCAGGGTACTAGAAGGCCAGCAGGAGGGTGTGGCTGTCTCTCCTGTGGCTGAAGGAGCAGATGCAGGTACTTCGGGGTCAGATGTTGATCATGGGCCACCAATGTCCCTCATTATTGATGTGATCCCCAGCAGTCCAGGGTTGGTGGATCCCACCATGGCTGCTAGAGGCAGGGCTTATCCCCGGGCAATGGCAGCAGGGAGAGGAGCAGCAGTAGCAGCAGCAGCCATAGGGGGCACAGAGAGAGTGGCAGCAGCATGGGCAGTTGCTCAGCCTCAGGGTCCCAGTACTCCCCTTCGCAGGACATATCTCAGATTGGGGACAGTGAGGCATTTACTAGTTCTGTGGAGGAGATATCTGATGCTGAGGCGATGACTGCTCCTCTGAGAGCTGGGTCGCCACCAGGTTCTTCCCCTACCATCAGCACTGTCAGTGGTGTGTCACCCAATGCAGGCCAGAAGGCAGGAGGGGACAAAAATCCTCTGTCTGGGCGCATTTAAAGTTGGTGCAGGCAGATGATCCCAGGGAGGTGCAATGCAGTTTGAACCAGATGGGGGTGAAGCCTGGGCACGTGCTCACCAACCTTGGCATAACTGCCTTGGCAAGGTGCCTAAAGGGATACCACAGTGCTGTGCTGCTAAGCGGGCAGGCAAAGCCAGTGGACGCCAGTGAGCTCTCGACTGCAGCAGCGAGTCGTCCACCTCCATCAGTGGGCAAGTGTCCTGCTCGAACAGCTGCCTCTAGCAGCAGGAGCGATATTGCTGCTAGAGGGGAGCAGCAACAGCAGCAGCATAAGCAGCATCAGTGCACCATGGAGGGGCTGGGGTGGGGGCAGTTGCCAATTCCATCAGTAGCTGCAGGACGTGGAGGGCAGTGCGTCTTTCAATTGATAGCCACACGCATGTTGGGGAAAATGATCACACTGGATGGGCAGCCCTTCTCGGTGCTCAGGGACATGGGGTTTAGGTGCCTGATTGGCTTCCTGGCCCCCCAGTTTAAACTGCCGTCATGCACCACCATGAGTTGGCAGGTGGTGCCAGCCTTGTACCAGACTTTAAAGGAGCCAGTGAGGGAGCAGCTGGCAGGGGTTGGGGATGCCACCATCCACTTCACCACCGACCTGTGGTTGAGTAGGAATGCGCAGCATGCCTACCTGGCAGTGACGGCGCACTGGTGGCAGGATCCGGAGGCAGCGTTTGGGAGTGGCAGGAGGGGTTCCGAAGCAGGGTATATATGGGACCTGTTTCAGGCGGAAGGAATGGATGGCCCCCACACTGCTTGGAACATTGAGGCAACCCTGACCACCATGGTGAGAGAGTGGGTCACGCCAGGTACGCCCTTCACCGATGGGTGCGTGGTGATGGACAACATGGTTAACATATTGCAGGCAGTCCATGAGGGAACCGTCACCAGCATCCCTTGTGCAGCACACACCCTTCACCTGGTGGTCAGGGATGCTCTGGGCTTGGGGGAGAAGGGGATTAGGGCAGGCACCCTTAGCTCCCTGATCAAGCAGAGGAAGAAGCTGGTTGGTTTCTTTAACCAGAGAGTGAAGGGCAGCCACCTCCTCTGGGTGAAGCAGGCTGGGCAAGGCTCCCAGTGCACCAGTTGGTGCAGGATGTGTCCACCCAGTGGAATTCGATGTTCCTGATGATCGAGCGGCTTCTCAAGCAGAAAGCTGCCTTGCATGAGGTTCAACTGGTGACAGAGAGTGGGGCACCTCTAGGGTACAAAGGGGTGGAATGGGAGATCCTGGCTCACACAGTCTTCGTGCTGAGACAGCTCCTGGCCATGCCGGAGACCATCAGCTCCTCCATGGCCATCATCAGCTAAGTGACCCCTCTGGTCCAGAGTCTCCTTAGGAGGCTGGGGGAAATTCTCCATGGGTGGGATTGTGGTCCTCATGGAAGAAACTGGAAAATGAGGCCATTGCCCTGGTGCAGCAGCTGAAGGCAGGGCTGAAAGCCCAGTTCAATGAGTTTCTGCAATGGGAGGAATATGTCTTTGCAACCATACTGGACCCCAAGGTCAAGGGCAGCGTGGCATGCCAGACACCGCTCTATGGCCTCTGGAAGACTGAGCTGGTTGAGAGGATCTGGCAGGCAGAGAGGGCTCAGAAAAGTGAGCGGCAGCAGCAGCAGCAGGATGCCCCTGGGGATGGTGGGAGTGGGAGAAGCCACCCCTTTCAGCCAGTGGGGTCTATCCCTGCCCCCAGCCCTAGTAGTAGCAGCACGAGCATCAGGCTGAGGAACAGCAGCCCTCCTATTGCAAGCAGCAGCAGCTCATATGTTCAGGAGACTCTGGAAAGCATGGGCCCGTGCACAGCAGGGCAGGAAACATGGCTGAGGAAAGTGGTGAAGGTGGTGCCCAAGCAGAGCTATGCAAGGGAGTAAGACAGCGCTTCAGCAGCAGCGGGGAGCTACCTGAAGGAGGAGCTATGCATCGATCCCAGCAGCGATTCCTTGGTATACTGGGCCAGCAAGGCCAATCTGTGGCCGATCCTGTCCAAAGTGGCCAAGGGTCTGTTTTCATGCCCACCAACCAGTGTCCCCAGCGAATGGGTGTTCTCCATGCCGGGAGACATTTGTTTGCCACACTGCCTGAGACTGGAGGTCAAGTTGATGAAGCAGTTGTTGTTCCTTAAGGTGAACCTTCCTCTGCTGTGATTTCCTGAGCTGCCCCTGGACATGGATTGATGGTGCAGTGGCACACGCCATCCCATGCCAGAGGCAGTCTTGGGTCAGGGCTCCTCCTCAATCTGGGCTGCTGCTGCTAAGGTGCTGTCCCTCCCTCCTAATTCCTGGTGCCCACCCTGCCTCTCTCTCTCTCTGACTAGAAGGTCTCGGCCGGCCTATCTGACTGACCTCATGACAACGGGTGGCATTGGGAAGCTGGAAGCCTGCCAGCTGACCTCTGGCTAGATGATCTCAGCCCACCTATCTCTCTCTCTTACTGAAGTCTTCTCCAGCCTATCTGCATGCCCTGCCTAGGTCCAAGCCTGCCTTCTCTACTGCCTCCCATGCCACGCTGCCTGTTTGCCCCCCCCCCCGCCCAGGTTGCCAAGATAAAATCTGCCTCAACCTGCCTTCCGATACTTATGCCATGCTGCCTGTCTGCCCACCCAGGTTGCCTAGATCAAAGTCTTCCTCAGCCTGCCTTCTGATGCTCATGCCACGCTGCCTTTCTGCCTTCCCAGGTTATCAAGCTCGAACCTTGCCTCAGCCTGCCTTCCGATGTTCATGCCATGCTGCTTGTCTACTCGCCCTGATTGCCAACCTCGAACCCTGCCTCAGCCTGTCTTCCGATGCTCATGCCATGCTGTCTGTCTGTCCGTCCAGATTGCCAAGATCAAATCTTGCCTCAGCCTGCCTTCCGATGATCATGCCATGCTGCTTGACTACACGCCCTGATTGCCAACCTCGAACCCTGCCACAGCCTGCCTTCCAATGCTCATGCTACACTGTCTGTCTGTCCTCCCAGATTGCTAAGATCAAACCTTGCCTCAGTCTGCCTTCCAATGCTCATGCCACTCAACCTGACTGCCTGCCCAGGTTGCTAACCTCAAACCCTGCCTCAGTCTGCCTTCTGATGCTCATGCCAAAGTGCCTGTCTGCCTGCCCAGGTTGCTAACCTCAAACCCTGCCTCAGTCTGCCTTCCGATGCTCATGCCACTCACCCAGGTTGCCAAGATCAAACTCTGCCTTAGTCTGCCTTCCGCTGCCATACCACAGTGCCTGTCTGCCCACCCAGGTTGTTAACTGTAACCTCAAACCCTGCCTCAGTCTGCCTTCTGATGCTCATGCCAAAGTGCCTGTCTGCCTGCCCAGGTTGCTAACCTCAAACCCTGCCTCAGTCTGCCTTCCGATGCTCATGCCACAGTGCCTGTCTGCCCTCACTGTGCGCAAAGCTGAAGCCCTACCCCCAGCCTACCTGCCTGTCATGCCAAGGTGCCCATCTTCCTGCCCTGGCAACCCTGGGTGATATACCCCACTGGCCTGGTCATCCTGGTGCTGCTGTCTGCTGGTCCATGGGTGCTCTTCCCTGGAAAATCCAAATGTGCCCACGAAATCTTACTGCTGCCATCTGATGCTGTATGGGATATCTTCCGTGGAAAATCCTACCACTTTGGCTCCATGGGTGCTGCACACAGGCAAATCCTGCTGCTGCCGTCTGATGAAGATGAGGATGAGGATGAGGATGAGGATGCCGCCACCTCTGCAGTGCAACAGGCTCTGTTCTCTGGCCATCTAATCTATGCTCCTGCTGCTGATGCCACCTCTGCTGTGCCATGGATACTATGCCCTGGTAATTCAATACCTGCTGATGCTGCCAATGCTGCCTTTGCTGTTCCATGGGTTCTGTCCCCTGGCAATCCAATGTCTGCTGCTTCTTCCAATGCCACCTCTGCTGTGCCACGGGTACTGTGTCCGGGAAATTCAATGTGTTCTGCTGCTGCTAATGCTGCCTATACTGTGCCATGGGTTCTGTGCCCAGGCAATGCAATGTCTGCTGCTGTTGCCGCCAATTCTGCCTCTGCTGTGCCATGGGTTCTGTTGTCCAGCAATCCAATGTCCACTTCTGCTGCATCTGCTGTGCCATGGGTTCTGTGCCTGGGCAATCCAACATCTGCTGCTGCTACCAATGTTGCCTCTGCTGTCCTACAGGTACTGTGCCCGGGAAATCCAATGTCTTCTGCTGCTGCCAATGCTGCCTCTGCTTTCTGTGCTATGGGTTCTGTGCCCAGGCAATCCAATGTCTGATTCTTCTGCCTCTGCTGTCTGTGCTATGGGTTCTGTGCCCTGGCAAACCAATGTCTGCTGCTGCTGCCAATGCTTCCTCTGCTGTGTTATGGGTACTGTGCCCCAGCAATCCAATGTCTGATGTTGCTGCCAATGCTGCCTCTGCTGTACCATGGGTTCTGTGCCCCAGAAATCTAATGTCTGCTTCTGCTGCCTCTGCTGTGCCACAGGTTCTGTGCCCCGGCAATCCAATGTCTGCTTCTGCTGCCTGCTGTGCCATGACTTCTGTGCCTGGGAAATCCAATGTCTGCCACTGCTGCCAATGCTGTCTCTGCTGTGCTATGGACACTGTGCCTGAGCAATACAATGTCTGCTGCTGCTGCCAATTCTGCCTCTACTGTGTCATGTGTACTGTACCTCAGCAATCCCATGTCTGCTGCTTCTGCTGCCTCAGCTTTGTCACGGGTACTGTGCCCCGGCAATCCAATATCTGCTACTCAGAGGCCATGTGATTCACCACTGGGCAAGGCGTGACCAATTTGCAGAAAAGCTTGTTGAGATCTGGCAAGTAGGATGCAAGCCTGCAATGCCCAACCAAATAGGGGTGCCAGACACCAAGCCCTGGCTAGCCCTCTACTGCTGCTCCACTGATGCAAGCCAGCCTGAAATGCCTGGCAAGGATGTGTTCCAGCCACCAAACCCCAAGCCTTCCCAGCCTCTGCTGCTGATGCCTCTGGGTCTCAGACAGACAGCTATGCCCCCAAGGGCACCCCAGGGGTCAAGCCCTGAGCCTGCCTGCTCGGGCAACCTGGAGTGCCAAACCCCAAGCCTTCCTGATCTCTTCTGCTGCTGTGTCTCAGATGGCCATCCATGCCCCCACGGGCACCCCCGGAGTGCCCCAAGCCTCCAGTTGGCTGAACTTTCCAAACTCAGCAGAACTGAACCCACAAACCCAAACTAAGTTTTTTCTCAAAACGTCTGAACATCCGAACTCCATTCTGTTCACACATCCCTATAGACTAAGGCAAACTAACTCAAATCCCAGTTTTCCCCCACAATATATTTTTTTTTAAATGATGATGATGATTATTATTATTATCATTTATATAGTGCCAGCGATGTACCTGGTGCTTTACAGAAAATAAGATTTTCCCTCCCCATTCTAGACAAACAATATTATCTTAGTGAAATTTGTTTTTGGGTGTCGTCAAAGACATTTCTGACAGCTGGTTATGGCTTTTCAGTTCCAAAACAACTAGAAAATGATCAATAATGTACACAATGCACTGGTTACATAGAAAATCCAAGCTTCTCATAAAAACACAATTTTTCTTTCCCCTCTACCATGTGTGCTTCATTTTATTAAGCATCCTTTCCCTGCCTGATCTGCCTTCCTGACACCACACCATTATAATTGCAATGATGGCTCTTCATGCCACTATCATAAACCCTAACTACACTGTTTCAAGACCAAGACTGTGCCCTCATCCCTAACTACATTTGAAGGTGTCAGGTTTTTAATTGCATACGGGGTTCATTTCACAACTCTTACAACTCTCTGCATCAATTGCCTTGCCTTTACAATGGCTCTGTTATTAGTAATTACCTGGGGATCTCTGACCAGAGCTATGGAGCTGTGTCATCTTGTACAAGCCACCTCTCCTCTTGTTTGTACACTCATTGTTACTGCTGGGGAAAGTAGAAATGGATCAATTATTATTTGTGGCTCGTCTTTCAGGATTCAGCATGGATACAGGGAGAAATGCAGATGGAATAATTGAGAAAGGTAGTTGTTCCCTGAGGCTTCAGTGTTGATATTGGAGAAGATGTAGAAGAAATAATTGAGACTATACCTCTTCTCTGAGACTTTGATTCTAGCATTGGAGCAGAATGCCTAGTGCAAAAAATTTGTTCCTTTCCCTTATGTGAAGGAAAGTGAGTTTTCTGATGGGGCAGAAAATTCAAGGCCAGATCCTCAGCTAGTGCAACTCAGCATGGCCCCCTGCAGATTTTAATCTCCTGATGTTAGCCATTTTTGCTGTATTGACTTCCACTTCTTCCTAGAAAGATCTAGGAAGAAGTGGAAGTCAACACAGAAATCTGATATGAAGCCAGATTAAAGTTATCATTGATCTCTTGCTACAGCAGGGGTGGCCAAGAGGTAGATAGTGATCTACAGATAGATCATGATCTAATTTCCAGTAGATCATAGTGTGTGAAGGGGGACCAGTTCCTCAGAGATCACCTCTGGGCACCAGCACATAAAGCAGTATCTCCAGGAAAGAAAGGTTCTAGGAGAGCAACTCTAATGCAGAAGGGGAGGTTCTCTCTAGAGGGGAGTGCATCTCTTCACTCTGGAGACTTAGGGTGCTTTTATACGAGTGGGTCACAGTCGCGTGACCCACTCACGTGATTTTTCAAAATTCCACAAGGTGGGATTATACGTGACGATGGACGTGATCATGGGCATTCAAGATGGTCGCGCATTGTTTGTCGACCATGAACTAAATACCTCGATGTATGAGGTATTTAGTTAGCAGTTGGCAAACTATGGGCGACTGCCTTGAATGCACATGATCGCGTCTATCATAATGTATAATCCCACCTTGCAGGATTTTGAAAAATCACACAAGTGGTTTGCGTGACTGCAACCTACTAGTATAAAAGCAGCCTTAACTACTGAGGTTCCCTACAGCTGAGACCCTGCAGGATGGGTCTAGGCCTGGAACATCAGAGCCATTGAGGGAGGGGAGGGGTCCTGGTAGATTGCCTGAGGTGGATGCCTGGATTAAGGCATGGGAATAATTATAGAGGAGGACATGGAGGGATGCATCCCCCACAAATTTCTTTTCTTCTGCAATTCTAATGTTAGGGGGAAGAGTTTATATGAGCCAGTATCTCCAAATTTTATCCCAAAGTTACTCCTATGTTTGCATGCATCTGGACACCCCGTGCTAGAATATCAAATTATTTCAGCTTTTTAGCTGCAGTCCTGTAACCACTTACTCTAGAGAAGTCCCACTGGCTTCACAGGGGCTACTGTGTAGTAAATAATTATGAAACTACACCCTTCATGGCTGCCATTTAGACTGTTCCTGTTAACTCTTTGCACATCTACTGTAGTATCATAAAGAATTAAGAACTAAATAGTAACAAATCACCAGGACCAGATGGTATATGCCCCAGAATTCTGAAGCAACTTAAATATGAAAATGCAGATCTACTACTGGTTATTTGTAACCTATTTCTAAAATTTGCAACTGCACCGACGACTGGAGAGTAGTGAATGTAACACCAGTATTTAAATGGCACTCCAGAGGCAATCCTGGAAACTACAGACCAGTGAGCCTGACATCTGTGAGGGGCAAAATGATAGAAGCAATTATTAATACAGAATTATGGGGCATATTGATAAATATGTCTTAATGGGGAAGAGTGAATACTATAGTTTTAGCAAAGGAAAGTTGTGCCTCACTAACCTATTGTAATTTTTTGAGGGTGTGAATAGGCATGTAGATAAGTGGTAGTCAGACAATATAGTGTACAGAGTTTTTTGCTAGTGTGAAAGGGCCAAGATGGCCAGTGCATCGGGGCACTCTGTAGAACAGGAATGTTCAAACTGTTTTCCCAAAGCGTGGGCCACATTTTAAAATGGACATTTTCATCTTTGACTCCTTGTCCTTTCATTCGTAAATGCTGATCCCTGGCTTCCCCTCCCACTTGGTGTTGCATAACCTACCTTTAGGGATGCAACAGTTATGTACATGGAGAAGAGATATTTAGGTTGAGTTTATAATGCATTGGGCTGTTTATAATGCAGTTTAACGGTTGGAAATAAGCCTGTGCTGGATGACCAGTCAGATGTCTGAGGACTGTCAACATGTATTCCCATGAGCCACCAGTGCCCCATGAATCGCTGTTCAGGAGCTTTTGCCCTGGTTGAGCCATAATCCTATTGCCAAAAGATACAGAAACCGGATACAGAGTAGCCTTGTATCCAGTCCTCAGCCCAGATGTGTTAACACACCACCTGTGGCACATTGTGAATCTTAAAGCAATTTAGGAGTGAGAGGTTCCTTAAAAGTCAGTGTCCCCTCCTTGGCCTTTAAGCAGGACTAAACTTCTGTGAATGTTTATGGAATGTGTTTGTAAAAACTTTCTGTAACAAGGTTGCTATAACCTCTCTTAATGATGATGTACTCCTCCGTACTCCAGTCCATGAACTCTGCTCCTCCTCTGTTCCCTCTCTCGCCCTCCCACACCTCCCCTGCTCCCCTAACCACCTTTGTCCCTTCTTCCTAGCTGCCCCCCATGCCTGGAACTCCCTCCCTACCCACATCAACCTTGCCCCCTCCCTTAGTACCTTCAAATCCCTCCTCAAGACTCATCTCTTCCACTCTGCCCTCCCTGACTTCTTACTCCCCTCACCTAACTCCTGCTGATACCCTCCATCCAGTACACTCTGTTACCTAAGGTCTGTGTACTCATATCCTCACCACATGGACCAACCAGTCATCATTCTTGATTTAACTAAGCCAAGTGCATGCACCTGGGACCTCGCATCCTTGTGAATGTTACACTCCTTGCCTCTCCCTCTGTTCCCCTTTTTTCGTCTCCCCTTCCCCCCCATCTCTCAGATTGTAAGCCCTAGGGGCAGGGACCGTGTCTATTTTATTACTTTGTAAAGTGCCAGGTACACTGCTGGTGCTATTAATAATAATAATAATAATAATAATAATAATAATAATAATAATAATAATACCCTCATAGCATCCACAAAATCCCTTCCAGCAGAGTTTTTTCCGATGGTGCAGGGGCCTCCCTCGACATGGTAGTGGAGTCATCTAATACTGTGACATGTTTGCGGATTATTTTGTGGATAACATCACTTGGATTCACCATGATTTCAATGCCACACTTATTACATTAGGGAAACCAAAGGTTATGGAAGCCCCACCTTGTCCGAGTTTATGGGATTAATTTCAGTCAGTGATATCCACTGATGCAGAGGATGTTCTTGGGGCAGTCAGGTCACCTCTTGTTAATTAGACCCATGCCAGTCCTGGCTGATTAAGGTCTGCTGGGAGACACTGGGGCCGTTGGTGGCTGGGTTGGTCAGTGCCTCCGTTTGGGAGGGCAGAGTACCAGGATGTCTCAAAGAGGCAGTGGTGCGACCTCTGTTCAAGAAACCATTGCTTTACGTTGACTCCCTTGCCAACTATCTCCCTGCCTCTAAGCTTCCCTTTTTAGGGAAGGTTATTGAATGGGCAGTGACTCGACAGCTACAGGAGCGTCTGGATTGTATCAGTTTTCTTGATCCCTCGCAGTCTGGATTTTGTCCAAGTTAAGGCACCAAGACTTGGATTGTGGCATTTATCGATGACCTGCACCGGGAACTGGATCAGGGTCATTCGACCCTGCTGATTCTATTAAAACTGTCAGCTGCATTTGATACCGTTGACCAAGTGATGTTGGTGACGCACCTGTGGGACCATGCAGGAGTGGGTGGGATGGTTCTTGAATGGTTCTGATCCTTCCTGTCCGGAAGAACTCAGCGAGTGGTGCTTGGGGATCATTTTTCATCATACCAAGACCTCTCATGTGGAGTCCCACAGGGTTTTGTCTTATCCCCTCTCCTGTTCAATGTGTACATGCAGTCACTTGGCGAGGTGGTCAGGGGGTTTGGTGTGCAATGTCCTCAGTATGCAGCTTACACCCAGCTTTACCTCTCTTTTTCATCAGACTCAGGCCCAGCAGTCTCAGTAATTACTTGGTGTCTGGCAGCTGTGGGGGACTGGATAAGGGCTAACTAACTGAGGCTGAATCCTGACAAGATGGAGGTAATGCTGGTGGGTAAGGCAGTGGAGATGAAGGTCCCTATTATTGACGAGGACTGTCCTCCACTAGTATCCCAGGTGTGGAGTCTGGGGGTGCTCCTTAATTAATAACTCTGCTTGGATGCTCAGGTGGAGACTGTGGCAAAGCGTGTTTTTCACCAATTACATCTGGTGCAATAGTTTAGGCCGTATGTTTTGGACTCTGACCTGGCCACTGTCATCTATGCTTGTATCACCTCTAAGCTGGACTATTGTAACATGTGTACATGGGTACCCATGGTGATGGTTCGCAGACTGCAGCTGGTACAGAATGTGGAGGCCCGCCTCCTGGTGGGATTGGGCCGCCAGGAGCATATTACACCCATTATCCAATCTCTTTACTGGCTGACTGTAGTCTTCCAAGCCTGATTCAAGGTGTTGGTACTTGCCTATAATTCCCTAAATGTTCTAGGCCCTACCTATCTGTGGGACCACCTCACACCTTGGATCATCTGAGGGTGCCCTCCTTGAAGTCTCCTGAGTCTTCTGGGGGTGGGGGCACAATGGATATGGTGTTCTCAGTGACCACACTGTGGCTGTGGAACTCCCTTCTGGTAGAGGCCTGATTGGCCTCAGATCACCCCTCTTTTCGAAGTAGTTGTAAGACTTGACTGTTCCGCCTGGCGTTTGACAGGGGAGATGGATGAAGGGTGGGGGGAATGGGTTAGGGTGGTGGGGGAAAAGGAATTTTTTAATCCTCCTTGTTTTAAGTTGTTTTATATGTTTTAATGTTGTTTATTTGTTTATTGCAAGCTGCCCTAAGCTGCTGTGTCAGGAGGGGCATGGGATCAAGATTTTTTATAAATAAATAAATTAATTAAATAAATGTATCTAGATTTTCAGAAAGTGTTTGATAAGGTTCCTCTTGAGAGACTCTTGAGAAAATTAAACAGTGGGAGGCAGTGTCCTATTGTGGATGAAAGGTAACTGGTTAAAGAATATGAAACAAAGCATAGGACTAAATGGTCAGTTTCTGAAATGGACAGAAGTAAATAGTAAAGTGCCCAAGGGATGTATACTGGGACCAGTGTTGTTTAATGTATTAATTAATGATCTGGAAAGGGGAGTGAGTGATGAAATTTGCAGCTGACACCTATTCAAGGTAGTTAAAACACGAGTGGACTGTGAAGAATTACAGGGGGATCTTGCGAGACTGGGCGACTGGGCATCTAAATGGTAGATGAAATTTAAGGTGGACAAATGCAAAGTGATGCACATAGGGAAAAACAATCCAAACTTTATGTACACAATGCTGGGTACTAAATCCAGAGTTACCACTCTGGAAAAGGATCTTGGAGTCATTGTGGACAATACATTGAAATCCTCAGCTCAGAGTGGTGGCCGTCAAAAAAGCAAACAATGTTAAGTATTATTCATAAAGTGATAGAGAATAAAACTAAAAAGATCATAATGCCACTATATAAATCTATGGTGTGACTACACCTTGAATATTGTATGCAGTTCTGGTTACCCCATCTCAAAAAAGATATAGTAGAAATAGAAAAAGTACAGAGAAGGGCAACAAAAACGATAAGGGGTATGGAACAGCTCCCCTATGAAAAGAGCCTGGATATATTGGTGCTCTTCAGCTTGGAGAAGAGATGACTGAGAGGACATATGACAGAAGTTTTTAAAATCAGGAATAGTGTGGAACAAGTTAATAAGGAGCAGATATATACCCTCCCAAATAGTACTAGAGGACACTCCATGAAACTAATGGGTAGCAGATTTGAAACAAATAAACTAAAAGTTGTTTTTTTTCACTCAACACACAATTAAGTTGAAGAGTTTGTTGCCAGAAGATGCGATCAAGTTTCTGAAGGATAGATCTATTAGCAGCTATTAGCAAGGTAGGTTTGGGGAATGTATCTGGGAGTGAACAACATGGAATGGATTGCCCCATTGTTACCTGTTGGGTACTTCTTCAAATAGACCAAGATTGACCACTGTTGGAGACAGGTGCTGGGCTCGATGGGCCGTTAGTCTGACCCAGTATGGCATTACTTATGTTCTTATGAATTCCCATTATGACTAATTTACCTCTAGTTGTCACATAGTCAACAAAATACTTTTTCATGTAGCTTGAGAAATGTTGGTCTATAGTTGTCACATGGTCTTATACCTCCCTGAGGAATGTTTAATGACTGTACATTTCCTAATGCTGTGAAAAGATTTATATTTATTGTTCATAGTGGGCCTGGGTAGACATGGTTGAGTAGCGTACTTGCAAATTTGAGCTTTAAACAGAATTTTGTATTCAGAAATCCTCTCTGAGTTTTGAGGTAAAACTGACATGAGATGAAAATCAAAGATCAGGAACAGGGGCCAAAAAGGTCAAACACTGGGTAAACCTGATGTGATGGTGGCCTATGTTGGTGTTCTGTGGCCAGAA
>QEPC01002235.1:584011-601253 GCA_003113815.1 Sphenodon punctatus | reverse complement strand
GCATAGTAAGGCTCCCACCTTAACTTCCGTTGCATGATAGCAGTAAAGACATTGTACAGTCTCGCATATTGTGCTCACTTACAATTTAGGCTCCATGCACTCACAGTTTTCCTTTGTCTTTCAGCCTCAATCGTCTTCTTTGCAGGTTGGGGGCAACACTGAAGCTGGGGACAGAAGGGCAAGCTGGCCCCTCACCCCCTCCATTTCCTCTTTAATAAAGAGAGAACTTAGGAGTTTTGGCTCCCACCCCTTCTCACCCTCTAATCTACTTAGTCCCAGCCCTGTAACAGAGAACTCAGGACTCCTGGCTTCCAGCCCACTCTAATCCAGTAGGCTGCACTCCCTTCACAGGCAACTCAATAGTTCTCATTCCAAGCATGTTCTCTTCTCCCCTGCTCTCAACCTTCTAACAGACAAGTCACCTCTCTAACCCTTTAGCCCCCACTCCCCACACAGAGAACTCAAAAGTCCTGGGAAATACATTTGTCTGTATGTGTCATATGGAACAGAAGCATGTGTGTGTGTGAAACGACAACAAAAACAACAACAACAAAGACAGGAGAGGAAATGGAATTACAGGGGGGAGGCTACTGGGAGTCAAAGGATAGGAAGTCAGCTATGGTAAGTGGGTAAATGATAGGTCTGCTTCCTCAGATATCCCATCAGTCTTCTGAATCAATTATTTCACTCAGAACCTTATTATTGTAACTATTTCTAATTCCTCCTGTCATTCCACCCACTTACTTAATCCTGCACACTCTTTGTATTTTTCCCTGTCATTCCAACCATTCCACTTACTGCATATGGTGTTTTTCTCATAATTTCACACCATCTTGCATTCCCTATGTACTCCAAAAGATGAAACTGGGTTGTATAATTTCACAATCACTTAATTGGATGTTGGAATGACAATAGTATTTAGAAATTGGCACTGCTGTTGCCTCCATTCCTTCCAATGGCCATCCCATTTTATTAATTTCAATGTATACCCAACTTAGTTTTAATTAAACATTTGTATACAACTCTACCCAGCTTCACTGTGCTCTGGGAGGTGGATAAGAAGGATGGTTGTGAGCCACTACTCAGCTGTCCCATTCTCCCCAACTGAAATGAAAGGACAGAGGGAAAGGAGGGGGTGAGGGGCCAGCTCACGCCCTCCTATCCCCAGCTTCAGTGTTGCCCCCAACCTGCAAAGAGGATTGGGGCTGAAAGATGAAGGCAAAGTGTGGGTGCATGAAGCCTAAGTTGTAAGTGGGCACAATATGTGAGACTGTACAATGTCTTTTCTACTAACATGGCACGGAAGTTAAGGCAAGAGCCTTAACTTGGATTTTCCATGCTTTTCAGTGCATGATTCAATTTGCAAGAGCCTTAACTCTTCTTGTAAACCAGAGGTTTTTTGATTATGGAATATCCAAGGTTTTTGTTAAATACAATGCAATGGAGAAAATTTGTCCTCTGATGCAATAGAATGCTGAGCATCATAACCACTAAGGGAACAAGGCTTAGGGGAGGCCAAGGTGGAAGAGCTTCTCCCTTTAGTTTAGAAGGTTGTTACTGCCTTCAAATAGCAAGCAAGGCAAAGCTGGATTTTTACTGGTAGCTCCCCGCTTTGCTAAGAATACAACAACTTTGGTTCGGTTTAAGCATTGCAAACTTAAAAAACCCTGCTCCCTCTGATCTCTCCAGTTCGTGGCTTGTACAGGGGTCTTCCACTCTACTCCCCACTGCCAGAGTTCTTTTCCTTTTGCAACACTGGCCATTCTGCTTTCTAGGACCTCCCTCTGTACAGAACCTACTGGCTAGTTCACTCCTTGTACAGGGCTCCCCGAGTCTGCTGTGCCCATGTACAGGACTCTCCACCTGGCATAATGGTGCCCATCCTACAGCTCTCCCCCTGTACAAAGCTCCCTCACTCCGTTCTCCTCTGTCCAGGACTCAGACTCCCCCGGCACAATTATGGCCATTATTCTGCAGTTCTCTGTCTCTAGAAGACTCCCCAACTTTACTCCCCCTTAGACTGGGCACCCTTCCTTGCATGATGCTGCCCACTCTGCAGACCTTCCCCAGTACTGGGCTCCATATTTTGTATCCCCAATAAAGCTGCTCCCTGAAAAGTGCTCCCCCTGTGCATGGCTTCCACTGTGAAGCTATTTACAGAGGCTCTGCCCCTACTCTCTTAATGTCCCCACCCCTTTGTTTATGCTCCCTCCCTCCCTGCTTTCCCATAGGATTTCTGTCCTTGGGCTGATGCTTGCTCTTAGAGTTCTCCCAAGAGGATGACACTTGCCACTCTGCCCCACAGGGTTGCTCTGCACAGGATCCCACCATCTTCCTGGCCCCCTCCTGCATAACACCCACTGTATCATCCCAGAGCACCCGCTTACCCCTCATTCCTTAGTGGGTTGGGAAAGTCGGAGGGAGAAGCGCTTAAAGATGATAGGGACAAGAGGCTACAGGCAGGATGGAATCTGTCTCCGGGATAAAACTCTGCCCTCTTCCTGCACCTGGAAACATCCCAGGAAATCTCCAGCCTTAGCCATGCTCCTCCAATGGGACACCCCATTGCAGCCACAGCCCAGACACCCCACCTTTTTGGAGGGGAAGGGCTGTCACTGAAATCCATGCACTCTGTGGTTCTGGGCGGGTTTAGAGGGCAAGATTTGTCACCCCAAACATCACTGTGGGATTAGCTAGCTCTGTTTAGCCATCTCAGTGTCCCTGGTCTCCAAGCTGAGGCACGTGCTGTGTGGGATCAGATCAGAATGACCTTCAGCTTTCTCCCTTCCACAGGCTTTGCTTTTCCCCTCTCCCCACCAGATCAGCTCTAAACATGTCTGACCAGTCACTCACACTGCCCCCTGGGAGGTGCAGTTCCCTCTCTTTCCCCAGCATTGATAGGCTCTGGCAAGCAGTGCCTGCTGGGAGTTGTAGTCCCCAGTATTCAAGACTGTTTGCTTTTTAACAGTCTCTGCATTACACATAATGTTCACAAGCACTCCACACTCAGGATGGTTTCCATAGGCTAACACTGAATTTTCAAGATGTCATAACGTAAACAAAACTACTAATCAGATTTACAAAACATAAATCAGAAGGCACCCCTTGGCAGCATCCTTCAATTTTCTAAAAGGCTTACACCTCCTCCTAAGCAACACAAAACCTCTTTACTCTACCGAGATAGTCTAATGTTTGAAAAAAACAGGCTTTCAAAATGCAGTTTTCAGACTGCGATATCTCAGCTGTTATCCAACCAATTCGGTTAAATTTCAGACAACATGAACCTTCACCACAAATGTCACAATCCTAACTTTAATCATACCAAATTTAACAGCAAATAGAATATTGGACCTTTATAATGGAGGATGTAACACACCTTAACTATTAGAGTGCTCCCACGTTCTAATAATAAATATGTATTGGCTCTAGCTCCAACTATAATGGAGTTAGAGCAGGGCACAGAATGTTAATCAGGGAGAGAGACAGGCAATTGGGGGACTCAAAGAATTTGAAATTGAAAGGACCACTGGTTCTGTTGAGGAACAACAAGGGAATGGCATTCAGAGTAGGCAATATTCCAGTCTTGTGCATCCTGCAAATTTTATTTTCAAATTCTTCAAGCAGAAAATCCATATTCAAGCAGAATTAGGAAAATCATCCTGCAAACTAAGTAGATTTTTTTAATGCAAATGTATTTCCCATCATGCTATACCAGCAATTTTGGATATCTCCTATCTTACAGCACACAGCGGTGGGCTCTTCTTTCCAGAGTAATCAGTTGCCCCTCTTTAACCATTGTGGCAGGGGATGTGAGAAATCAAAATGATATGTCAGAAACTAAAAGCAAAGCATGGGCGTCTCATTGGCTAGCTGACAGTGCTCCTGTCTGGAACTATAATTCTGGCTCTGCCAGAGACCGTTTCTGCAGCAATTGGACCAGGTGCCAAAATGGCCACTGCTGCAGCACTGGTGAATTCACTGGGCCCCTGGCTATAGACTAGGGGCTGCCTTCAAAGACCCATGAGTACTACTTAAAGACTGCAGCTGGGGAACTAGTGGGATTGAGGAGCCATGCTGCCCTCAGGAAGGTTGTGGCTGGGAGCTGTGTGTACAGGACTGCCACCAGGGACCTCCCATTGCTGAATAGCTGGAGATCTTAATTTGGGATATTTAGTGTTGGATAGGCACACGATAGGGTGTTAGGCTTGTAAGTATGTAATTATAAATGTACAATAGCTCTGTTTATGTAAAGGTTTTTATGGTTCTCTACATGTCATTTGTTTTTTCTTCCTGTTAATATTTATATGCTTTCTTCACATTGGAACTTATCCCCTGATCTGCTTCTCATTGTCTACTGATCCTCACCCCATCCACACTGATCCTCACTGCTCACTGATGTGAGTCTCACTATTCAGCCACTACTGTACTAAGCCTCACTACATTGTCTCTGATCCCCACGGATTCTCACTATTGTAAGCAGTGATGATCACTACTGTACTGATCCTCACTACATTTACTGATCCTCACCCCATCCCTGGCCACTACATAAACAGGTCACATTATCCTATTAAAGAAAACCATTAAGAGACTGTTCAGCATACAAGTTTGCACCACTTATAAATGTGTTAAAGTTACGATCCATACCAACCAATTCAGGAATAGGAAGTTGGTTAAATTCACCAAATTGCTTGAAATAACGCAGCTGACCCACTTTCACCAGCACATGAGAAAGGCTAACTTCTGCAGCCAAAAGCAATTATAAAACTCCAAAGCTCAATTGTCCCAGAGTTAAAGAGTGGTTGTGAACTAGGTCATTAAAAAAAAGTTTGCTGCAGCAGCCCTTGTCCTCCCTGGAGGAATACGAGCAGCAGTGTCCATCTCAACACTTTGAGGTACATAGTTTTCTTCTGTGCTTCTTGAGCATCCTGCTGAAACTCACTCATATTTATGGATTTATGTCAAGCTCTGGGACTATCAAATGCATCTTTGAAGCAGAGACATATGAAGCAAAAAATAAATAAAAATAAACCAAGAATAAAAGGTTTGTAATTTCGGCAACTTCCAAACCAAATTACATTAAATCTTCTTCCATGTTGTGCCCTACATATTGCACCCAAGACCAAATCATTATGATTGTAAATCACCAGGTACATTGCTGGTGCTACATAATAATAATAAAAATAATAAATAATTAATAATCCAGAGTGCTGCTACTTGAGTACCTTCCTCCTTTTAACCTTAGTTCGTGAAGGAGAATGCTGTGAGATCTCTCCTTTCCCACTCCCCTTGGATTCTTCCACTGCCATCCTTATTCAACTGAACTCCTCCTCCTTCCACTTTTGGTCCCTGACAACCCTTGAGCTTACTCCACCAGAGCATGTTTGAAGCTCTCTAATGCAGTGGTTCCCAAACTTTATTCCTGCATGTTCTGATTTTGGGACTTAAATATTCTTGTGATCTCAGACATCAAAAAGAAAAGCCAGTCTCCTCTCTCTCTCTCTCACACACACACACTCACAGCGTTTCTCCCCTAACACACACACACTCACACTGCATTTGTCCCCTTTCCTCTGCACATACATGCATAGTACACTTCCTTTCTTACACACACGTGCTCACACTGTCTCTCTTCTCTTCCCTTCTTCTCTTGTATGTAGACGCATGCACACTGCCTTTCTCTCCTTATCTCCCTCTGTGTCTTGCACACATGCTCACACTGCCGCTCCCCTATCCCTAAAGCTAAGTGTTAGGTGTACCATATTGTTTCCTAAAGTATTCTGCCCCATGCCACTTCCCAAGAGAACTCTTCTAGTCATACTCATTTGACCCGACTGCAAGTGCAACTGAGGTGGGGGTGGGACTGAGGGAACTGTCTGGTTTTTTTCATGCATACTGAGGCCCTTTTTACATGGCGCCCCCCCCCTCACGTGGATGGGTGGGGGCGTCCGTGGGATCGCCGTGGTGGGTGGGTGTGCGCACATGCTCCTGCATTCCACCCACCTCCACCCATTGCCCGCACACAGAGCAACAATGCCTATGGTGGATGTTCCATGCATGGAGCTGAGTGGGCGTCTATGGGATGGGCTGCTCACGCACCCCTTGCCCGTCACCGCCTCCATCCATCCCCCATGGACCACAGAGGTGCCGCAGTCAGTTTGAAAATGGCCTAAGTATGAGCACAGGTTTTTTATGCATGCTTATTCCATTAATTGCATAAGTGCAAAACTTAAAATGGTGGTCCCACACCTCCTCCCCAGCAACCTAAAAGTCCACCAGCCAACTGCATGCACTATATGTATGTAAACACCCAATGTGTGAAGCAGCATTGCTCAATCCCTGCCCCTTTCCAACACTGACACTTGTAGCAGCAGTGACAACAGCCACCAAACCAATCAGTCAATCAAATTTATTTGTTTCAACCATGGGTCACAACAACAACATACAAAACAAGAACCAAAAAAAGCTTTTACAATGTAAAATCTTGTGTTAAATTTCAAACAAAACAATATGAATTTGTTTTATCTAGGGCACAAATAATCTAAAATTATTCAATAAACAGTACCCACAGCTGTGGGCAAAATAACTATATCCAGGGGTAATAAATCAGGCCATTTAGGGTTCACAGTTGAATGTAGCAATACCCATTTTATCAAGGAAGATACGTCTTTGAACAGCAAAGATGTGAGCCAAATTGGCCACTTTCAGTGTTATTTGATCATTGGAATTGGCCAGCAAAAGTCATTTTGCAATATATTCCAATGTGCTTTCTCAACTAAAAGAGGATCTAATCATTTAGTTCGTGCTACCCAGACATTCAAAAGGATAACGAGGAAGGTCCTCAGTCTGCCCGGAGTCGCAAATACAGAACCTTAATTTGTAAGGAACACCTCTATCTACCATCTAATACTGCTGAGGGCATCTTCTGAAGTTTTAGCAACGTCAAAGTCTTTCTTATTGTACAGTTGCTAATAACATTCAAATAACCAAATCAGAAACTGTTGTATCCAATCCTTTGTGGCCCCATCTTCCAGTGTCCTGATCCCACTTGGGATCCTGACCTACCATTTGGGAGGGAACCACTGCTCTAATGGCATTGGCTACCAGCCAAAGTGAGATGTGCTCTGCAGCCCTCCAGTTCTTCCATAGCTCCCCTCAGCATGTGGATGGAGTAAAGTCTCAAACCAGTGACTGATAGAAGACCCACCTTAGGGATGGTCTAAATGATGTATTTTTGCCCATTAGGGGAACAGGCACTCTGACTGCTAAGAATAACTACAGTGCAGTAGTCCATGCCTTTCCCCTAGCTATGCCATTTGCGCCAAGAGCCATTAGAAAAGGGCATGATACAGAGCTGTTGTGCCAGCTCTGTGCCACACATCTGCCTCGCCAGCATTGGGGAACTGCTCAGTAACAAGATACTCTAAAGACACAGAAAATCCCTCTCCTACTCCCTAATCCTCCATAGTTTTCAAACTAGGAGTTTCCCCTTGGTTTGTAGGTAGCTGCAGAGCTGGTCAACATGCTGAACTGAAAAATAGCATCCTTATTTTTAAACAGGCTTCTGCTAGCCCAGTATACAAGCAAATGGTGACTAGACTGGAAGTCTCAACCCAAATCTTTTAAAAGGAGAGTTTATTCTTGTGGGAAGAGCCAGTGCATCCTATTGGGTATGGCACTGGAGTTATAGCTGGGAGGCCAGGGTTCATATCCTGCCTTGGCCATGAACTCACTGGGTGGCCTTGGGCAAGTCACTGTTCCTCGGCCTCAGTTCCTTCTCTGTGAAATGGGAATAAACTCACAGGATTTAGATGTGTTAGAATTAGTAAAGCACTTTGAACCCTGAAAGTACTATGTAAATAATTAATAATTGCATTTCACAATTGATTGTCCAATTACTGCAACTCTTGTTCATCAGTACTTAAAATAACTATCCTGCAGTAGAGCATTTTTAAGAAAAAATCTGCTGCACTAAAACCAGTTAAAATTAACTGACCCTGTTAAAGCAATACTCTGCTGATGGTAAGCTCTGGAGAAATGCAAAATAAATTAAATTCTCTGTTGTAATAAAAGCACCAGTCCTCAAGGCACTGCACCAGAGCAAGCCCCATTAACTTCAGTGTGGCTTAAACTGGTACAGCACCTTGAAGTTTGGACTCAAAGACTTTGATTTATTGGCAATCATTTTTAAATGAATCATTTAGGGTCTCATAAGCAAAAAGAGGTACTTAAATTTGTATTTAATGGTACAATTTATAAATGTAAACATATATTACATGTCATTGAAATAAGATTGCCCTCTTATTGATCTCCAAATAAGGAAAAATATTTATTCTGATAATTGGCTTTTACACACACACACACACGCACACACACGGGGCATTAAATCCGGCACAACGAATTATTCATGAGGCCAGGTTTAATGTGATTACTCTCTGAAAGCTGGGTTGTTGGGTTCTTTTTTCTTCCCTTCATCTTGGGCATAGATGCTACTTTTCATTAATCAAAAGAGCAAAACTAAAGAACTTGGAAACCCTTTGCAAGTCACTTTGTCTCTCTTCATCCTTTTAGTACCTCTCGAACCACCCCCCTCCAACACACAAGTCTTCAGGGGTAGAGTCATGGAAATGTCTTCAGGGGTTGAGACATGGTTAGCCTCCTTTGTGAATACTGGGCTACATGAATGTTACAGGAAATGCTCTTTCCTGTCAGAGAGAAGAGCCTGCAGCATCCGTGACTATTTCATTGCTAAAAGCAAAAGATGGGCTTTAATTGAGATGTTTCAGTATGGAACTGCAACTATAGTGCCAGTCTGTGAGAGACCAGGGGCGGGATGGGGAGTTGAGTCACATCCCCACAGGAGTAGTGTGGGAAGACCAGAGCCAAGAATCAGTAGCCACTAGCCAAGAAGCCAGAGCCACATCAGATGCTGGAAACCAAAGCTGAGAATCAGACACCAGCAGTGGAAAGTCAGAGTTTCCTTAGGAGTTAGGTAATCAAATAGAGCTGGTCAGAGGAGAGGCAGGAATAAGGTAGGATCTAGAAACACACTGGGACCATGGAACACAAGCTGGGCATTGGGCAGACACATGGGGCAAGACCAGACGTAGTATGGCCATTTGTTTGGGTATTGAACATACAGATTACATCGATTTTTGCATACTTGCTTTTCTCTGCACACTTACCACATTTTGGAATCCCATAAATCATGCCTGTGGAAATATGTAACTGCCACTTGCACAAAATTCTGTTCCATGTAGATAAGCCCAATGACCCACTTCATTTGTGGTCCTCTAAAATACTACAAGCATCTCTTCTAACAAGGGACAGTTTCCAGCCAACAGAGAATGGGAGGTACTATCAGGTGGCTGCAAAAACACATAGCAGAACGAACAACTTTAAAACCAGCCATTTGCCCTGTATTACACTGTCAAGTTCAGCACACAGTGGATTTGCACAGAGTTATAAGGGCTGAAATGAGAGCTTGCAAAAACAAGCACTCTCCTAGAAATCTCAGTTCATCCTGGGATGAACCAAGATGTGGGAATGTTTTGCTGAGTTCTTGGAGAGAGGAAAGAAAAAAAATAAATCACTGCACATGAACAAATTGCCACTGGCCTGTTTTGCACATTTGCACCATGGCTGCTGCCCTTAACCAAAATGTCAGCAATAGCGTTACTGTCATTTTGGTTAAGGGTGGTGGCCACCGTACGCGAGCACAATCCACTGTCCTTAAAAAAAATGGTGGCCATTGAGAAATTATACCAGGGCCATCCCAGGACTTGAGTTTGCGAGTTTTACTCACGAGAAACAAATTGGGCTAATCGTTCAGTCCCAACAGTTATTGCTATGTTTGGTAGCACTCAATGTGGCATCGAACGGGGACTTATATAGCTCAATAGCAGTAGGTAATTAGGGGCATCACCAGTACAGTATGAGCAGATAGGAAGGGAGGAGTCAAATAGCTGGAGTGTCTGGCTGAGATCAGGAGGACCCAAGTTCAGTCCCCACTGCAGCACAATTCTACAACCTCAAGCAAGCTCACTTATCCTTAATCACCAAGTAAGGTTTTATGATCGTAAGTACTTCCTATAGCACCTATACAATAACTTTGTTACATATTTATTTTATTTATTTACTTTATTACATTTATTTGCTGCCCCCTCATGCCCATGGCATCTCGGGGTGGCTTACAACACCAATAACAACAATTTAAAACATCAACACAATTTAATAACAGCTAAAAAAACACCTAAAAACCCAATGTCCCTCCCCCATGATTAACCCCACCCCCCTTCCTCTGACGGCCTCGGAGAACAGCCAAGTCTTACAGGCTCGGCGGAAAGCCAACAGACTTGGGGCCAGACAGGCTTCCTCCGGGAGGGAGTTCTAGAATCGCGGCCCAGCCACCGAGAATGCCCTCTCCATTGTGGCCACTCGTCTTACGTGGGGGACTGTCAAGAAGGCGCCCCCAGTGGACTGAAGGGGCCGCCCTGGGGCACGGAGGTTGAGGCGATCCCTGAAGTATCCGGGGCCAAGACTGTGTAGGGCTTTATAGGTCAAAACTAATACTTTGAATATGGCTTGGTATTTTATAGGCAGCCAGTGCAGCGTGCAGAGCACAGGAGTAATATGCTCTCCCTGACTCGTCCCCATCAGGAGACGAGCCGCCACATTCTGCACTAGCTGCAACCTCTGAGCTAGCGTCAAGGGAAGCCCCACGTAGAGCGCGTTACACTAGTCCATCCTCGAGGTGATGAAGGCATGGATGAGGGTGGCCAGGTCACATCTGGAAATGTATGGATGGCGGATGCAGCCTCCGCACTAAATACGGCTGGCGGAAGGCAGCCTTCGCCACCATCTCCACCTGCTGATCTAGGCGGAGACCCGAGTCCAATAACACCCCCAGATTCTGAACCTGATGGGCTATGGGAGGGCGGACCCCCTCTACAAGGTGAGCCAGCACCTCCCCCGCCCTACCCACCACCATCACCTCCGTCTTATCAGGGTTGAACTTCAGTCTGCTCTGCCGTAACCAATCCGCCACGGCTTCCAGACACTGGGACAGTACTGAGACGGGAGGACCTGGGTCAGTTGAAAAAGAGAGGTAAAGCTGGGTGTCATCAGCGTATTGGTGGCATATAACACACAGTGGTGAAGTTTAGCAAGTCTTGTGTCATCATGAGCTTAGAAATGAAAGTGTGGCTCCTGCTTAGTCAAATCCTGTGATCTATCCTATAAAGTCCATGGGAAGGATTTGCATGTACTTTGCAGATTTTGCAGAGCAAGGAGTAGGAGATAAAAGATGGGTACATGGCTGTTGAGGACTATGCTATTACATGTAGGACATGACTGTCCAATTACAATTCATAGGACCAGTGAAGTTTGTCAGAAATGGAATTCTGGATGTGTATTTTAACTAATGCTGAAATGAGCAGCAAAATGTTTACTCAGTTTTGCTATCTTGGGAAACTGGATCAATTCTGGACCATTTCCGAAAACAGATACAATTACTTTATTATCGCAATACCGCAAGATACCATCAGTGCACAAGTATATGGTGACTAGAGGTCTCAACCCATATCTTTTTAAAGGAGGAGGGTTTATTCTTGCTTAGCCAATTTACTCCTTCTGTTTACAATTTACCACATACTAGGGCTGTGCAATTCATATAATTTTAATTATGAAAACAAATGGAGCCCCATTCATTTTCAAAATTAAGGTAATAAAAATGAACGAATAAGCAAACATTTGATTTCAGCCGTTTTTGTTTAAAAAATTAAAATACTTAAAAAAACCAAGAACCTGCACATGTGCAAAATGGCTACCAAGGCCATTCTGCTCATGGGCACATTTTTCCAAAATGGCCCCAGCAGCATCACTGCCATTTTGGAAAAGGGCAGCCAGTCTGTGCTCCGATGCTGCCAGCACCATTTTGGAAAACAGAACATGTATTGAACGGGCCGTTCAATTAAAGCAGCCTCTTTAATTAAAGGAAAAAATAAATCACTGTTCATGTGCAAAATTGTCACTGAACCATTGTGCACATGCACACCCTTTTCCAAGGTAGTGCCAGCAGGATTGGCACCATTTTAGAGAAGAGCAGCCAGTCTGCACATGTACAGTGGGCATTTTGTATATGCACAGATCTACTGCCCTTTTCCAAAATGGCGCAACTGCTGCTAGCACCATTTTGGAAAAAGGGGGCACATGCACAAAATGATCCGGAGGCCATTTTGTGCATACAGCGTGATTTGATTTATTTATTTTTTAAATGGAAAGAAAAAAATGAAAAACAAATGGGTTGTTTACAACACACACACTCCCCAAAAATTATGGGGTTTTTTTGTAAATGAATGGTGCACCTTCTGCATACCCCTACTGGTAAACAGATTATGGTCCACAAACCACTTACTCCATAGTAATAAGCCCTAGGGGTTTCAATTGGACTATTCTGGAGTAAGTGGTTTGTAGATTATGGCCCTAGTCCACGGTTTGTACATCAAGACCTTATATACACAAAAAAATAGAACCAAAAAATACCTTATTAAAAGCAACCCAAAAAAATCTGGTTATTTCCAAAATACAGCTAAGACTTTAGTACCACTTTATGACAGGTCAAAAATTGAGTGACCTATTCCCCTCAGATATTAGTTCTCATTACTGAAAATGTACAGAAATGCTCAAAAAGTTTTCAGCAGTTTGAGGAAATGAAACAAGTGTTTGTTGGCAGGGCTGAGTGGTCTTTTTCTTGGTTTGGACCAGAATTCACTGTGTTTGCAGGTGGAAAGAGACCTATTTCCCTCTGAGAAGCTGGCAATGTTTCACAAGTTTAGGGACTTTGGCAAGAGTAGGATTTCTCCTCTCCCTTTGCGCCTCCCCCAAAGCTGACAGCTGTTTGCAGAAGCAGTATGAATTCACCCTTGATCAAATCTGGAAATCACATGAAAACCTCGATTTTCACACATCAGAAACTCATGGCGAAATAATGGATCACTTCACGCAGCTCTGTTCATTCATTACTAGAAATCAAGCTTCATGCCACACACTGCTGACAGATTCTTCTGCAGACAACTCCTGGCTTGAACTAGGCAAGACGAAATAATTATTCCCTTTCAGAGAACAACAGTGCCTTTAGCTAATATAATTTTCAATGCTGCTGAGCCCAGCAGTTCTTTCTATAGCATCAGTTCAGCAAACAGGCTTCTAATAAGTCATTTGAATTATTATTTACCATTTCTATTGAACTTTCAGTGTCCAAGGTGCCTTATAACCTTTATACCCTTAAAGCAAGCCGGTGAGGAGAGTCATGACCGACACCTTTCCCTCCAACCTCCTCCATCCCTGCCATACTCACCTCCCTCCTCCTCTCCCCATCTCTGCTCACTGCCCATTAAAGGAGGGCAATAGTAGCGACTTGCCCCAAAACACCCAGTGAGATCCAGGCTAGGAGAGGATTCTAAGATCTTTGTATCTTTAAGACAAATTCAAAAGGCTTCATATAGCCTACACTATCTGCTTCCTCCCAGTAGGGCTGGAATGTTTCTATATGCCCCAAAGACTTTTGTAGTGATCAAAATTTGAATGGACCCTTTACATAACATGGTAGATTGTTTGCAATTATAGAGAATAATTTTTGATCATCCCATCAAAATCGATTAATTTTATTTAATGGTTTGATTTCTGGATTTGTGGTATTGTTTTCTTGGTTTTTAACCCTTTGCACCACTCATGTACTGGGCAATGCTTGCCTATGAAAGTAAATGGGAGCTGAACCATTGACTTCAATGAGGACAGGATCACATTCATGATAATTAGTTACATTACAAAAAATTTAGCTACAGATACCTCAAAAAGCAGAAAGGAGTCAACAGCAAATGTGCCCATTTAGTGGGCCCATGTGCCCCTTTCTGGTTAAAATCCCACTCCTGTGCTGACTTCCAGCACTTCAAATTCATGCTCACCTCTTTCAGTCCAGCTATTGCTCTTGCTCAGCAAGCTTACTGTGTTCATCTGACCGACACCTTTCCCTCCAACCCCCTCCATCCCTGCCATACTCACCTCCCTCCTCCTCTCCCCATCTCTGCTCACTGCCCAGGCTCTGGCTGATTTTTCTATGACAAGATTCACCTAGAGTACTCTGTCAAGCTCACTCAACCTACCCCACTTCACTCCCCTCCTCTTCCACTAGCAACTGTTATCCTTTCTTCTTTTTCTGAAGTAACAGAGGAGGAACACACCCACTTTCCTCCCCCACACTCACCACTTGTTCCTCTGACCCTATCCCCACCCTTCTCCTCTGTTCTATCTTCCCTGCAGTTATCCCCTCCATCTGTAACATCCTCCATTTATCACTTTCCACTGTGACTGTTCCTGCTGCCTTCAGACATGCTGTGGTCATACCACGCCTCAAGAAACCTTCACTGGACCCTACTTATCCAGTTAACTACCATCCCATCTCCCTCCTCCCCTTTACAACCAACTGCTTGAGCGTGCTGTTTATGTCCACTGCCTTGACTTCCTTGCAACTCAGGCCATTCTTCATCCACTCCAATCTGGCTTCCACTCTCTACGTGGGTCTCCATGGAGACAGCCCTTGTCAAAGTCTCCAACAACCTCTTCATTGTGAAGGTCAGGGGCCATTACTCTATCCTCCTTCTCCTTGACCTGTCACTGCTTTTGATACCATTGACCACCATCTGCTCCTTGACACTCTGTCCTCTTTTGGATTTTGGGACTCTGTCCTACCTTGATTCTCCTCTTGCCTCTCTGACCGCATGTATAGCGTATCCTTTGGTGGATCCTCCTTTACTGCTATCCTACTATCAGTTGGTGTGTCCCAGGGTTCAGTCCTGGGCCCTCTTCTCTCTCTACATGCATTGCCTTGATGCAGTAATCTCCTCCCATGGCTTTCAGTACCATCTTTATGCTGATGATTCTCAAATCTACCTCTGTACCAGAACTCTCACCCAGAATCCAGTCCCAAATCTCAGCCTGCCTGTCAGACATTGCTACCTAGACATCTCACCACCACCTTAAACTTAACATGGTCAAGACAAAAGTTCTGTTCTTTCCTCCTAAACCCACTTCTCCCATCCCACCTCGCTCCATCACCGTAGAGAACACAGTAATCCTCCCAGTCCTCTCAACCCGCAACCATGGGGTCATCTTTGACTCCTTTCTCTCCTTTTGCTCACATCCAAAACACTGCCAAAACTTGTGTCTTTCTCTATAATATCACCAAAATCAGTCCATTCCTGTCTGAACACACTACTAAAATCCTAATCCATTCTCTCATTATATCCTCCTTAGACTACTGTAACTTACTTCTCACAGGTCTCCCACAGAGCCACTTATATCCACACTACAGTCTATTCAAAATTAATCTGCAAGACTCACCTTCCTTGCACACCGTTATGACCATGTAAGCCCTCTTCAAGTCACTACACTGACTCCACATCTGCTTCCAAATACAGTTCAAGCTTCTCCTACTCACAAGTGTCTTCACTCTGCAGCTCTTCAGTACCTGTCCTCTTTTATTAGTAGATTTGTTTCTACCATAAGTACAAAGTTAAGACAACAAAAAACCCATAAAAAGTAGAATTACATTAAATTCCTCCGATAAGCAAATACAAGAATAGCATGCTAATCAGAGGGTTTAGTTAAATCATCACCCTCAAATTATTAGATAGTAATACAAAGTGACTTGTGAAGCCAAGGGAGTAAAAACAAATTCCAGTTCCAACTACTAGACACAAACCCAAATTACCACAGTCATAAAGGTAAAAATGAATGGCCATAATTCAATAGTCTTGCTCTTCTGTAGAGTGCAGATTCGACCAAACCTGACCCCTGAACATAAATCTTAGACAGTAGTAACCACAGCCAAACATAGGCAGTTTTTACACGGACGCCGCCATGGACCCGATGGGTGGAGACAGGTGGACACTGCCATGGGGGGTTGTGGGACAGAAGGGGAGGGGCCGCCACACACCTAGTGGGCACACACCCACCCAGGGCCACACTGAGCAATCACCCATGATGTTTCCATGGACCTCCCGTACACCAAACAGAGGGGAATCTACGCCCAGCACAGTGACGTTACAACATGGCTGAGAGAGGGCAAACGAAGCCACGGCACATGGCACCACCACTACACTGCTAGACTCGTAGCGGGTGGGGGAGGAGGGAGCCGGAATGTAAAGAGATACAAAGAAGCATCCCCAGTCAAGCCCCGAGACCCAGGCCAGACAGCCAGGTGCCACAGACCCCCCACCCCAGGGATCAGTAAAGTACCGGTACACTTACTTGCTGCTGCAGTGCTGGTGCGGGCTCTGGATCGCCGGCGGCGGCCCGGTGCCCGCACTAGGGGACTTAGGGGAATTTTTTTTTGTTCTTTAAATCCAGGCTGGGCAGGGTGGGTGGGGGGTGTCCCCCCTTCCACCCGCACAGTCTGGGAGGGGGGAGGTTTTTGTTTTTGAATTTTTTCCATTGATTTCAATGGGGACAGTTCCCTATTGAAATCAATGGAAAAGATCCGGTACTGGTATACCGGATTTAATCTGGGAATCCGGTTTTTTTAAAACCGGTAACCGGTAAATCTGGTAGCCGGTAATTGGCCTGGTGTCCCACCCCTAGTTAACACCCCCCGCACGGATAGCCATAACAGCAGCATGCCCAGCATGCTAATGGCAAGGTGCCCCCATTGGAGCAACCATCCCACCCTAACAACACTCCAATCCTCCCAAGGCCTGATCCCTATAAACCACACCCATGACACCACCACCTATATTATCCAGGGGGACGGACCCACAGACACAGCAAGAGAACAGAAGCAGCTATACAAGGTCAACATTTATTGGCACAGGGACCTGTATGATGCTATACTGGCCAGGGAGAGTGGGGGACAGGATGGGGAGTACCCCAGGGTGCATGGAAGGAGCAGTTTGACCGGTCCATGGGTCCAAGGGTTTGGCAGTCAGACCTGGCAGGAAAGCAGCAGCAGGTAGACCCACAGAACATACCACAGTAGACAGGTGGGGAGGTGGATGCGTCACACAGGTGAAAGGAAGCAAGCAGCATGGCCAAGGGGGAGCAATAGTGCTGGTCCATCACGGAGAGGGGGGATCCACGATGAAGGTTGCAGCAATGGCAGGATCATGTTTCTGGTGCCAGGTGATCGGGGAACATGGGCCCCTGGACAAGATCATCCCAGGTGAAGGGGCCCCAGCGGTAGCCACAGACA
>QEPC01002235.1:542203-575118 GCA_003113815.1 Sphenodon punctatus | reverse complement strand
CGGCGGCTTCAGCCATATCTCTCAGACTCCGACCTCGCCACTGTCATCCATGCCTTCATCACCTCGAGGCTGGATTACTGCAATGCGCTTTACATGGGGCTGCCCGAGAAGCTGGTCCAGAGGCTGCAGCTGGTGCAGAATGCCACGGCCCGTCTCCTTACTGGAGCGGGCCACAGGGAGCACATGACACCTGTGCTCCGGGCTCTGCACTGGCTGCCTATAAAGCACCAGGCCAGGTTCAAGGTGCTGGTTTTGACCTTTAAAACCCTTCACGGCCTGGGCCCTGCCTATCTACGGGATCGCCTCACTCCCCATGTGCCCATGCGACCCCTGAGATTTTCCGTGGGGGCCTTTTTGGAGGTTCCCCGGGCGAGGCGGGTGGCCACTAATGCGAGATCTTTTTCGGTGGCTGCCCCTGTGCTGTGGAATTCACTCCCGGAGGAGGCTCGGTTGGCCCCCACCCTCCTGTCGTTTCGACATTTGTGTAAGACCTGACTGTTCCGCCAGGCTTTTGGTGATGGGGTGGGGGGTTGGGAGGAAGGGTGAGTTTTTATTATTTGTTTTAAAATTTGTAGATTTATTTTATGTTGTTCGCCGACCCGAGCTACCTTTGGGTAGGAGGGGCGGGACATAAGTTTTAAATAAATAAAAATAAAAATAAAAAAATCCCCCTCTCTCTCCATTACAGTAAGAGAAAGTGGCGATCTGGGGAAGCTAAGTGTCTGAAAATAGTAAATACTAGGAAGCACAAAGGCAAACAAACCATCAACCAGCTCTATTACTACAGCCTGCTGCACAAGCCAACTACCTCACCACAGTGTATTGGGCAAAATTACGGCAGACTCTCGCCAAAATCCTGTAGCTCAGGCTCCATTTCCCAGAGCATGCCCTGCTAGGAGTCAGGCCCTGGGAAATGTTTAGCCAAGAGAGGAAGACTCTGACTCTTCTGCTCTGGTTCCGTTCCCTCTTCCCCGACCCTCCAGCATCCATCAGGAATAACCCCAGGCTGCCTCCACATGCTGGGTGGACAAGCCCCTTCATGAAGTTTTCTCGCTCCCCATCACCTGATCATTAAAGTCAGCAGCACCTGACAAGTTTTTTCCTGGGTGACTTCTCTCTCTTCCCCCCCACCCCCTTCTTTAACGGATTCCATGACTCCTTGCAGAAATAAACGTGTGCCAAGCGTATCAACAATGAGCCACTGTGGCTTTTAGGATGAGGACCCCTCTGAAGAGGTCTGCACCGCAGCGCTGGGGCAGAGAGAGAGAGAGAGAGAGAGCGCAGAGCAGCCTTTCCTATAGAAACTGGTCTAAGGAAAGAGCCATTTAGCAGAGAGAAGCCCCCTGTGGCTGATTCCTCACCTTTCCCCTGCCGTGCGCATTCTGAGGGGGGTTCCCTGGCCTCAGTCTGTCCAGATCGGCTGCTGCTCTGATTGTCTGTCTGTTGCGCTGCCGCCGTTGCTCTCTACAACTGTTTTAGCAAAGCAGACGCAGTTAAGCGCACATGGAAAGCGTAAGTTGGCCCGGGAATCCATGCTTGTATTTAGCTATTTCTGGGAACACGGAGAGCCGGGGGGGGGGGGGGGGGGGGGTATTGCTCTGGGGTTGGCTACTCCCCACTGATTTTTGCCAAGTCAGAGCTGAACCAGGTTCCACACAGCCGAAATCCCAAATATCAAGAATACCTGCTTAACGCGGCAAGACATTAACTATTGAAGCCCGAAAGCTCCCAGGAGACTAGTGCGGCAGTACCCGCAAGCCATAAGTATGGCTATGGGGGGGGACGGGTCAAGCGTGATGTCAGCCCACAGCTGACCAATGGGGGGGCTGATGTCACATTAGCCCCCCTGGTGAATCCGCGCCTGGGTGCCCTATGCCAATCTCCATCTGTAGGTTGTTACTGGCGCTCTATAAATGTTTAATAATAATAATAAATAATAGTTCACACTCCTGCACCTGGATTCTTACTGCTCAGCCTGGATTTTCCAGGAATCTATCTGTGCTCTGACTGCTGAACGCCATGGAAGCCAGCCATGCTTCCCATGCCATCAGTTCCGCAATGAGCAACATGCCACCAGTGATCACTCCCCCATAACCTCCATTGCCAGAGCAGGTGGGGCAGCTGCCCTGGAACCCCTGGGGGCCCACCTCAGCTTTGTGGGGTGGCTATAGCAGATTCTGGGGGTGCAGGGGGAGCCCAATAATGTGCCTTGCCCCAGGGCCCAAAAATTCTAGCTATGCCACTGACCACCCACTGCACTGGCTATTTTTGTTCCAATTGGGAGGAAAAGTCAGGAGAGAAGGGTGGTTGGGGAGCTGCTCAGAAGTCAAGAATGATGGTCTCTCTTTGATGGGGAGTGTGAATATTATCCCAGGCACACATGCTTCCCTTCTGCTCTGGGCGTTTTTAAACGAGCAGGGCTGGTGGGGAATGTCAATGGCCGCTGAGTGGCACAGCTGCAGAGTAGCCACTCAGCTGGAGTGTGTGGGGAGGGATTCTAATGGGTGGCTCCCAGGGTGGGCACCATGGCTACGCAGGCAACCTCCATGCACTCCTGCAGCCACCAACTGGCACCACAAACCACCATGCACTCCTCACATGGGCAGCCATTCCCCCTTCCCCGCCCAGCAACACCCCTTACTCCAGGCCCCGCCCAACAGCTCACCAACTGCCATGACGCATGGCTACAGTGAACATGGAAACAAGAAGCTGTAGCAGGCATTAACCCTGTCCTGCCCATGATCCCAGGAGACAGGGTAGCTGCTGGCAGTTCCTGCTAATACTAGATGAGACACACAGGAATCCCAACACATCACTCTCAGAATGCACCTGTCTTTTAAGGGTTCCCAGCAGGGCTGGCGCAGGATGGGGGGTTGACCAGGCCATGGACAGCTGTGATGCCACTCGGGGCTTAGGGGCGGGAAGCCTCCATGGTACTGGCAGACCTGTCTACTGGTGTGGGTGGCTCCCCGCCCCAGTTCATATGGGCAGGGGATGTGTGTGCGTCCATTGCCCTTCACTTATTTGGTTTGTCCCACACAGCACACTCTGGATTTCAATCTTGGCAGAGCTCCATGCATGGCCTACAGGACTGCACATCCCCCCCTGTACCACCTTCAGACAGGCAATCAGATGAATGGCTCCTGGGTGGCCATGTGTGGTTGCATCTTGTTTAAAAACACCCTTAGTGCAGAAAGGGAGGTGTACATTCCTCTACTCCAACCCACCTCTGGAATGGGGGGAGGGGAGGAGGAGAAGGGCTTACTTGGCTGAGTGTAGGCAGGAGATGAGGGTTCCTTCAGCAAGCCAGCTGCAGGGGAGGGAGGGGGAAAAAACCCAGAGACAATCCTGACTAGTCCACTGTGTTCCCAAGAGTGATGTGGAATATCACTAGGCAGAGATTCCCCCTCCCTTGTAACTTTTGGATGAAAGCTTTTGTCAAAATTGGCACATTCCAATTTTGGTGACACCACATTTTTTGTGGGAAAATGGTTTGTTGTCAAAATTCCCCAACGAATATTTCTCCTGGGGATTATACTCTTGATCTGGACAGTGACAGAACTAAGGCTGTTAATACACAGATGGGAGTGGGTGGGTGTTTTGGCACGGTGAGTGGAGATGTGGGTGTGTCCATTTACACGGACACCCACTCACGAAGTCTCCTCCATTTTACCGGAGGGCTCTGTGGGTGAGCAATGGGTGTGCGCCAGGAGCGTGCACACACAACCCACCACCCATGGTGTTTACACAGGCGCACACCCAGCTCACAACCATTCCCCCTCCACCTGCCATGTGCATGGATGCCCCCCCCCCCCGAACACTGAGCGGGGTGCGTTTGTGTAAAAACAGCCTAAATGACCTTCTGAAGAACCTAGCTTTACTGCCATTCATATCTGAGGCAGGTGATGAGTGCCATTTTAGTTACCCCAGCAGGGATTGAAATAAGGCCATCAAAATCAAAGAGATTAATCTCCTTAACTTGAACTAGTGAGCTAGGCTCCATTTTTCTTTCCTAAGGGAGATCTCTGTGAAGACGAAAAGTTTGCACTCTCTCATGAACAGAAGTTGGGTCACAAAAAAGTATCAACTGCCCTATTGCTGGTCTCTCCCATGAACAGGACCAACACATGCTAGCGTGTCACACATGCTTGTGGATCACATGTGGAGCCACATCTCCACTGGATTACATATTCATGTTTGGGTGTACATTTTCTATCCATTTAAGGTTGAATTTGCAAGCTATAATTTCAAGCACACTGGGAGAAGAAAGTTCAGAGGCCAAAGGAGAATTTTTAAAAAAAAATTAAAAAAATATCTCAGTCAATTTTTAAACTTCTCTTGCCATTATCAATACCCAGTACAATTTATTATTTGAGATATTAAACTGTTAAGTGCTGTTTAAAAAAAAACTAAAAAAAAGACATCCTTACCTGTGAGGAGCTTTTTCATTTTAATAAAAAGGGTTTGTTCTGTTGGCCCTGCTGTGTATTTGTAGAGTAATGCCCAAGGTGGAAAAAAGTGTGGAGTAGTTTTTTTGTCTTGGGCTCTTAAAATAATCTTAATAGAAAAATCACACAGTATTAATTATAAAGATGAACTGAGCAAGAGATTATTCATTCTTTGGCTCTAAATACTCAGCCACCAGAGAACAATTAACCTCATTATTTGAATTTAGGTTATATCCTCTCATGTGTGTCCCTTTCTGTACGCAGATAAAAACCCATCTCTCATCTGAATCCTTGCATCCAAGTAAATTCTCCATCCTTAAACTTCTGTTTTGATAAATGGGTTATTTACGCACATGAACAGAATACACAAACTGGGCAGAGTAAATATTTATGCAGCCCCACAGCAATTAGGTATAAGCAAAATATCCTTTTTGCCCAGATGAAGTGCATGTGTTGATTTTTATGTGGCATTAATAAATAAAATCATGGTTTACAAGCCTTTACTGCTCACTGAAGGATGCCTCTAGATAGGCAATGTAATGCAAGCTGACAAGCACCAATGAGGGTATTGGTAATTTATCAGCTAGATGTAAACAAAAATGCATTGCCTTCAGTGGAATTCCAATACCCTCATTGCCGTGTCATGTCACGGGTGATGTCACTTGCTACAGATAGACCTCGGTGACTAAAGTGATTAAAGCATGAGTTTTTGCTTAAGCATCTTGAGTTCTGCTGGTAGTGCCCTGGGGGATATGCCAGAATACTTCACTAGGCTTCTGATGAGGCTGTGGAATGGTTTTCAGGAACTAAAATGGATGAAAGCAAGATAGTAAACTGAAAAAAGTGAGGACTGTTAGGTGAGAAGTGAGATTTGCAGAAGGCGTAACAAATACAGCACCACAGCTGGATAAACCTCTAGTCCATTTTATTCTGAGAATGATTTCGATTCACACTGTTCCTTTGTCCATAGCAACTGCTTACATTCCTTTGTGTTCCCTGGTTAAGTACACCTGCTATCCAATTAATAGTTCATTAAGCACAAACCTCAAATGGCTGTCCCCTCAGACCACTGCACTATAGTCATTAACCTCTGCATTTCAACACACCTAGAGCCAACCACCCAAAAAGCTATGAGTGCTGATCTACATGTTCACCCTTTAACCCATTAAACAGACTGGAGATGAACAACAAACTGCCTCAAAATCTGTTGTAGGTAAGTGCTTTGGGGGAGGGGACTCTGCTCTTGAAAGCACTATGCCACACAACCCCAGGCACTGCAGTGAGGCTTGTGTCACTGCAATGCTTTGAGGAGCCCAGCTGTGGCAGGGACAAGCTTGCCTGGGTGTAAGTCTTTGCAGGATGGAGCCCACAAAGTCAACACAGCACCAAGTCTTTATTCATACACAGAGGGTGCAATCCAATTGCCTGCATGTGCAGCCTGCATCTGCAGTGCATGGTTAGAACGCATACGCTGCAGGCATGCACACATGCAGTATAGCCACGTGCAGCAAAGGTGCAACCTGGACCAATCTGACATCCTTCCCCACCCCCAAGCCCACACACCCTGCAGCCTGGGGGATTGGAGCAAGCACAAAGCTAGCTCCTACTCTATGCCCCAGGCTGCGGGGTGCATGGGCTCAGGTGGGCATGGGTTGCACCTTTGCCACACATGACTGTGCTGCACATGTGCACACCTGCAGCACACACATTCCACTGTGCAGGCGCATAGCAGGTGGTGCACACAGGCCACTGGTTTGCACCCGATGTTTCTTCCCAGTAACACACAGAGTACCTTATAGGCAATCCCAGTTCTCCAGCATAGTAATAACCCCCCTCACTCAAAGTCTCTGCCAGCCAACAACCTCCGGCTGGCACGCACAGCTTTCAGACACCTATCCAGGCAGCCTTCTCAGCTCCATCAGGCTTCTGCATGCAGTCCAGCCTGACTTCAGTAGCTTGGCAAGATCTCCAGACAGAGTTCCTCTCAGCTCAGGAGCACTGTCGGCTCTGGCTCAGCTTTATACTGGCTCCTGCCACGCCACACCCACTCCCACAGCTGCTTCTTGTCCTCACTGTATAGTCAAGGTGCTTCTGCAACTCTGGTAGCAGCCTCACCTCGCTGGTGCTAGCTCTTAAAAGGGCCAGTAGCCCTCAAGGACTTTGCCCTGTTACACCAGCCTTAACTTCTAAGTGGAGTAATAGCAGGAAATTACACTTTAACATGATGTCTTTTCTCCATTTCCAAGCACTATTGCACGCCCCTTCTATAGCATTAACACTCCAGGGTGATATTATATTACCTCTCGTTCTAGGACTGAACATTCCCCCCCCCCCGTCATAGCTTTCCCTTAGACATTGTCACATACAGTTCATAAATTTAAGAAGATACTGTGACCAAAGCAAGTGTTGTCACGACTGCCTATTTATTAGACTCTGGGGGGAAGCTCGCCTGGCCCCAAGCCTTTTAACATTCCAGCGAGTTTGTCAAACCTGGCTGTTCGCGCAGGCCTTTGGGGAGGGTGGGTTAGTGGGGTATTTCTCCCTCTACCCTTCTTTATTTTCTGTTACAATGTTGTCTATCCCTGTTTTAATTGTTGTTAGTTTTATGATGTTTTAAATATTTTAAATACTGCTTTATATTGGATTTGTTAGCCGCCCCGAGCTGTTTGCAGGAGGGGCGGGGTATAAATATATTAAATAAATAAATATTATGAATGGTGGCAGCTACAGCAACTGTTGATACAGTGATCCCAAATAACCTGCACTAACCTTCATCCTAATCTTGTTGTTATTGAAATGGAATAAATAAAAATTGTTTTGCCATTCAAGAATGCCTCCCTTCAGCTGTCTTCCTGGGCAACAGAATGGCTGATTACATTCAACACTGATAAATACAAAGAAATGCACAAAGCAAATAAATAAATAATTCTAAATATACATGCACAATAGTGGGTTCTAAAATAACTGTTGCCACTCAGGAAACAAAAACCTGGAATTATTGCAGATAGTTCACTGAAAACATCAAACATCAATGTTCAGCAGTAGACAAAAGACAAGCAGAAAATTATTGGAAGACAGAAAATATCATAATGCCACTGTAACCAAACACCTTGTCACTTTAAGTATTTTCTAGACCAGGGTCTAACAAACACCACCAAATATTTAATTTACAGTGTAGTAGTCCAACCACAACAAAATGTTCCTGCCAAATAGCTTCGAACCAGAAATTCTGACACCTTCCTTCCAAGAGGTCATGGCTAGTCCCCATGTAGGCCTTCACCTTCTCCCTTAGCTTCATGTTGAGTCCCTCTCCAAGGTTCAGCACTAGAACTGAAACAGGAGGCAGATTTGCTACCTGTGGGAAATATCTGCATTTTTTAGTACTGCGTCAGGTACTCAATGGGCTACTCTACCAACTGGGTAGCCAACTATCTGAAAAATCAGTAATTTCTGTTACTGATTTTCCAATTACCAATTGGTAAATTGGGATGGAAAACTTAATAATCAGGAACCAAAAAAACCCAGACTGGAAGCCAATATTCTGCTACTACTAATCATGTCTATAGTATACAGCTGCTAGGCATACACAATGCTTTACAGTCACAGATCTTTTCAGAGACAGGTCCCTGCCTAGTGGGCTTGCAGTCTAAGGTAAACAAGGGTGAGGGGAACACAGGTACGCCTATTTCTATTTTGTACAGATGGGGAACTGAGACGGAGAGGTTGTGACTTGGCCAAGGCCACCTAGTAAGTTCATGGCTAGAGGGAGATTTGAACCTTGGTTTCCCAGGTCCAAGTCCAGCACCTTATCCACTACACCCACTGGTTCACATTCTGGATCTGGAAGTTGATCATTCCAGGATTTTCTGGGACATTCCAAGACACCAGGTACTTGAATTGAGTCACAATCAGGTTCCAGTTGGTACCCGATATTTACAAGTCGATTTGGGTATCGGAAATTTGACGGGTAGACCAGTTTTTGTGGGTACTCATTTCAGCTCTGTTCAGTAACCTCTCATTGGTACTCTGCAGTATTTTTACCTTCATCAGTCAATTCTTCTATCCCAAACCTGGGTCAGCACCCTGGTTAGTTCCCAGTCACAACAGCTGCACTCCTTCTCATCCTGTTGCTGGCAAAAGACTCTTGTGATCTCAGCGTGTGGCCGCTAATAAATAACCCAGAAGGAGGCATGGTCACTGGAAGCAGTAAGCTCCCTTAAAAGGACAGACTACTACTGTATCCTGGCTCATTTCCTATAGTTCACATCCTTCAGGGACTTACAGTCCTGTGCATTACAGTCAATATATAAGTTCATGGTGCACACACATCTTGAATATTGTATACAGTTCTGAACACAACATCTGAAAAAAGGACATGGCAGAACTGAAAAGATAAAGAGAAGGGCAACAAAGAGGATGAAGAGCCTGAAACAGCTTGCATATGAGGGCAAATCAAAAAGCCTAGGGCCTTCAGCTAGGAAAGAAGATAACTGAGGAGGCCTACGAGGGGGTATAAGATCATGGATAATGTGGAGAAAGTGATTAGGGAGGTCTTTACTTTTTCTCATAATATATGAACTAGGTGGCTTCTGATTAAATGAACAGGCAGTAGATTTATTATTATTATTATTATTATTATTAACAAACATTTATATAGCGCCAGCAGTATACCTGGCACCTTACAAAGTAATAAAATAGACATGGTCCCTGCCCCTAGGGCTTACAATCTGAGAGACAGGAGCTGGGGGAGAGACTTAGGAAGGAGAACAGAGGGAGAGACAAGGGGTCTAACATTCATGAAGATGCGAGGTCTCAAGTGCACGTACTTGGCTTGGTTACGATGAGAATGACAGCAGGCAGGTCCATGTTGCAAGGAAAAGAGTAAACAGATCGTAGGTATAGGAATAGTGGCTCAGCAGGATAAAGAGTCAGACAGAGCAGAGCGAAAGAGGTGAGTTTTAAGGAGAGCTTTGAAGGTATGAAGGGAGGGTGCAAGGCGGATGTGGACAGGGAGTGAGTTCCAGGCATGGGGGGCAGCAAGTGAGAAGGGACGAAGGCGCTTAGGGGAGCAGGGAAGGCTAACACAATATATGACTGACTTGCAGAACTCATTGCTAGGGGATGTTGTGAATGTCAGTGTAATAACTTGGTTTAAAAAAATTAGACATATTTATGGAGGATAGATCCATCAACAGAATCAGGATGTACAGTAGATTTTAACATCATGCTCAGGATATCTGTAAACCTTAACAGCTAGAATCTGGAAGTAAAAAACAGGAATAGATTCCTCTATAGTTACTCTGTCAATATCATCCTCTAAAGCAGTTGATATTGACCCCTGTAGGTCAGACTTTATGGTTTTATGCACTTAGCATAAGTTGCCAATACAGAAACAGGACTAGTACTACATCTTCACTCAACTGCACCAGTTAGTGCATCTTTGGTGTACTTCCAATGAAATGCACTAATGTAAACCTTAGCGCAGCATAGGTCCAAAGAAAGATCTTCTATATCTGGAAGCAGTTAAGACAAAAAGGTGAACTTGAATAAGTTATTAAGTTATGCTTTATAATAATAATTATTATTATTATAAACGTTTATATAGCGCCAGTCGTGTGGCCTGTTGCTTTACAGAACATAGAATTAGACGCGGTCCCTGCCGGTGGCTTACAATCTAAAAGACAAAAAGGGGGGGGAGACAGGGAGAGGGAACAGTGGGAGAGACAGGGGAGAAGACAAACAAACATTCAAGCAGATGCGAAGTCTCAGGTGCATATGCTTGGCTTGGTTTACAGAAAGGTTGGTGGCAGCAGTCAGCAGAGGAGGGCCGACAGTAAGAGTAAGGGGAAAGACTAGCAGGCATTGGGAAAGGCAGCAAGGAAAAGGTGGGTAAAACATAAGTACTTACTTACACTATTGACGAAACTCTTAAAACAGACAATTGTTCACTTTAACTGAGACATCAAAGTCAGGGACCCATGTTTGTTGTGTTTTTCCCCATTGGCAGCAATTGGGAAAATCCAGTGAACACCTAATCATAGTCTAGTGACTATGGCAGCAATGGGGGAAATGCAATGAACATGGGTTCCTAATCATCAGGTGTTAACAAACGTGCAGCCCCCCTGGCCACGCGTTGGGGAACAGAACACACATTCCTGTGGCCTGACACAGCCAGGGATGGGGGGCAAGGAGTGACACATGACTGGCTGGCTCCACCCTGGGCTGTGGCCGGGGCCGGAGCCCCACCCCCTGCCATGACAGGCATCCATGGCTGCCATCCATGGCTGCCATGGCAACCCCACCTGGCCTGGCGTGGGGGCGCAAAAACAGATGCGCCTGTCTGGTTTGGCCCGCCTGGATCTGGACCATGGGCCCGGTTCCTTCCATGACCACGATTCCAGCCCAGCTGCCTACCCCACCGGAATCTAAACCGGGTCCACATCAGGTGAACCCAAAACAGATGTGCGGGTTTGGCGCTGGCCCAGGTGGGCCAGAGTGGGCCAAACCAGACCAGCGTCACATTTGAAAACACCCATAGTCTAGTGATTATGGCAGCAATGGGGAAAACACATAGGTTCCTGATCATTGGGTATTTTCAGACGTTAAGAGATCACAGTCAACCACAGTGAATCTGCACATGGTGGAAGTGATCCCGTAACGTCTGATGGGGGGAACGGAAGTTCTCCCCCAGATGTTCATCACGGTCAATTGCGGCAGGGAATTACATTCACCACGCGATCGGCTGCACCCGCGGGACTGGGGCCGGTCACGTGGGGAATGTGATTCCCCTCTGTGATGAACCAAGCCGTCTTGTCTGGACGGCAGCCACGGCCTGGAATCCCCACAGGGATTCCGGGCCATGGTCAATTCGGGCGGGCGCTGCGGCTGCATTGGTCATGGCGCCCGCCTGTCTCCCCAGAGGGTGGGCGGCAGGAGAGTAGGGGGGACGGGGCTGTGCATCCCCACGTTGGGCTGCACGGCCCCGCCCNTCACATTAGCCCCCCTGGTGAATCCGCGCCTGGGTGCCCTATGCCAATCTCCATCTGTAGGTTGTTACTGGCGCTTTATAAATGTTTAATAATAATAATAAATAATAGTTCACACTCCTGCACCTGGATTCTTACTGCTCAGCCTGGATTTTCCAGGAATCTATCTGTGCTCTGACTGCTGAACGCCATGGAAGCCAGCCATGCTTCCCATGCCATCAGTTCCGCAATGAGCAACATGCCACCAGTGATCACTCCCCCATAACCTCCATTGCCAGAGCAGGTGGGGCAGCTGCCCTGGAACCCCTGGGGGCCCACCTCAGCTTTGTGGGGTGGCTATAGCAGATTCTGGGGGTGCAGGGGGAGCCCAATAATGTGCCTTGCCCCAGGGCCCAAAAATTCTAGCTATGCCACTGACCACCCACTGCACTGGCTATTTTTGTTCCAATTGGGAGGAAAAGTCAGGAGAGAAGGGTGGTTGGGGAGCTGCTCAGAAGTCAAGAATGATGGTCTCTCTTTGATGGGGAGTGTGAATATTATCCCAGGCACACATGCTTCCCTTCTGCTCTGGGCGTTTTTAAACGAGCAGGGCTGGTGGGGAATGTCAATGGCCGCTGAGTGGCACAGCTGCAGAGTAGCCACTCAGCTGGAGTGTGTGGGGAGGGATTCTAATGGGTGGCTCCCAGGGTGGGCACCATGGCTACGCAGGCAACCTCCATGCACTCCTGCAGCCACCAACTGGCACCACAAACCACCATGCACTCCTCACATGGGCAGCCATTCCCCCTTCCCCGCCCAGCAACACCCCTTACTCCAGGCCCCGCCCAACAGCTCACCAACTGCCATGACGCATGGCTACAGTGAACATGGAAACAAGAAGCTGTAGCAGGCATTAACCCTGTCCTGCCCATGATCCCAGGAGACAGGGTAGCTGCTGGCAGTTCCTGCTAATACTAGATGAGACACACAGGAATCCCAACACATCACTCTCAGAATGCACCTGTCTTTTAAGGGTTCCCAGCAGGGCTGGCGCAGGATGGGGGGTTGACCAGGCCATGGACAGCTGTGATGCCACTCGGGGCTTAGGGGCGGGAAGCCTCCATGGTACTGGCAGACCTGTCTACTGGTGTGGGTGGCTCCCCGCCCCAGTTCATATGGGCAGGGGATGTGTGTGCGTCCATTGCCCTTCACTTATTTGGTTTGTCCCACACAGCACACTCTGGATTTCAATCTTGGCAGAGCTCCATGCATGGCCTACAGGACTGCACATCCCCCCCTGTACCACCTTCAGACAGGCAATCAGATGAATGGCTCCTGGGTGGCCATGTGTGGTTGCATCTTGTTTAAAAACACCCTTAGTGCAGAAAGGGAGGTGTACATTCCTCTACTCCAACCCACCTCTGGAATGGGGGGAGGGGAGGAGGAGAAGGGCTTACTTGGCTGAGTGTAGGCAGGAGATGAGGGTTCCTTCAGCAAGCCAGCTGCAGGGGAGGGAGGGGGAAAAAACCCAGAGACAATCCTGACTAGTCCACTGTGTTCCCAAGAGTGATGTGGAATATCACTAGGCAGAGATTCCCCCTCCCTTGTAACTTTTGGATGAAAGCTTTTGTCAAAATTGGCACATTCCAATTTTGGTGACACCACATTTTTTGTGGGAAAATGGTTTGTTGTCAAAATTCCCCAACGAATATTTCTCCTGGGGATTATACTCTTGATCTGGACAGTGACAGAACTAAGGCTGTTAATACACAGATGGGAGTGGGTGGGTGTTTTGGCACGGTGAGTGGAGATGTGGGTGTGTCCATTTACACGGACACCCACTCACGAAGTCTCCTCCATTTTACCGGAGGGCTCTGTGGGTGAGCAATGGGTGTGCGCCAGGAGCGTGCACACACAACCCACCACCCATGGTGTTTACACAGGCGCACACCCAGCTCACAACCATTCCCCCTCCACCTGCCATGTGCATGGATGCCCCCCCCCCCCGAACACTGAGCGGGGTGCGTTTGTGTAAAAACAGCCTAAATGACCTTCTGAAGAACCTAGCTTTACTGCCATTCATATCTGAGGCAGGTGATGAGTGCCATTTTAGTTACCCCAGCAGGGATTGAAATAAGGCCATCAAAATCAAAGAGATTAATCTCCTTAACTTGAACTAGTGAGCTAGGCTCCATTTTTCTTTCCTAAGGGAGATCTCTGTGAAGACGAAAAGTTTGCACTCTCTCATGAACAGAAGTTGGGTCACAAAAAAGTATCAACTGCCCTATTGCTGGTCTCTCCCATGAACAGGACCAACACATGCTAGCGTGTCACACATGCTTGTGGATCACATGTGGAGCCACATCTCCACTGGATTACATATTCATGTTTGGGTGTACATTTTCTATCCATTTAAGGTTGAATTTGCAAGCTATAATTTCAAGCACACTGGGAGAAGAAAGTTCAGAGGCCAAAGGAGAATTTTTAAAAAAAAATTAAAAAAATATCTCAGTCAATTTTTAAACTTCTCTTGCCATTATCAATACCCAGTACAATTTATTATTTGAGATATTAAACTGTTAAGTGCTGTTTAAAAAAAAACTAAAAAAAAGACATCCTTACCTGTGAGGAGCTTTTTCATTTTAATAAAAAGGGTTTGTTCTGTTGGCCCTGCTGTGTATTTGTAGAGTAATGCCCAAGGTGGAAAAAAGTGTGGAGTAGTTTTTTTGTCTTGGGCTCTTAAAATAATCTTAATAGAAAAATCACACAGTATTAATTATAAAGATGAACTGAGCAAGAGATTATTCATTCTTTGGCTCTAAATACTCAGCCACCAGAGAACAATTAACCTCATTATTTGAATTTAGGTTATATCCTCTCATGTGTGTCCCTTTCTGTACGCAGATAAAAACCCATCTCTCATCTGAATCCTTGCATCCAAGTAAATTCTCCATCCTTAAACTTCTGTTTTGATAAATGGGTTATTTACGCACATGAACAGAATACACAAACTGGGCAGAGTAAATATTTATGCAGCCCCACAGCAATTAGGTATAAGCAAAATATCCTTTTTGCCCAGATGAAGTGCATGTGTTGATTTTTATGTGGCATTAATAAATAAAATCATGGTTTACAAGCCTTTACTGCTCACTGAAGGATGCCTCTAGATAGGCAATGTAATGCAAGCTGACAAGCACCAATGAGGGTATTGGTAATTTATCAGCTAGATGTAAACAAAAATGCATTGCCTTCAGTGGAATTCCAATACCCTCATTGCCGTGTCATGTCACGGGTGATGTCACTTGCTACAGATAGACCTCGGTGACTAAAGTGATTAAAGCATGAGTTTTTGCTTAAGCATCTTGAGTTCTGCTGGTAGTGCCCTGGGGGATATGCCAGAATACTTCACTAGGCTTCTGATGAGGCTGTGGAATGGTTTTCAGGAACTAAAATGGATGAAAGCAAGATAGTAAACTGAAAAAAGTGAGGACTGTTAGGTGAGAAGTGAGATTTGCAGAAGGCGTAACAAATACAGCACCACAGCTGGATAAACCTCTAGTCCATTTTATTCTGAGAATGATTTCGATTCACACTGTTCCTTTGTCCATAGCAACTGCTTACATTCCTTTGTGTTCCCTGGTTAAGTACACCTGCTATCCAATTAATAGTTCATTAAGCACAAACCTCAAATGGCTGTCCCCTCAGACCACTGCACTATAGTCATTAACCTCTGCATTTCAACACACCTAGAGCCAACCACCCAAAAAGCTATGAGTGCTGATCTACATGTTCACCCTTTAACCCATTAAACAGACTGGAGATGAACAACAAACTGCCTCAAAATCTGTTGTAGGTCTGTCTCTTATACACATCTAGATGTGTATAAGAGACAGGTGCGGGGCTGTGCATCCCCACGTTGGGCTGCACGGCCCCGCCCCCTCCCTGATTCCCCGCCGGGAGCCGCCACCACGTCTGTTTGCCCGTGACGCGGTGGCCCCGGCGGGGAATCAAAGGTTTGTTTCCATGACGGAGCCAATTGGCCCCATCACTTCTGAAAATACCCATAGTCTCATGACTATAGTTCAAAACAAGGAGCCAAGAAGCATAATTTTAACTTCAGATGACAATGACTTGCTGTGTGGAGGATAAACAAGTCACCGAATCTTTCATTTTCCCTCTGGAAAATGTAACAGTGTTTATTTTTCTTTGTAAAAGATCTTTGATCTCTACATATGAAAAGTGCTAGGCTTTGTTATTATATATTGCCATGTGTTTTAAGCATAATTAATTACACACTTTATCCGTGTCCATTTAAATGTCCACTCGTGTAGACGCATGCCAATCAACACATTTCAAAGTAACTACAATAAGGGTATTTTCAAAGGATTGTAGGGAGCTTTTGAAGTTTGTCTTCTTAGACTGCAAGCATAACATCTTTGTGTCCCCATCTCTCTTGGAAGAGATTAGCTATTAATGACTTATCATACTGAGATGAAAACAACAGCACAACAGAACAGTAACTACACATCAAAACAAAAATCACTGCTCAAAGACATGATGGTTAAAATGTTCTGTCTAAGCAAATGATTCTTTAAAATCTTTCCCGATCACATTACTACTTGAAATAGCAACAAAGACAACAACTGTAAGTGATACACTGAAAAGAATGTTCCTTACCTTTTAAAGGCTGGAATGTGCCTTGCCTTTAAATGGCTGGAAAAATCTATATGCCTTTTGATCAAGCCAGAAATCTGAAAAGTCAGAAAGCAAGATGTTTTTCTCTTAAAAGTGATCTGGAAAGAATATTTTAATAAATAGGTTTATGACAATTTTTTCCTGTTTCTTTATGATGCACAGAGAAGGAATTAAATATATTTTTGTTCTATTGGAGTTTTCTTGTCCATTTTCTATGCATTTTTAAATTGTGTACTTGATATTTTCAAAACCTGGAGGTGTGCCAGGCTGCTAAGTTTGGTGTCAAGGCATTGCAGAATTTGGACCATTGCATCCACAGCAACCTGCTTCTCAGGCAAGGGAAGGTTGAAGCAATGATCGCCTGCCTCCTGATCAGCTTTGATTAGTAGCTCAGAGCTCGAGGTGGCTTATACAAGGAAGCACAGCAGCTGGGAGAAGACTTCTGGAAGAGAGACAGAAAACAAATATATGGGGCGCAGATCATTAGGGATTTATAGAACAGACAGGACTAGAGCTGAAACAGGTTCCTAATTTGGTACCCACGGGTAATACTCACATTTTCAAGTACCGTTTTGGGTAATTGTATTGATGGGTTACCTGATCACCAGTCATGGACTCAAATACCCCAAACATCAGTCATTTCTGGTACCGATTTACTGATTTCCCAGTAAAACTGGGACAGAAAACTGGAAAACCGGGACCAGAAATCAGTATTCCAGGACATCAGGTGCCCAAATCAAGTCAAAATCAGATATGAATTCATACCCAAAATTGTTGCATCAATGTGGGTACTGGAAATTCAGTGGGTGTATCCATTTTTGCAGGTACATGTTTCTGCTCTAGATAGGCCACAAGTGACCTTCCTAAAACAAAATTTTTCTCACGAGTTTGCATTTAACAGACAAAACAGCAAAACGACTCCTCTGCCGTTGTAGAGTGTCTCCCATTTTTCACGAGTGCCAGATTGCAGAAACGTCTTTCGTCTCCTGCCACAGTTACTGGCAACACACACAAAAATGGTAGGCCTATGCCAGATATTGGCAAATGGAGGCTCAGGAGCCACATGCAGCTCTTGGGTGCTTGTAGTGGCTGCTGTGGGGTTGTCACGCAGCTCCTTCAGGTTGAAGAGAAGCTGAGGCACCATTTCCCACCCTGGGGCCTCCTGAGGATCATGGGAGCAGGGGACACATGGCATGCACTGTGCGGCTATTGCTGCTGTCCATACCCACCAGACTATCTGGAGCCAAGGTTTTAGTGTGAGAGTGAGGGGAGCTGGGGGAAGGCATAATCGATGCAATGTGCCTTGTGGTTCTCAACAATATGAAAATATTGGTATGCGGCTCCTGAGCTTGGAAACTTTGCCTACCTCTGGTATGCCCTCTTAGAGAACAGGGAGCTGATTTTCATCGCTCACTGAGATCCGAGGACTCAGTCTATCTGGACACTCTTGATGACCACCTCACTGTCTGGAATGTTCTTTCTCTTCTAATACTGCTTCTGATTGCCTTGGGTAAATTGTGCAAGATCTGGATGCCCTATAGGTGCCATCTAGCCACCCTGAGACTCTGGAGAAAGGCAGGGTAAAAATATGAAATAAATAAATAAATAAATAAATAAGCCAAACATCCACAATTCAGGTTGGTCTTTTTTTTTCTGGTGATGAATTTATGGGAACACTAGGCCTTTGGAAAGTATATTTTTTTCTTTTACATGGGCTGTATGCACAGGGGCTAAAATAAGAGGATGTGGGTGTTTGGGTGCAGGAGAGAAAAGCACTGCTACTGTTCCTATGCTAAAAGCAGTTTCTCCCTCCAGGGTCGCTCAATACATGAAATCCATAAACGTGAAGCGAGACAACATGAGTGTGAGAAGCACTGCCGTAAAATACAGGCCCACACAAGCTCAAACATAGGGCCCACAAGTGAAGTAGAAATAGCATACGCATAGCATGATTGCACAGGGCCAGGTACATTGCTGGTGCATGGGATGAGTGCCCATCCCTGTAGCCCTGACCCTTTTGAGGGGTATAAAAAGGGGAAGTGCCACTGTGCCAGTGGTCTGCAACAAGCTGCCAGAGGGGACACAAACCTGGGCAGAAGGGCTTGTGCTATGAACTGTCCAGGGTCCTGAAAACAAGGACCCAAGCTGTAAGGCGAATCAGCCAGCCAGTGAACAGATGGAAACCAGAGCTGCAGTGCCCAGGGCTGAAGGTCCTGAAGGTATCAACTCCTACCAACAAGGGAATGAAAGGGGAAGTGGGCAAACACTGAGAACTGTTCACTGTATATAATGAACTGTCTGCACTTGTGGTGTCATAAAGGGTGAAGGAGATGTAGCCGAGTAGTCTGTAGCCTGGTATTTGGGGAAGTAGCTGGCCCTGGGGGAAGGGGCAATTGCCACAGTGCTGTATAAATAAATAATATAACATGAACGACAGACTCACAGGTCCTGCAATGCAGAGAGCTCTAGTCCTTGGGGTATCAATAAAGGCTTTAAAAATGTTTGTCACTGTGTTTCCATCTGGTCCATCTGCCTTCCCTGCAACACTGAGACAGCTTCCTTTCTCTCCTTGCACCTCATCCCCAGGGCCATTTCCCAGCTGGCAGCCTTTCCCTGTGGGGTCCCTATCGCCTTGTAATTTGCACCCAGATGGTGGCTTTTCCATGTCTGTTCCCTGTTGGCATTCCCATAGTAGCTGGCTGCAAGCATCTGACTGCACATTCTCTATTGGTATTTACAGATTAGTCAGCTGCAGGCCTCAGGCTAGACCCTAGCATTCACAGGCTAGCTGCGTCTGGGAATGGCAATAGGAGGCACAGAGGAACAGGTGTGAAGGCAGCTACTCTGTAAATGGCCAGCACCTGGCCTTTGCCTGTGGCTTTCCTACGACCATTCCCTTTGCAGCCTAGGCAGAGGCGTTTCCCCACTGGAGTACTTTTATATTCCAGGCCACACCCCCAACGTAGCCACTTCCTGTGGTGACCATTTTATCTCAGTCTAATTGTATGGCAGGTGCCATCTAGTGGCATCACTCTGCCACACCATCATAGGCCATCATGGTTGCCTGTCATGTTGGGGGGGTGGGGTGCTACGGTGGGGCCAGGTGGCTCACGTTTTAGTAGTTCCTTTTCCTCCCTAGTGGCCCAGGGGCAGCCAGACCCAGACCAGACTGTGTTAGTGATGTGTTCCCGAGACAGCTCGAGCCACCTCCCTCCTGGCATCACATGTGTCAACCTGTGTTTAATTTAATCTTGGGCCTCCTGGTTTTGGTTCAGTTTGCAGTTCGCATGTAGTTAGAAAATGGGTCACTAGATGGCTCTCAATAGTGCATAGCCATTCATGACTGTTGTACCAATACAATTTGTCATGTGCCACAAATAGTTTCTTCCACTTAAGCTCTTAACTTTGACTCTTAGTAGAGACAAAGTAGTTCAAATTATATCTTTTATTGGACCAACTTCTGTTGGTGAGAACATGCAAGCTTTTGGGCCACAAAGGACCCTTCCTCAGGCATGTAGTGTAGCCAGTCAGAAATATATAAACTGAGCAAATGTAGGACAGATGTAAATGGGCAGGCACTGAATGACATGAGTGGATAAGGCAATGTAACTGGTGGGTGGGGGTGGGAGGTTAGTTAGGAGAAAAGAGAGAGAGATGCCAGACATTTAAAAAAACGAGCTGTAAAAAGTGTCCATCCGTGTAGAAGACAAAGAAACAAGTGCTTTCAAACCTGATGCTACCATGGGTGGCCACACTTAGTCTACCATGGCCACCCATGGTGGTGTCAAATTTATTCCTGCCTAGAATGTGCACTGGGCTCTCTGCCAGCACACATCCCGGAGTTAGCCCTGCTACAGGCTGGGGAAGCCTACTCCGGACCATGGTAGAGCAGGCCATCAGGTCTGATGGTCTGCTCTACCTAACTCCAGCCAGTGGCCAGAGTTTTTCTGTGCGGGTGCAGCGGCCTCATGGGCCACTGAACCCGCTCATGAGAGAGGGGGCCACGCTGAGCAGCGTGGGGGACGGGGCTGTGCGAACCGCATCCGCACATCCCCCTGCCCTCCCCAGCTCTCACCACAGGCAGGATCAAAGCGTGATGGCTCAAAGAGCCGTCATGTCTGAAAATACCCATAATAGGTAGTGCTAAAGACATAGAGAGGACGAGGCTAAAGCAGACATAAGCGTTGGGGTTAGTGCAGAGATACATGTGAAGTTCAGAAATAAGGGCTCAGTGTAAAAGACATCTGCAATAAGATAGACTTCAAAACGTGCCAGATGTGACATCGGAATGTGTTTCAGGAAAAGCATTAGGGCTTTTTTTTTTTTTATCCAAAGCACATCACTCTTTCCAGCTGCAAGTCAACCAATTGCTATGCTGTCCCAAACACTGAAAGTAACAGTTTAAAATTTAAGCATATTGAGCGTGATTTAGCTCCCATTGAAGTCAATGGCTAAACTTCCATTGACTTGTATGGAGTTGGATCGCACTCATTGTTTAAATATTAAACATTAAAGTTTCTTTGCCTTTTGTTTTTTTTATTTAAAAAATTGCACTAGTATATGAATGTTGGCAACTCTCCATGTTGACAAGTTCTTTAAGAAAAGCTCTGAATATTTAATACTTATAACTCCATTTTGGATATCCTGTGTGCTTGGTAATCTTTGTAAAATAATTAGGGATGGATGAACGCGGGTCGGACGTTTGGAGTTCGGTCCGAACTCAGCCTGTTCGGATGACCGAACCCGAACTGACCGAACCGAACTCGATTCCAAATGTCAAAATGTTCGGTTATTTCGGACCGACTTCAGGTGAGTTCGAGTGGCAAAAACATGTAACTGGAAGGCAAAACGTGACAGGGAGGGGGAGTCAGCTGAGGAGCAGACTTCCAGGCACCAGGGGTGGAGAGGCTTGGAGTAGCAGCCAGCCTGCCGAATCACCATCCCTTTTTGCCTCAGACCACTGGCTTCGCAGTCTGCGATTGGCCAAGGGCTAGGTTGCATGGAGCCAAAGTGGCTTGCGGTGAGGCAGGCTCAGCAAGAAATACAACTGATTGCCTCCCCCCTTCCCAACACCTTCTGAGCTAGTCACTGTTCCTGACAGCAGGCGTTTCAGAATCCTCCCTCTCCCAGCAGTTTTTGTTCCTTCCTATTCCTAATTCATTGCCATCCTCCTCCTATTTCACCCATCCAACCCATTTACCTCTATACTATCATTTATTTAGATTATATTAGATAGATTAAGGTGTTATTGTTTGTTTTTACCCCTCCCTGTGTTCCCTGTGTTCAATCTTCCTTCCTCCTGCCTCCCTCCATTGAATCCTTTCCCTCTCCCTCTCTCTCTATATTCCATCCCTGATTCCCTTCCCCTGTTTTTTGATTCATTTAGAGTAGGATTATTAGATTGATTTCAGTTTCATTTCAGTTTTGTACCCCTCCTTGTGTTGTTTGTGATTCCCCCCATCCCATATATATATATAGATAGATAGATAGATTAGAGATAGTAGACAGTTGTAAGAGTTAGCTTAGTGATAAAGGTACAGCGTTTAGTGTTTAGTTTTAGTGTTTGTAGGAGTAGGCCTTTGTACTTATTAGATAGATAATCCATTTCGTTGATAGCATTTAGCATAGTTATAGCAGTTAGATTTAGTGTAGATAGATAGATATATTAGATTAAAAAATTAAATAAAACAATTTTAAATTTAAAAAAAAACAACAATATAAAAACATTATTTTTGAAGGAGAAATGGAGAAGGAAAGGAGAGGCTGGCCTGCTGCCCATAAGGGAGGCAATGGGGCACATGCTAGAGGTGGAAGGGGCCATGCCAGGGGAGTGGCAGTGGGCAGCAGGCAGAAGCAGTAGCCTAAGCACATCACCATGCCCCAAACTCAGCAGGCCTGCTTTAGGGTCCCAGGCTTCAGCGGCTCAGCATTGCCTCATGGCAATGCCCTCCTCCACTGCCACAAAGGGCACTGGAAGGCCTTCAGGACTTGAGGCTGTGGCTGTCTCTACTGCAGCTGCAGGAGCAGGTGCTGCTGTTTCTGATGTTCCTCCAGGGCCACCAATGTCCCACACTGTTGAAGCGATTCCCAGCAGTCCAGAGCTGGTGAATCCCACCCTGGCTGCTAGGGGCAGGGCCCGATCCCGGGGCAATGTCAGTAGGGAGAGGAGCAACAGCAGCAGCAGCAGCAGCACTATCAGCTACAGAGGGGGGCACAGGGAGAGTCCCAGAAGCATGGCGGGCACGGGCAGTCTAGGCTTAGAGTCCCAGTACTCCCCTTCATGGGACATCACCGTAATCACAGACAGTGAGGAAGAGGCAGACACTAGTGCCGCAGAGATGTCTGTACCCGAGGTGATGTCTGACCCTCCTCCCAGAGCTGTGTCGCCAGTGCCAAGTTCTCCCCCTCCCAGCAGCGCTGGCAGCAGTGCGTCACCCGGGGTGGGCCAGAAGGCAGGAGGGGAAAAAAAAATCCTCAGTCTGGGATCATTTTAAACAGGTGCGGGCAGATGATCCCAGAGAGGTGAAGTGCAGTGTGTGCCAAAAGGTGGTAAAGCGTGGGCAGGTGCTCAGCAACCTGGGGACAACGGCAATGGCAAGGCACCTAAAGTCATGCCACAGTGCTCTACTGCTCAGCGGGAAGGCAGGGGAAGTGGATGCAAGTGGGTTCCCGACTGCAGCGGCCAGGCACCTGGCTCCTTCAGTGGGCAAGCGTCCTGCACCAGCACCAACTGCTGCCTCTAGCAGCAGGAGTATTCCTCCTGCTGTGGGGGGGGGGGAAGAACAGCAGCAGGAGCCTCCCCAGCAGCACCGTCAGTCCACCATGGAGAAGCTGGGGTGAGGGAATCTGTCAAGGCCATCGGCAGGGCGCCATGACACTGGCTTCCAAGAGAAAGCGAAGCGCATGTTGGCAGAAATGATTGCCCTGGATGCGCAGTCCTTCTCAATTGTGGAGGACAAGGGCTTCCAGTGGCTGATTAGGTTCTTGGCCCCCAACTTTAAGCTGCCTTCCCGCTCCACCCTGGGTCAGACTATGGCGCCACAGCTCTACAGGGCTTTGAAGGAGCAGGTGAGGGAGCAGCTGGCAGGGGGGTCACGGTCCACTTCACCACTGACCTGGAATGCCCATAACACCTACCTGACAGTGACTGCACACTGGTGGCAGGACCCAGAGGCAGTGCTTGGCAGGGGCAGGAGGGGTACTGAAGCAGGGTATAGTTGGGCCCTGCTTCAGGCACATGTAATGGACAGCTCCCACATCTCAAGGAACCTCGAGGCAGCCCTGGCCGCCATGGTGAGGGAGTGGGTCACACCAGGCACGCCCTTCACCAAGGGGTGTGTGGTCACGGACAATGTGGCCAATATACTAAAGACAGTCTGTGATGGGGGCTTCACAAGCATCCCTTCCGCCTCACACCCCCTCCATCTTGTGGTGAAGGATGCGCTGGGCTTGGGGGATAAGGTGATTGAGTAAGGATCCCCGATGCACCAGCTCATCCAGGATGTCTACACCAGGTGGAATTCCACCTTCCTGATGCTCAAGCAGCTTCTTGAGCAGAAAGCTGCCCTGCATCAGGTGGAACTGGAGACAGACATTGAGGCACCTCCAGGGTACAACAGGGAGGAATGGGAGATTCTCGCTCACACGGTCTTCATCCTGAGACCGTTCCTGGCCGTGACGGAGACCGTGAGCACACTCCACTGCCACCCTCATCCAGGTGACCCTGCTGGTCCATAGTCTCCAGAGGAGCCTGGACAAGATTCTCGGGGGGGCGAGATTGTGGCCCTCCGGGCAGGAAGATCTCCGATGAGGCGCTTGACCTGACACGGAAGCTGAAGGCGGGGCTGAGTGCGTGCTTTGATGAGCTCCTGCATCGGGAGGAATATGTCCTGGCAACCATGCTGGACCCCAGGATCAATGGCAGCATGGCACGTGAGACAGCGGTCTATGGCCTCCGGAAGGGTGCGCTGGTGCAGGTCTGGCAGGCAGAGTGGGCCATACAGCACAGGATGCCCCTGGGGATGGTGGGAGTGGGAGCAGCGACCTCTTTCAGTCATCTGGGTCTATCCCTGCCCCTAGCCCTAGCGGCAGCAGCAGCACCAGCAGCAGGATGAGCAACAGCAGCAGGATCCCTACTGCCAGCAGCTCCTCCTGTGTGCAGGCCACTCTAGGGGAGCATGGGGCCCAGCACAAAAGGGCAAGCAGTGTGGCTGAGGGCAGTGGGGCAAGTGGTGCCCACCCAGAGCTACCAAAGGGAGTATGATGGTGCCTCAGCAGCAGTGGAGACCTACCTGGAGAAGCAGCCATGCATTGATCCCAGCAGCGATCCCTTGGTCTACTGGGCCGGCAAGACCAACGTGTGGCCGGCCCTGTCAAAAGTGGCCAAAGGTATCCTGTCCTGCCCACCAACCAGTGTTCCCAGCGAGTGGGTGTTTTCTGTGGCGGGGGACATTTGCTCCCCGCACCGCCTGAGACCGGGGGCCAAGTTGGTGGAGCACTTGTTGTTCCTAAAGGTGAACCTTCCGCTGCTGGGATTCTCCGAGCTGCCCCTGGACAAGGAGTGATGGTGCGAGGCACATGCCATCCCATGCCAGGGGCAGTTGGGATGGGGCTCCTCCTCCTCCTCCTCAATCTGGGCTAGGGCTACTGCTCCTGTGCTGCTGAGGTGCTGTCCCTCCCTCCCAATGCCTGGCACCCACCCTGCCTCTCTCTCTCTCTCATGCTAGATGGCCTCGGCCACCTTATCTGACTGACCTCATGATGCAGGGTGGCATTGGGAAACAAACTGTAAGCCTGCGAGCCGGCCTATGGCTACATGATCTCAACCCGCCTATGTGACACTGACTGGCTCTTGCTCGCTGCACAGTCTTTGCTAGCCTATCTGAGTGCCCTGCTGCCAAAGTCACAGCCTGTCTTCCCTACTGCCTCTCATGCCACACTGCCTGTCTGCCTGCCCAGCTTGCTGCCAAGCTCAAAGCATGTCTCAGTCCGCCTTCCTGCCTCCCATGCCAAGGTGCCTGTCTGCCCACCCAGGTTCCCTAGCTCAAATCCTGCTCAAGCCTGCCTGCGATACTGCCTCTCATGCCACGCTGCCTGCCTGCCCACCCGCCCTGCTTGCAAAGCTCGAACCCTGCCTCAGTCTGCCTGACTGCCGCTCATGCCACGCCACCTGACTGCCTGCTCAGGCAACCAATGTCTGCTGCTGCTAGTGCCAATGGCCCCCAGGCCTATATTCTGTCTGTGCAAAGGGTTCTGTACCCTGGCAACCAATGTCTGCTGGTGACAATGGTCCTCAGGCCAGGCCTATATGCTGTCTGTGCCAAAGGTTCTGTACCCTGGCAACCAATGTCTGCTGCTGCTGCCAATGGCCCCCCAGGGCAGGTCTATATGCCATCTGTGCCAAGGGTTCTGTACCCTGGCAACCAATGTCTGCTGGTGCCAATGGCCCCCAGGCCAGGCCTATATGCCATCTGTGCCAAGGGTTCTGTACCCTGGCAACCAATGTCTGCTGGTGCCAATGGCCCCCAGGCCGATATGCTGTCTGTGCCAAGGGTTCTGTACCCTGGGAACCCACTGTCTGCTGCTGCTAGTGCCAATGGCCCCCAACCTATATGTTGTCTGTGCCAGCCAAGGGGTCTGTACCTGGGAAACTCGATGGCTGCTGCTACTCCCAATCATCCCATGCAGTCTGTCTGCCCGCCCAGGCTGCCAAGCTTAAAGCCTGCCTGATTGCCGCTCATGCCACACTGCCTGCCTAGGTTGCCATTGCCAGCTCAAAGCTTGCCTCAGCCCTCTTGCCTGCCTGCTTCTCATGCCAAGCTGCCGTGACTGCCTGCCAGCCTGCCTAGGTTGCCAAGCTCAAATCCTGCCTGAATGCCACTCATGCCACGCTGCCTGCCTGCCCCGGCAACCCATGTTTGCTGCTGCTAAAGGCCCCCACCCCCAGGCCTATGTGCTGTCTGTGCAAAGGGTTCTTTACCCTGGCAACCTGCTGCTGCCAAAGGCCCCCACCCACCGGGCCCATAAAAATGCTGTCTGTCCAAAGGGTTCTGTACCCTGGCAACCAGCAATCCACTGTCTAACCACTAGCACCCACCACCCACTGCCAAGAAGCCTGTCTCTCTTTCTCTCTGGCACACCCACATAGATGCAAGACCTGCCCCAGTGCCCCTCCTGTGGGGCTGTCTGCAAGTTGAGACCCTGCTGCTGCCTGGCACATCTTTGGATTAATACCTTAACTATGCTACATGTTGAGCCAGCCAGATGCAGCTGGTAGGGATCGACAAGCTGTATGAGATTCTGCCACCTGCCTTCCAGAACTTCAGCACATAGGGATAAAAGATTGAACAGGTCAAACGAAGCTCGTAACAACAAATAAAAACTTTTATTAAAACTATTTACAACAACAACACAACATTATTATTAATTATTATTATAACAAACATTTATATAGCGCCGGTCATGTACCTGGCGCTGTACAGAACATAGAAATAGATGTGGTCCCTGCCTGTGGCTTACAATCTAAATGACAAGGAGGGGGAGACAGGGAGATGGGACAGTGGGAGAGACTGGGGAGAAGACAAACAAACATTCAAGCGCATGCGAAGTCTCGGTGCATATGCTTGGCTTGGTTACAATCAGGTTGGCTGCAGAGGGAAACCAAAACCAAAAATTTAAAGGAAACTTATAAAGGAAAAACGATTAGTCTCTGGGCCTATCCCCCTGGACTTGGGGAAAAGGCAGAAGGCATTGGGGCGCAGCACAGGACTGAGGGGCAGCCACCCAGTTCTCTTCCATCTCGTAGTCGTGGGAGACGGCAAACTCCACGGCCCCTTCCACGTCCCAATGCCACCTGGAGATTGCCTGGTGGTACAGTTCCAGGTGTCCCATCTCGGCGGAGATGTACTGGGCATACGCCTCCACCTTCTTTTTCTCCACCTCGAGCGCCTGGAACTGTTCCATCAGGCGGTTCACCAGGCAGCGGATGCCCTTCATCATTTGGTGGCCAGGCCTCTCAAGTTTGGCCCGAAAGGCCTTGGCCACAGCAGACTCCCAGGGGAGTCCACATCGGGGCTGGAGGAGGGGGAAGGGCTTACATGCCATCGCTTCCAGGTTGCCTTCCCCCCCTTCTTCTGGCGTTGAGGCTGAGTCTCCACAGCCATGCCAGAGTTCTCCTGCTGCCTCACCTTCAGGCCGTGGAGCTTTTCAATATGGGCAATGAGCCCCAATGTGGTCCCTTCTTTCTGCCTCCTGATTCTTTTGCCGCAGAACTAAAGAGCATAAAAAGACAGGAACATAAGAAGTGCCATACTGTGTCAGACCAATGATCTGTCAAGCCCTGCCTGCAATCTGTCTCCGCAAGTGGGTGGACTGGGTGGCCACTCTCTCTCTCTGCAGGGCACTTCTGTTCCTAACAGGTCATAGGGCAATCCATTCCCTGTTGTTCCAGTCCCCATGTCTTACCTTGCATATGGCAATTCCGTCGCCCATCTCATAAAACCTCCAGACATCCGACCTTCTCCGCCGAATGTCTGGGGGTGTCACTGGCGACCTCCACCTAGGGGTCCTCCTTAGCCTGCCACCAGTGCTGGGGTTGGCATCCGATTCCTCTCTGAAATAGGAACACATTAAAAACACCAAAGTAATATCATGCATTTATGATAATGCCTCTAGTCCTCCCTCCTTGGGGTGCTAGGGATGGCAACGGGAGATGTGACCCTGGCTGGCATGTGCAAATCCTGCCCTCCTTGGGGTGCTAGGGGATGCTAGGGAATGGGATGGCAAATGGAGAGACCCTGGCTGGCACATGTAAATCCTGCCCTTCTTTGGGTGCTGCGGAGGAATGAGACCCTGCTGGCATATGTAAATCCTGCCCTTCTTTAGGTGCTAGTAGCTATGGCAACTTGAAGTACCCTTACTGGCACATGCAAATCCTGCCCTCCTTAGGGTGCTAGGGGATGCTAGGGATTGCAACTAGAAAGGCCCTGGCTGGCACGTGCAAATCCTGCCCTTATTTGGGGGTGCATATGGAATGGGATGGCAACTGGAGAGTGGAGACCCTTGCTAGCCTGGCACATATTTGGGTGGGGGTGCTACTCATGCTCATGCCTGACTGCTGGAAGAGCCCCCCCACACTATGGTACCCCCTCTCTCTGGAAGACACCCGCTGATGCCCACTGTTTGTGCCTGACTGATGCCCACCACCCACGCACCCACTCGCACGCCAGTGAGCTCACTCTAATGGATAGAGCCTTTCTTGTCCTCAAAGTAAAAAAAAAGTTTACAAACCTGGCAGCACCTCCTGTGCCCGCCGCTTGCTCCTCATCCGAGGAGCCGGCCACCACCACCGACGGTCCAAGGGCTGGGCCAGCAACCACTTCCTCCTCCTGCTCCTCCACCAACACCGGCTCCGGGAGCACCAAGTCAGCCCCCAGCCAGGGAATCAAGACAACAGTCTTCATTTTTTTTTTTTTCCCCAAAAAAGCTCACTCACACAGAGACAACACACTGTCACCCACCAACACTCACCAACCAAAACAGCACAGCCAAACCAAACACAAACAACCAAAACACACAAAACCAAACAGCCAGCCACAAACACACTCTCGCCACCACAGCTCCGCACGCACTCGAATTTCCGGTTTCCACCGTGATCACACGCTCTCACAATACTTTTTCCGAACACCCGAACTGAACTGAACACGACCGAACTGAACGGCCGAACCCGAACTCAGCGAATGAACCGAATGACCGAACCCCCAAACCGAACCAGACCGAACAGAACGCCCGAACACGAACCGCAATCTGTTCGCCCATCCCTAAAAATCATGTCTTCTTGACTAACAATTACTTTCCTGGCACTCTTGTGGAATCTATGTTCTCTTGTTCCTTAGATTTGTCCAAGAAAGGGCATTCCAAATAAAAAGGCAGGATGAGTAAAACAGGGGTGATGTGGAGTTCTGGTTTCTACATCTAGCTTAGCTGCTAGTTTTAGGACAAAATCCTAACCCTGAAGATTTTAGGGGAATCGGACATCAGACTGAGTGTGGGGGGGAAGACAGGAAAAGTCATGGAAAGGTCATTAGAGAAGGCTTGACTGGCTCCTGGAGAGATCTGTTCCATCTACAGTCACCGTGAAGGGGCATAGCTATAACAGATGGAGTCACATGAGGGCCCTCCGTGCATGGAGTGCCCCAGCAGATGGCCAATTCCCAACTAGTTATGCCTCTGTCACCCTGCACATGTCCGAAGGTCTCAGTGGGTCTTGAACGCTGGTCTGCAGAGGTGCTAAGCAGAGCCCAGAACCTCACTCTACCATATCTCTTCACTAGGTCAGCCTGCTGCTAGAATTGCACCCTACCATTTGGCTTATGATGCCCCGAGGAATGTCCCCAATTATTGGTGAGTATACTAGGCTTTGTTTTGTTATTAATTCAGAACTGACTGAATTCCCACTCAAAGTACCAAATGCTTCCAAGAGATTACATTTTTTTCCTGGAAAATTGTCCCACTTTCTGATCACCTGGAATCACAAGATAGTCCAAGGTAGGTAATGTTAAAGATGAATTTCTAATGTAACAACAAATCTGAACATGCCTTTAATCTACTACAGTTTATAAGAGGGCCTGAAAAGTTCTGGAGCTGCTTACTGCTGTAGTAGTTTAGCAGTAATGATGGTGAGTGTGTCAGGATAGGGGCCCAAAATTACTTAGTGACACAGGGAATCAGCTTTTTACATTTTAGTTATATACAAGTCTTCACGTTCAGTCTCTCTAGGCTGGGTACACAACCCCTCCGGCCCCCTTAGTCTCTCTATACCCAAGCCTAGTCAGGTAACAGTCTTACAATAAACAGTCTTCTTCCATGACAACCTCCAATCCTTCTCTACATCAGGCGCTGCAATGAGCCTTCTCTGATTCCAGGCAGCTTCCTCTTCTCTTGAAGTTCCAAACCAACAGACAGTCATAGTACCAAGTTCCTTTTCCTTCTGAGTCTTCAAGCAGACTGAGGTTTGGCTGCCTCAGCAATCTTATATAGCTGGGTGACCACGCCCAACTACTTCCGCTTCCTGTCCCAGCTTTAGCCTTTCTTAAAGGGCTAGCAGCCCTATCAGGCCGCACTCTGTTACAACTGCCATTTAAAATCATTTTAGATATTAAAGACAGTAGAATTAGTGGAGCTGACCAGAGTCACTGACATGTCTGAAAGATCTTAATTTTTCATTTGCATTCATTTCTATGTTTCCTGAAGTTGTTATTTTTGAAAATGGTATGTACTGTGGCCAGGCATTTTCAAATAATAAGTCTAATAAGCGTCTAAGAATAAGTCTAATGCAATTAGTAAAGATGGCCCAAGAATTCCTAGAGGAAATTATTTTATGCTTCCTGCTTCCATCAAAGTTTCAGATATCAGAGTGCTTCTTTTGTTGTTTTGTATACAGACTTTTCAGGGCCAGGGTGAAGATAAAATGCAGGGCCCCTGGTGGCTCCATCCCTCCCCCATGGCTCCACCCCCTTGGGAGCCCCCTCTACAGAGCCCTAGAAGTGATCATGCTTGGGGTCCCACTGGGAGGGAGTGGGGGCTCTGCACCCTGCCCTGGTGAAAATGGGGGTCACTGTAAGGCCCCCAGATGTAGAGAAAATAGCAGGGCCTTGGGCAATTGCCCTGGGTTACCCTGTGATAAGGCTGGTTGTGCATGGCTTAAGATTACTTGCTGTTCGTTCATAGGATGGAGATGACTTTCCTCAGTGAGCCCATAATAGTGATTCACCATAGTGTTGGATAAAGCTTGCGACTTGTATTCAATGGCATTTTGACTGCTACACAACATTTTTCTACATATAAGTGGGGAAGGGCAATTCAGCCCGAAATGAGTACAGTGATACTCATAAGTGATTTTGTATCTGTGATAAAGTTGTGCTGTATATATAAATTGACAATGTGATATTACATCGTTTTAGGAGTGTTAACATTCTTGTAGTAGCCTATTGTTTGTTTGTTTTTTTGTCACTGTAGGGTCCCCAGATGTAGTGGGGTCTGGGGCAATTGCCCCGGGTTACCCTGTGGTAAGGCTGGTTGTGCATGTCTTAAGACTGCTTGCTGTTCGTTCATAGGATGGAGTTGACTTTCCTCAGTGAAATGTATGGGAAAGTTCAGTTGTTATGAAACTGAGGAGAGCCAGTGTAGCCTAGTGGATAAGGTGTTGGATTTGGGCCTAAGAGACGAGAGTTCAAATTCCATTTCAACCATGAACTTAACTGTTTGACCTTGGGCAAGTCACTATGGGTAAAAACAGATGTGCAAGCAGTGTGGTGACTCCTGGGCCCGGCCTGGGAAACTGCAGTCAACACAGCCTGGATCCAGGAGGGGCAGGGAACAAACATGACCATGGCTGGAAGCCATCCTACTGCCTCAGGTAGGACAAGGAGCTAAACAAACATGCAGGTGAGCAGGCCCTGCCCCCAGCACCCTTTAGCCTGTCCTGTGTCCTTGGAGATTTTCTGAGGATGCAGCTTGGGCTTAGCTGCCTACCCACCCTGGGGCAGTGCCAGGCTAATATTTGGCAGTGGGTATTTTCAGATGTGAAGAGATCACGCTAAATCGCGGTGGATTCCCACCGGGCACGAATGGTCCCGTCATGTCTGTAGGGGGAACGCAAGTTCCCCCCCAGATGTTATCCATGGTCAATCACGGCGGGGAATCAGATTCACCACGTGATCGGAGGTCCCGGCCGGACCATCCCCAATTGCGTGGCGAATGAGATTCCCCGCCATGATGAAGGGAGCTGTCTCGTCTGGATGGCTCCCATGCCCCGGAATCCCCGGCGGGATTCCGGCCTGTGGTCAATTTGGGCGGCCGCTGCGGCCACATTGGCCGCAGCGCCCACCCGTCTCCCCAGAGGGTGGGCGGCAGGGGAGCGTGGGGGCAGGGTGCGGGGTCATGCTGCCCCGCATTGCGCCATGTGGCCCCGATTCCCTGCCAGGATCAGCCACCGCATCTGTTGGCCCGTGATGCAGTGGCCCCAGCGGGGAATCACAGGGTTGTTTCCGTGATGGGGCCAATTGGCCCCGTCACGTCTGACAATACCCAGTGTGTAAACAAACGTGCCAGTGGGTCCTGGGCCAAAGCGGACCACTGTCATGTCTGTTTTTACCCTTTCAGCCTCAGTTGGGCTGTAAAATGAGAAAGAGTAATGATAACGTACCAAAAAGGGTTGTTGTGTGGGTGAACTAGATACTGATTGTAAAGCACTCTGCACACTAAAATCACCATATAAAAGTAATAATAAAATGATTAGGGGACCAAGAGCATAGCTTAGCCTACATTCAGATATCATAGCAAGCCTCTGAGACACGACTTACTGCTACTATGTGGTAACTAGGGCTGAAATGAAGTATTTGGAAAACTTCAGAATTTGCTGAATATTAAGGTATTTGATTTGGAAAGACCGAATTCTAAAGTTCTGAGGACCAAGGCTGTTATTCAGGAAACTTCGGAAACCTCTGCATGCATGGGGGCTGGTGGACAGTTGAGCTTCTGGAAATGAAACTTAGTGCCATGTTTGGTAGGGGGGGGGCATGGGAGGGGACATTTTGATTGGCTGGTCAAGTCAGATGGCCAGCTTTTGAATTGGCTGACAGGGCAAAATAAAAGTGTTTGCACTGCAGCCATTTTGTCCATTCTCTTTGGTGAAGCATGCGGCGGCTCGCCTTCTTACGGGGACGGGTCGCCGGGAGCACATTACACCGGTGCTCCGAGCTCTGCACTGGCTGCCGATAGTGTGCCGGGCCAAGTTCAAGGTCCTAGT
>QEPC01002235.1:516553-539049 GCA_003113815.1 Sphenodon punctatus | reverse complement strand
GCTGTGGAACTCCCTTCCGGAGGAAGCTCGCCTGGCCCCAAGCCTTTTAACATTTCGGCGGAACTGTAAGACCTGGCTGTTTGCCCAGGCCTTTGGGAGGGAGGGTGGGGGGGGAGTTTTTAATCCCCCGCCCGTTTATTTATTTATCACTGTCCTTTTTACCCTGTTTTATTGAGATATTTTATATTTATATTTTAAATTGTTTTTTAATTGTTTTATGACTGTTGTTAGCCGCCCCGAGCTGCGTTGCAGGATGGGGCGGGATAAAAATCTACAAAATAAAAAATAAAAATAAAATCTTAGCATTAATTCAATTATCTGTGATCACCCTGGGTGTCCATGTGTAATAACTTATGAACCCTCATGCCAGCTTCAACCAAATTTGGCAGAGGGGCAGAAAGCCCAGAGATAAATAGGGACACAAAATTTCATAACAATAGGTGCACTTGGAGAGGATGAGATTTGTAGTTTTAAGAAAATCCCATTGACCTACATTGGACATTACTCCCTTTCTTATATAACTTTGGATTCTGCAGGCTGATTTCAACCATAGGTGGCAGAGAGACCAATGAGATCCAGGACCTTCATATTTTGTAACAATAGGTATACTTTGTGGGGAGATATAGCCCCTTTTCTTTTTCTCCAAAATCCACTGACTTACTCTGAGCGTTGTCCCCCACACTTAATAACAAATTTGATTGAGAAGAAGTTGCCCAAAGATAGTAGAAATCCACAATTTCATAATAATAGGCTAACACAGGCTATGAAATAAATAAGCTGCTGCTGCTGTGTACATTTTGAGGTGAAATATATACACACCCATTTTGTAGCCAGAAAAACCCATTGATTTACCATAGGCATTGTTGCACCCCCTCTGCTACCCTTAGGGACAGTTTCATACACATTTGTATGAAGCATTTCTGCACATGAATTTGGATTCATAAATATTCTCAAGTGCTGATGGTCATCTGGCTCTCCACAGGTAATTAATAGTGCCACCCATGGACTGAATTTGAGTGTATTGTGAACTTGTATTTCCATCACTGAGACAACCCTCTCTAAAGAGTACACATCTTTAAGTGTGCCAGCCAAATGAATACATAGGAAGATGGCTCTCAGTTTTTCTTTCTCTGCATGAATTCCAGCGAGCTCATTACTGTAGCATCCAGACAGCAGAGGAGTGTGGATAGATAACATCACAGCAACATAAACAAAAAAAAATCTGGATTTTAAGGCTCTAAAAAGTGTCAGTACCTTGTTTTGTATACACTCATAACACTTCTTGTAACACTAAAATTTCATGTAATAAGACCACTTTTAAATCCACAGCCTTGAAAGCGCAATAGATTAGGAATGAAAGCTATGAATATTGAAGCAGAAGTGCATGAAATTATTACGCAGACACTCTGAATATGTAAACTGGCAAAAGTGTTTTCAAAATGGTGCAGAGATGCCACAGGAAAAGTCTGACGTTTCTTAACTGATATATCAAGTAATATAATTCTCATTGAGTTCTGAACTGAATGTGACCAGCAGGAAGATTTTCTTTAAATAACTTTGGTTAGCAATTTCAGATTTTGTAAACAGCAGGCCATATCAAATATAATTTGAATGCATTGTTATAATTATAATTTCTTTAATCCTGTTAAAACATGATTTTCTACTCTTCTTGGTTCCAATCAGACTGTCATTCTACGCTATCAGAAGCAATTTCTGCAAGAAATTGGCCAGGTTACAAATTGCATGAAAATTGCTGTGATTTACAGGGCCCTGACCATAACACACCAGCCTGCACTCCCCAAGGGCAAAATGTTCTCCAAGCGTGGCAAACAGCACACAAAACATTACAGAATGGGTGTCTGGGTCACGTCAGAGCCCAGGATATAGACCTTTCTCTCTTTGCAAGGGTCTGCTGAGACACATGTCATAAATGCCTAGGGAACAATTCTGGCTTCAGAGTGGTGTAACACTATTGACTGCAGAGGAGTTATTTGTTTGTTGGATGCCCCCTAGCATAAGGAATTAAACTACTGATGTACATGGCTAAAGATATGTACCAACAGTGGTTTCATTTGGCACCATGCTCGACAAAGCCAAAGTTATTCTCACCACCTCTACAATTCCCCCCCCCACATAACCTTAAATTCATTTTTTATTATATATGAATAAATCTTACATAACAACTAATTTTCAGGGAGGATTTTGTGCAGCAGGGAGTGACTGAGGAAAGGAAAGGAGAGAATGGACAGCAGGGAAAGAGAAAAGTATGTGTGTGTGCGTGCACGCCAGTGGGTGAATACACCAGGAGAAAGAGACTGCAGCAGTGGGGGGTTTGAAGGGAGGGGGCGAGGGACTGGGGCAGTAGAGATGTGGAGATTCAAAAGTTACGAGACTGAAATCTCACAATTTTAATTCCAGAAATAAATGAATATTTGCTGGCTCTTATTTGTTTTCTAAGCCTATGGTTCTCAAGCTTCTATCTATGTGACCTCGTTTTGAGACTTACATGTAATCCTGACAACAGACAAAGACAAGCAAAGTATACCAAACATCAACCACAAACACAACTCCATCCACTGACATGACCCCACTTGCCAACCATAGTTTAGGAAGCTTTGTTGTAAACCTTTTAGGATAATGTTTATTGGGATATAATTTTTTATTTTATGCCATGAGAGCTAAAGACCTTTTAAAAAACTGAAAGAGGAGACGCTTAAGTCCTCACTGCAAGAGCTGGGGCTTTAAAAATAAGACTAAGGGTGATTTCAGACGTTACGGGTGCCCGGTTCACCACAGTGGATTCCCGGTGGGGGTGAACCGAACAACCACCCTCCGGGGTCAATAAAAGCCCTGAACAGACGTGCCGGCTGATCCCAGCGGGGAATTGGGGAGGGGGAGGGGCCGCACCGTGCAACGTGCGGCGCACGTCCCCGTCCCCCACCCTCTGGGGAGACAGGCGGGTGCGCGGCCAATGCGGCCGTAGTGCCCAATGTGGCCGCAGCACCCAGCCGCTTTGACCACGGCCCGGAATCCCACCGGGGATTCCGGGCCGTGATCGCCAGCCAGATGTTACTTTTTATTGCTTCCCGCCGGGAATCACTTTGACCACGCTTTTGGAGCTTGGCCTGCAGGGAGCCCGGGAAGCGTGGTTGAAATTGATCCCATGTGGGAATCGGCCGTGGTGAACATCTGGCGGCCACCAAACAGACTTTCAGGGTGCTTTGGCCCCACAGCGAAATTGACCATGGTTCACTGTGGTTGAGCGTGATCTCGTAACGTCTGAAAATACCCTAAGTAGCTTGAACTAAAATTGTCAGAGCAGGCAATGCTGCAAGCTGTAAATGAACTTTTAACTTCTGTTTTCCGTAATCAACATCAAATGCAATGGATGTCAGTGTATTAAACAGGGAGGCATCTGGGCTAATGAAAGCCCACTTTAAAGTATAACACAGCCAAACGGTGATGGAAATTCAAGTGCTAAATCTCGAAATGGATTGAAACAGTTTTCACCTCAGCACTTGACAACTAAACCAGAATGTGATTACTGGCTCAAGGCTGCCACACCTGGGATTAAACTGGGGACTGTCAGAATTAGAACATGTTGATGTATGCATTTAATATCAGGTCTCTGTTCCTCAAGTCAAGATTGTCTAAAGTATGATGTGGACTTATGCTGTAGAAGGTGTTACTTGCTTATTTTATTTATGGGGAATTTGGGGACTGGGTTTTTTATAATTTTATGGAGTCATATATTTATTTAATGTAGCTAATTGTACTATCTTTGATATTTTGTTGTTTGTCTTGTTGACTTGTGTGTACCTATGTCGTTTGGCAATGGCCGATGGCTACGCGTAATAAACTTGAATTGAATTGAATTAGAACATGTTACACAACGTGAGCTATAAAGCAAAGGCCATATAGCCTTTGACAACATAGCCTATGATGGACTGTAACAGACTCAGGCTAAGTTCACATGAAAGGCACAGTTGGTGGTTTTCCACCGCTGAGTAAAGTAACTCAGACTCCTAGCAGCCACATAATTTGTTTTGTATCCCCTGGTAAAGTACCACAGAATTACTTCGTAGTAGCCAACTGAGAGGAAAAGAGCATGTCTATCCCATGATGTCACATATGGTCAGGGACCCATGTTCACTGCATGTTCTCTATTGGTGGCAATGGGGAAAAGTGAACACAGGTTCCTGCATATGGCTGAAGATCACATCAAGGACATAGACAGCTAGAGCAGCCTGGGCAGCAATGGCAAAGAGTTCTGGGATGTTTATTGGAGTGGCTGGAGGACTGTTTACCATAAACCCAGTGTTCACATGAACAGACACATGGGTGAACTCAACCTGGAGGTAAATAACCACAAAGTATCCCAACACTGCCACTGGAGGGGCAGCCCACAAGCTTTGTCACACACTGTCACTAACTGTTAACATCGGGGAGGTAGAGATTTACCCAGAAGATAGTATTTCATGTGGACAAGCCCCCACTTATAATCTGGGGATAGAGCACAAAGCGGGACTCATTCCTGCCCTCCCTTCCTCTTCTGCTTTGAGAGGTTACACTGCGACTCTCAGCTTTGCATTGGGAGTGAGAGGTGTGTCTGAGGCAATCATTCAGTCATAAGCATTATCTTACTGATTGCACATTCTTGCTTAAAATTAGAGCTGGTTGAATAATGCCAAACTTTCAATTTTAACTGAATTTGCTTCCACCTTGCTCACACATCTTTTTCATTTGCTCTTCATCAAAATGCAAGCAATCAAGCTTTATTGGGATAAATGTTCCTTGGAAGTGCCTGTCATGATTGCGTGTGTGCGTATTCACAGGAGTTGAATGTGAAAATCAGAAGAAACGAGAACAAAGCGTACAAATATTTGTGCATTCATCCTGGGCTCCATTCTGGAGACATTAGCCCGCATGAAGAACGGTGACACTCCCAGGGGCATGAGCTACTATGCAGTGAGGGGGCTCAGTTGGACCCAGATCCTGGACTCTAGGGGGGTTAGAACTGAAACAGGTATCTGCAAAAATAGATATGTCTGACAAATTGACCTGACAACATCGGGAACTGACTGGTACCCGATTGCAACTCAATTCGGGTACGTAATGTCCCAGAATGTCAATTTCCGGTCCTGGAACGTCAACTTTCAGTATCCATTTTTTGACTTCTTTCCCAGTTTTTCAACTTCCGACACTTATTTTTTGATTTTTCATCCGGAAAGCCAACTTCCACTCCCAATTTTTCAACTTCTGGTCCTGTTTTTTTTTTTCCGTACTGATTTTTCATTTTCCATCCCAATATACCAATCAGTAATTAGAAAAATTGAAAAATCCATACTGGAAGTTACTGATTGTTCAGGTATCCAGGTACACATTCGGTAACCAGGTAGCCCTTCAAGTACTCGATGCAATACTCAAAAATGCAGAATGAGCACCGCTAGGAAATTTTCAGTGTGGGTGGGGGAGGTAGCAGGGCCAACACTCTGCCTCCTCTTCCCCCCCTGCCTCCCGCCACCCTGAAATTTTTCCCTTGGTGCTCAGACTGGAGGCTGCTTGCAAATGATCCCACCAAGAAGGAAGTTTCCGAGTTGGCAGTGGTGGAATGCTGCCCCTACCCACTCTTTAAACTTCTTTCCTGGAGGGGCTTCTGCTGCTCCAATGGGGCTCACTGGGAGTGAGGGCAACATCACCACCTTTGCGGAGGGAGGCTGAGTCAGGCTGGAAGCTGGCAGGCCTTTAAGTGGGTTTCTTCCTCTATCCCAGTATGACTTCACCCAGATACGTTAGCCCTGTCCCTGCACCTACACATCCACCTAGTGATCTACGTGTCTCAACTAAAACCTTGTCTCCCAGACCTATTTCTGGGCCACACTGTATCACCACTGCCTCCTGGGACTCATGAGGATAAGGAAGAATACATCACCTACCAGATCCTGGACTCCCAACTGCATTGTGGGCATCTCCAATATCTTGTGGATTAGGAAGGCTATGGAGGAGGAGGCTATGGCCCGGAGGAGCATCCTTGGGAACTGGCTGCACAAATACATACTCCTACTCGTCTGTGACTTCCATCACTGTTTCCTGGACAGACTGGAGCCCCCCTCCAGGGTCTTCCCTTTGCGGGGGCCCTGTCACCTGTGTTTTTTATGATATTTTAATTGATGTATTTTCTGTTTATTGATAGTTTTGAAACTTTGGTGTTATAACTATGTAAGTCTTTTGTGATTATAACTGATAATTAATTATTTTACCTTTGATGTTTCAATTGGTTTGATCTAATTAGTAATAACTAAGTAGCTCTCATTCAGTTAACCATGTTGGTTGTGATTATTTGTATTAGGCACAAGCAATCAAACAATCAAGTATTTATCGGTTCGGCTTTCGCCATACACTGTTCACAATATAAAAAACAGGCAACAAGACAATACCTTATAAATTACAACAAACATGAACAACACAGTATATGATAATCTACACATGTAAAACAAAATTATTCTACCAATTTTAATCCCCCACCTACAAAGAACCTAAACCTATTGGGCTTATGCGCAACTAATATTTCACCCGAAGCCGGGCAAGAACTCTTGCCCTTCTCAGGGATTACATAGCCAGAGCTCAACCCTTAGACATTACTAGTGCCTAGCCCTTTGGGGGGCTAACATACAGCAAATGCTTAGCCCCTATAGGACAGAACATAGTAGGCAGAAGCAGTGTGGGTTTGGTTAATTTTTTGTTGTTGTCATTATTAGTTAATGAGAAGTAGTTAATCTACTTCTAAGCTTTTGGCTTCTTGTAATTCATTTTGAGTGTTTGAGCAGATTTACTTGGAGGTTCTCCTCCTCGCTTTGTAATAAGTAGAGGTCTGAGAGAGGGTTTTCTGACTCCTGGCTTACAGTTTGTGAGGACAATTTAGGAGGCCCCTCTCTTTTTTATTCTCCAACTCAGGTTTTTATTCATTTTAGTTTATTGTATTATTATTACTGTGTTTTCTGTTTTCTGTTATTGATTTTTGTGCCTTTCTAATTGTTTCCTTTTCTTCTTTTTTTTAATAGAGGTTTTGATTTACTAGTCATGTTGTATGCAGTATATTTGTTGAGTCCAAAGGTTGGGCAAGAGATTAAAAGATACTTATTTCATTGTATTTTTATGATATTTTATTGTATTTTGTGCTTTCAGTATGGTTTAGAATTTTTGGTGTTATAACTATGCGAGTCTTTGTGATTATACAACAACAACAACAACAAGTTTATTGTTCAGCCGAAGCTATTACAATATAAAATTCATACATACATGCATAAGATACATACATAATAAAGCACAAAGTTTACACGAAGCAGTAATTCAAATAATTCAAATAACCAGAATTAATTCTGGGGCTACATACGTCAACAAAAACCATAAATATTTTTAAGATCTCAGGTTCTTTAGGAGGATAAACACTCTTTCTCAGCAGAGTTAATCCGCCTCAAATATAAAGCGGCACTGCAAAAAAAAGTCACAGACCTTGTCAGCTCAGAGTCAATAGGACTCAGGCATTTCTTTAAAAAATATGGGATACTATCAGACTGGTTCCTAGGAACAATATCCAAATATTTTTGTCTCAGTCCAGAAAGCATCGGGCACTGGAACAGGATGTGCCTGGCAGAATCAATTTCTTTCAGATCACAAAATACACATACTCTTTCCTCCCTGAGTACACCACTGTAGCGGCCTTCAAGTAGAGCGGAGGGTAAAACGTTACTGCGTAGCCTTGTGAACACCTGTCTTTTCCTGAGGTTCAGCCAAACAAATAAGTAGGAGGACCCTACACCAACGGGATTGAAAGGGATGAAGTCAGGAGCAACCCTCTGGGCCTTCAAGGAGGCATGCTTGAGTTGAAGATTTTGATCAATTAATCTTCTCTTCAAGAGGAAAAAAGCACCCTTCAACTCCAAATGCTTAAGTGAGTCAACAGAGAACCCCAATTTTTTAATTTCTAGCACCACCGCTGAAGACCAAGAGTCAAGAAGGCCACTATTCCCTGCTATGTTCAAAAGAGACCTTCCCTGAAAAGGGAACAGCATAGTCTTCAGCCAGTATTTTAAATAAAACTAAAGAGCCAGGAACTTAAGCGGGGGGCGAGAAGTCTCCAAACGTAAAAGTACCTGAGGGCTTCCCTTAGAGGCACCCAAGATTTTACGAAGAAAATCATTTTGCATGGATTCCAACCTATCTAAATAATGCTGCCCCACACGGGGAAGGCATAAAAGATTTGGTCAATCACCTTAGCCTCAAACAGACGGAGGGCAGGAGACACCAACCTGCCCCCCTGCCCATAATAAAAATTTACTATTGAAGTAGATACTTGGTTGGCCTGACACTTCACCACCTCCAGGTCACGACTCCAACTAAGTGAGCAAGAAAAAATTACCCCAAGGTACTTGAAAGTATTTACCTGTTCTATCAAGTTCCCCCTTATTGTTCAACGATGCGATTTCCTAGGCCCACCCTTCCCAACTACTAATACCTTCGTCTTTGCATAGTTGATTGTGAGCGCTTCTCTATCACAATAGTCCCCAAAGCACTGCATTGAATGACAAAGTCCCACCATAGATTGAGAGATGAGGACAGTGTCGTCTGCGTAAAGAAGTGTTGGTATTCTCCGATTACCAATCACCGGGGCATGAGTGTCCTCTGTGATCATAAATGGTATTACGTCGTTATGGAAGATGTTAAATAGGGCAGGAGCCAGTATACAGCCCTGTCTAACTCCAGCGGATACCTGCACCTTCCTAGAAAGTGGCCGATGCGACTCATATCTAATCTGCAGAGTATTGGTACTATGTAACTTAATCAGCAGAAACAATAGTCTGGGATCCAATGTAAGCGAACTTAGCTTGACCCAGAGACGTTTCCTGTTCACAGAGTCAAAGGCCATCTTAAGGTCGATAAAGCAAAGGTACAATTTCCCCTGGTGAGCAACATATTTATTAAGTAGTTGTGATAAAACTAATACATGATCCGTGGTTGATTTACCTTGTTGAAAACCGGCTTGCTCAAGTTCCAGAATATTATTTTTATTCAACCATTCCTGGAGTTTACCCACAGGAATCTGGCATATAACTTCCCAACTATACTTAATAAACTGATTGGGCGATAATTGCTCGGTTGTGATGGGTCTCCTTTCTTAAAGATTGGTAGTATAATGCTGTTTAACCATGATTTCCGGATTTCTCCTGATTCGTTGATATACATAAAGAGGGGAGCCAAAACATTGGCCCACCACTCTGGAGCGCACTTCAGCAACTCTGGTGAAATAAAATCATTACCAGGACCCTTCCCTGGTTTGAGCTGCTGAATGAGCGGCAAAAGGTCCTCAGGTAGAACCTGACACCAGGGTTGGAATCTATCTATTGGAGAGAGTTCCACTCTATAACTTGAAAGATAGGGCTTAGAAAATAAATCTTTATAAAAATTCACCCATACTTCTGGGTGAACCCATATCTTCTCTCCTCCCCACATAGACGAACGAATAAGATCCCCAAATTCCTTGGATTTCCATCTATTAACAGCACTTAGCAACTGCATCCATTGAGACTTTTGATGCGCAAGTTTCTTCTCTATCAGTATAGTCCGATATTGTTTCCTAGAGGATTGGAAAAGTTCCCTAAGCGATTGGGAGGGGTTTCTTTGCAAATTCTTCTAAATTTGACGGAGCTTAGCTCTCATAATTTGGCAATCCCTGTCAAACCAAACTGAATTTTTTTTTTATTGCGGCCACACAGTACTCTCAGTCACCAGTAATGGGAACATCATGGTAATCAATTTCTCATATGGAGATAGTTGTTCAGCGTCCTGAGACATAATTCCCTGACATATTTCTACTGTCTCACCTTGCTGTATGAAATTAAGAAAAGAGGTTTTTAACTCCTCTGACCATTTAGTTCAAACCATACATCCTTCTTCTGCCACTTGAGTTGGAACCTAAACCACAATTCTAGGAGCCTTATCCCTAGAACAAGGATCACACAATTTTAGTAATAGCGGGAGGTGAACCGTCTCAAACTTAGGTAAAATAGATGAGTCCTCAATACTATACAGGAAATTCTCAGAAGTCAAGAAATAGTCAATAACACTTGAACCCTGTGGAGAATGGTAGGTATAATTCCCTTCCAAATCTCCCCTTACTTGGCCATTAAGAATTACTAGGTCAAGCGTTTCTAACAGTCTGAACATTCAGGTGGCCCCAATGCTGACCACCTTATCCAAAGAATGCCGACTAAAAATAGATGGAACCACGAGGGAATAATCATGTTCAGGGGGTATAAATGACTCCGCTGAGGATCCTGTTCTGGTATTAAAATTTGTGATTATAATTAATAATTAATATATTATCGTAGTGGTTTTAATTAGTTTAAAATAATTAGTAATCACTAAGTAGGCTTCATGCAGTCAATTGTGATGATTTGCATTAGGTGAAATCAGTGTGATTTTGATTATTTTTACCATTTTTACCATTATTAGTTAATGAGAAATAGTTAATTTAATTAAGTATTTGTGTATGCCGAATGAAGCTGCCCAGCTTCTTGTGCTTAATTTTGACAACTTGAGCAGACTATGGCTGTTTTTACATGGATGCCACCCCCCCTCCACCGCTGGGCGCGTGGGAGGTTGTTAGATGTGGGGAGGCATCCGTGGAAATGGCGTGGTGGTGGATGGGTGTTCAATAGGTGTTCATCCGTGCAAACACCATGGGCGGTGGGTAGAGGTGCGTGCGCGCTCCCGAAGCACACCCATCTCCATCCATTACCCACGGAGCCACCCAGAACAGCGGAGGAGGCTCTGTGGGTGGAGATGGGTGTGTCCATGAGCAAGAACACCCACTCACCTCCACCCACCATGGCAGCACACCCATCCCCCCACCTACCGCTGCCCATGTAAAAAGGGCCTTCCTTTGAGCATTATTTTTTCTCCTTCTAAGTATAGGTCTGAGAGAGGTTTTTTCAGGCTGCCAGTTTACAAGAATAATTTAGGAAGCCCCCCTCTTTTTTATCACCAGATTCAGTTTTTTGCTTCTTTTATTTTATAGTATTACCATTACAATTCTTTTATTTTATTGATTTTTTTTGTTTTTTAAAAAAACAAGCAAAAAAACCCCTCCTTTTTTCAATAGAGGTTTTGATTTTGCTAGTCATGTTTGTATGCACTATATTTGTTGAGATCGTGAGCTGAGTAAGAGACTAAAAGATATGCTATTGTTTCATTATTTTAGGCAATATTTATCATCTCATCTGAATATTTGATATTTAACATTTTTTTTTTATAAATGATGGCGATAGCAACATGATTTATGAATATGGGCTACATAGGTTACTGAATATGGTAATGTCTGAAATTTGTTTTTATTTTAAGTTTTTAGACTTTGGAATATGCCCTGAAGAAGACCGGATAGTTGAAACTTGTTGGATAAGGATTTACTCTCAATTAATTAGAATACACTTGGATTCAAACTGCATCTATAAGGATTTGGGGGACTGCTCCTATCTAGAACACTGGACATTATCAGTTCATTGTGTAAACATCTGTCCTTGTTAATTAAAGTGACAATAGTTCATTTGGCTTACTTATATGTTTGTATATGCTTTGTATTATAATGAGGAATATACATAGTACTGTTTAAATTCTCATAGGGAATCTTGTTCTTTTTCTTGTACACTGGTTGGACTAAAAAGCTGATAGTCAGACATACATTTATAAGTTAATTGCTTATACCACGAGGACCGTTTATCTAATCTTTTTGAAAGTTGGCATAGATAGTCTATTTTTTTTCTACTTATTTATTTACGGGTACAGACTCATGTCATGACCCAACAACAAACATACAAACATATAAAAAAAAACAAACAGAGAAGGTATCTTAGATTAAATAACAAATTAAGACTAACCATAAAATGATAAAATATATTAAATACATAAAATCATCCAGTATAATCTCACACAAAAAGAAGGGAAAAGTGCCCCGAGGAAGGAGGAATGCTCAAAGAAAGTCAAAAACCAATTCTATGCGAAGGATAAGACTAATAACCAAAAGGAACTCTGAATGATGTAAGGCAAGGAGGGGCAGAGCCCAGATCTTGATACTGACACCCCACCTAAACTGGGAAGAGAAAATTGGAAAGATGTGCTATGAGTATTGCTTTGCTTTTATCTTAAGCCCCTCCATAATAAGGGCTCTTCTCTTAAGTGTCAATAAGGTGTAGGAGGCAAGCGCCACCATAGCCTCCTTATGGGATAAGGAGAGGAGCAAAACAAAGCAAGCCTCTGTCTGAAAGGAGTAGCCTGATGGCAGCAGTGGAGCCAACCAAGTAGTATGCAGGAGGTGAAAATAGGGGCAGCTCAGCAAAAAGTGCTCAGTTGACTCGACCTCCTTGATACTACAAGAGCAGACTCTTAAGTTTGAGTGGCCTTCGCTTTTGTCTACCCTCCACTATTGCCAACTGGAGCATCTGAAAACGAAGCAACGGGTAAATTCTCCTGAGCTTTGGATTCTCTAAGAGGTCCAGGTAGGGGTCAAAGTAATGAAGTAGCTTGATTAACCCAAATAAGGGAGCAACCTTCAATTGATGGACTACAGACAGGTCTTCTTGGGCGTCGATGTCCTGAATCCTCCTAAAGAGTTCTGTTTTAAAGTATGAGATTGCTTTCCCCTGAAAAAATTCAAAAGAGTACCCCAGCTTGTGAATCAAATGCCCCAAATATAACAACCAGGGATAAGCCCTTGGACCGCTATGTAATAACGCCTCCCTAAGACATCTCAAGGGGAGCGCAGTCTCCGATGAAGCCAAGAGTCGGAGCCAGTACCTCAAAAAAGTCATTCTACACAGCGCCTTGATAGATAGAGTGCCCGTTTCCAACCTTAGGGCCACCCCTGGGACACTAGGCCCCACTCTGAGTAAGCGTTGTAAAGAGAGATTTTGGACGCATTTGAGAATGAGGGTGTTAGGAAATGGGACCAGCTCCACCCCAAAAAGGAGGGATGGGGGGATCGTGGCCCGATAAACCATCAACCAAGACAAGATTGAAACCTCCTTTGAAATACTAAAAGCTCGAGCAATGGCTCTTGTATCTCTGGTGGCCTTGGCTACCCTAGTCTGGAAGTGGGGATGCCATGTACCACCAGAGCTAAAGAGAACACCTAAGTCATTGAAGGATCTTATAGAGCCAATTTTCCGTGTTCCCAGCTGCCAAGTGCAAGGGCGAAACCTAGGGCCCAAAACCATAACCTTGATCTTGGCGGCATTGATTTCGAGACCATTGATTGAACAGTAATGATGGAATATCCCTAGGGCTCTTTTAATTCCCATCTCTGTCTGAGACAGGAGGATAATATTGTCCGCAAATTGCAGAAAGCTCACGTGGGTAGAGCCTATCTTGGGGGCATGGACCTCCTCGCTGTTAACATAGCCTGGCAAGTCCACCAAAAACAGATTAAATAGGAGGGGTGTGAGGATACAGCCCTGCCGAACCCCTCTCTTGATGGGGATAGCATTGCCCTGGGGCACAGGCCCCCCCCTTTGACACGGGCTTCGTTATTGGAATACAGCTGGATTATGGCAGATAGCAGTTTGCCCTCAATCCCCAAGCTCCTCAGCTTAGCCCACAATCTGGAGTGACGAACAGTCGAATGCCTTAGTAAGGTCCAGAAAGGCTAGATGTAATTTGTCTTTCCTTATTCTCTGGACCTTGTGAATTATATGCTGAAGGATGAAGCAGCAGTCCGTAGTGGACCTATCCTTCCGGAACACAAATTGCTGGGGGTGGGGGGATTATCTTCCCCTCCTCTGCCCATATAGTAAGATGCTCCAACAGGAATTTAGCGTAGAGCTTTCCTGGAATGGAAATCAAACTAATGGGCCTGTAGCAGGCCAGGTCCCAAGTGCTGCCTTTTTTAAAAATAGGGACAATAGTGCTCATGGTCCAGGAGGAAGGAATCCTGCCTCCTTCAGCCAGGTAATGAAACAACTGGGAGAAGATCCGTGCCCACCAACAGGGGGCAGCCTTCAATACTTCTGTTGTCACTAGGCCCGGCCGTGGAGCCTTGTTAATTTTAAGTTTCATTATATGCTGGACTATGCTGGGCTCTGAGAAATCCCCGGGGCAACAATCCAGACTAGAATCTCTCGGTGTACTCGTTAACAGGTCCTCATATCCCACCAAATGATCTGAATAAAGATTCCCAAAGAAGGCTTCCCATGCGGAAGTAGACAGCAGCATCCAACTAGAGGCTCTCCTAGGTTTAAGGATCTGATTGAGGACTGGCCAGAATCCACTCTGATGGGTTGTGGCCAGATCTACCCCCATCTGTGCCCATTGGCTACTATAATAGGCTTGCCTCTTGGTCTTTAAGAGAAGGGCATAAGCCCTCAACTTCTTAAATTTCAACTCCTGCTTGGGAAGTTGGTCTTTACTCCATGACCAGTCCTAAGGCGGACCAGAGTCTGCTTGGCCCGCCTACACTTGAGGTCAAACCACTGGTTAGAGGTTTTCCTGGGACTACGGTTCCTGGAAGGCTTGGTAAGCACTTGTTCCCGGAGAACCAGCAGAATGTCCTCATATGTTGAGACAAGGGTACCAGCCTCACCAGCATCCTGCAGCTTTGCTATCAGGGATTGAAGTCTAGGCATAGAGCAAATCTCCTGCATCTTTTGGACTAAAACTAAAAAAGGACTAGAGGGGGTTCAGCAGATCCATCCGGAACCGCCTGTATAACCAGTGAAGGATGTATCTGGAAAGAAAATGCCAAAGACACATGTTCGCTCTTGGGTCTAATAAACCGGACCAACCTGCCCAGTTTCTCCCGAGAGCAAGCTTCCACCAAGATCCAGTCTATGTAGTTACTACCCTGGGGGCCCATGAAGGTAAAGCCCGTGGAGGAATCACCTGGATCCTCCTCCTCCAGGGCGACCAGACCAAATTTCTGGATGAAGTTATGCATAAGGCAGTTGGATCGAGCACCCCCTGGAGCCGCAGACAAAGCTGCATGGCCTATCCCATCCTTCCTATCCAATTCAGGGCAAAAACGCCCCTCCCAATGGGTATTCCCATCCCCCATAAGGATCGGCCATGCCCATGGAAATTGTTCATCGAGAGTCAGAACTGCCTCTTCCAGAGCCGGCCACACCTCAGAAGAGTAATAGTGGGATGTGATTGGAGGGATGTAGATATTAAATAGGATAAATTGTTCAACAGGTACCATGCCCACTTCCAGCAATCCTGCCTGAAACTCTGGTCTCCCTCTCCCGAGGGGGGTTAGATGGCCCATACCTGAGTGCCTAACAAGAAACGCCAACCCCCCCAGATATGCGGCCCCTGGTCCCCTTTTTGGAACCTCCATGCAGAAATGTATCAAACCCCCTGAAGGACACAATAGCCTCTGTTCAACTAAATGGGTTCCCCCGCTTAGCTGTAGGTCCTGCTCCCAAACTCCTGACAGACAACCACTTATAGATCTATCTATACCATGTGCCCTATGTGCTGCAGAAGTAGCGCTAGGTACCTCATGGGTCTGAGCCTTGATCTCAAGCTCCTGTGACCCAACCTTGGTACGTCCCAATCTAGATAAACAAGCATCCTGTTCGCTTGTTGATAATTGTCTGAAGCATAGATAGTCAACATGGTGAGGGGTATAAACTTGCCAAGTTCCATCCAAATTAAATGGGAGACAAAGCCGTTAAAGCCATGAATGTATATGCAGATTTTTGCAAAATAACACAATTCAACTGCTTATAAAATCAGATTCCTTTATCCAGTGTTTCTGAAACTTGGTACACTTAATGCCTTCCATCGGAGGTAGACTCCTTCATGTCATCCAAATATAATGAGGAAAAAAAGTTACAGCCAAAATGTGTTTTCCATTAAAACCAACGGATATCAAAAACAATACCAAAACCGAAAATGAAATCTTGATATTTATGAAAATAAAAGATTTAAATAACAAAAACAAAAACAAAAATGAAAAACGACATGGGTCCCTGGTGCACACCTCTACGCTCCATCTCCTACATTCCTGCCTCTGCTCCCACACTATGATCCACCCCGTATTCCTATTTCAGCCTTTGCTCCTGCATCTTGCCCCAGCTCCTGGCACTTCCACCCACTCCAGCCCTTGGTCTACAGGACCCTATCATCACTAGCCCCGGTGCCCTTTCCCGCTTCTTCAAGCTGCCTTCTGGAATTTGACTTGGACTCATGAGCTGAACATGAACTCGGACTTTCCTTCTTGCTTTGGTGAGTGCCTAGTCAGAACCAGGGCTGCACCTAGACATACTTCTGACAGAAGTCCCCATGGGAGGGACACTGCTTAGGGAGACGCAGGGGACATGAGCCAGGGACATGAGCCCCAGGTCTGCCTCAGCCTTGCTATGCCAGTCACTGCATGCCCCTGTATAAGTCTGTACAGGATTTAATTCCAATCAGGAATCAGACAACTACAGGGAACCCAGATGACTAGTCACAGGTAGCACAGCTTGAGCTTTAAGTATTCATGATCAACCCAGAGAGCAAAGACAACAAAAAAGCTACTAATTGAATAATGAATACGGGTGAAGATCACAATCTGCTTATTAAATTCCACTGAGTCTCCACTGAGACTGAGACAGCACCGGTAATCAGAGCAAGAAGCTGGCCCCCGCCTGAGAGCTAAGTGGTTCTTTGTGGATATTGTTGACTTCTGTATATTGTGGTGTGGTGTAGTACTTATCTCCTGGGAACTTGTCCTTCCCTTGAGGTGTGTAGCAGGGGCATGAAAAGTGTGAGATTGAAGGTGTGTGTGAGTGCTCTCCCCACGCCCCTCCCCGGGGTCCCTTTCCCCAGTCCTGAGTGTGTTGCCCTCTCCTTCCTTCCTGGTTTCCCCAAGGGGTCCTACCCCTTCTTCCCCACCAGGTCTCACTGAATCACCTGATCCCCCCCTCCTGTGTGAGCGTGGGTGACTTTAACGTTAGCAGGCAGCTAACAGGCTCCGGCCTTCCTTTGCGCTCTGCGTGCTATGATGATAGGGGCCTAGTCTCTGTGAGACTTTACAGGCCCACATACCATCCTGACGGACACCTTTTCCCACTGACAGAAAGGCAAAAAAAAGGTAATATGTTGTCTTCTACAAATTGTCAATGTATAGTGTGAGGTCTTCTTCACGTCAACTGTCAGGCAGATGTGTCAGAACACTGGTATCCCATCACTGGGGTTTTATTAGTCAAAAAACTGTCAGGCGCCTCCGCTTCTGGGGGCGCTGGGGGGGAGTCCGGGGGGGCAGGAGGGGCCTGGGGCAGTGTGCGTCTCCCGGCGCCGCAGAGCCCGTGCCGATCAAGCAGGAAGGGGCGGGGACTCAGGCTACACCCGGAAGTGCGGCGGCAGAGCAGGAGCCCACTGATGCGGCGCGACACGCCCCCCCCCCGCAGCAATCAGAGCACTTGCCCCAATGCTCGTCGGAGCACGCCACGCCACTTCCGGGCCAGCCGCGGCGCTCGGAGTGCCTGCGCAGGCATAAGGACGCTATTTAAGGGCCACTCGGTCTTCGTGGCGGCACCGGTGATCAGAGCCTCCTTTGTGAGACTGGCCCCCGAGTGCATGTTGTTGGAGTCTTGGAGAGTCTTGAGTGGGTGCGTGTGGTGTCTTGGTTTGTGAGTACTGGGTGTGTGGGTTGCGTGGTTGGGGAGAGTGAGGATGCGGAGTGAGGGTGCTTGGGTGTGTAGGTGTGGTGTCCCTGCTCCCTTTCTCCCTGGGTCCCTCTGCTGCAGGTGGTGTGGGTGGGTGGGCATGTGAGAGTGTGTGGGTCCTCCCTACCCCTCTCCCTAGGGGTTCCCCCTACCTCTCTTCCCCCACAGTTCCACTGTCCTATCCCTGGGTGCCTGCAAAGTGTGAACGTGTGTGTGTGTGGCAGGGGGTGTGGTGACAAGGGGTGCACTATCACCATCTCCCAATGATGATCTTCGGCTTGGCTTCGTGCCCTTGTATGCCACTATAAGACCCTGAGGGACCATAGTGCACCAATGCGTGAGAGTGTTTGTGTGTGGGTTACCCCTTCAGGTCCCTGGTTATTATTATTATTTATTATAAGCATTTGTATAGCGCCAGCTGAGTACCTGGCACTTTACAGAACAATGAGATAGACACGGTTCCTGCCTACGGCTCAGAGGGGGAAGACAAGGAGAGGGGACATAGGGAGAAACAAGGGATACTCCGTAGGGTCAGACAAAAACTAATAAGAGCTAGTGTGATGTAATGGCTACGTGTGCAGTACTTGGATAGGAGGGAGAGGGGACCGCGGTTCTAGCCTCGCCTTAGCCAGAAACGCACTGGGTGACCTTGGGCCAGTCACATTATTCTGTCAGACTAACCTACCTCACAGGGTTGTTGTGAAGATTAAAAAGCTGTGTTCGTTATATGTAAAGTGCTCTGAGTGCCATCATAAGGGGGAGCTATATAAAAATAAAAATTATTATAAGATTATTATATATACACCCAGAATCCCAAAGACATTGGTGCCAGCACCTGCTCTACAAGGTTAACTCTCACTAGTAGGGCCAGATACGTACACATAATAACATAAGAAGTGCCATACTGGGTCAGACCCATGGTCCATTGGGCCCAGCATCCTGTTTCCAACTGTAGCCAGCTACAGTAATTCGAGAGAAGTACAAGAACAAGTCACAGAGGTGTGACCCATCTCCTGCTAACCACTCCCAACTACCAGTAGCCAGGTGTTTAAGCCCCAATTAATAAGCATTTATTTCTCTATCAACTAAGAATTTATCTAGTTTCCATCTGAAGCTAATTATGGTGCTTGCTTTTACTGCCTCTTCTGGCAATGAGTTCTACAATTGTATTGTCCGCTGAGTGAAAAAGTACTTCCTTTTGTTTGTTGTAAATCTGCTGCCTTTTAACTTCAGAGAGTGCCTCTGTGTTCTCTTATTGTGAGAAAGGACAAACAACAGTTTCCTATTTACTTTTTTTACGTTGCTCATGGTTTTATAAACTTCTCTCATATCTCCCCTTAATTTCCTCTTCTCCAAGCTAAACAGCTCTAACCTATAGAACCTCTCCTCATATGGATGTTGGTCCATCCCTTCTATCATCCTTGTTGTCCTCCTCTCTGCTTTTTCCAATTCTATTATATCTTTCGTGAGATGGGGAGATCAGAACTGTACACAATATTCAAGGTGGGGTTGTACCAAAGATTTATACAGTGGCATTATGATATTTTCTATTCCTTTTGCAATAATGTCTAGCATTTGTTTTGCCTTTTTGACTGCTGCCACACACTGAGCCGATGTCTTTAAGGAACTGTCCACAATAACTCCATTATCCTTCTCCTGAATGGTTACACCCATATCAGAACCTAGCATCATGTATGTAAAGTGAGGATTATTTTCCCCTATGTGCATCACCTTGCACTTAACATTGAATTCGTTTTGCCATTTTATTGTCCATTCACCTAATCGTGCAAGATCCCTCTGTAGTTCCTCACAATCTTCCTGGGTCTTAACTATCTTGAATAATTTGGTGTCATCTGCAAATTTAGCCACCTCACTCTTTATCCCCTTTTCCAGATCATTGACGACTAACTATACTGACCCCTGAGGCACCCCACTGTTTACCTCTCTCCAACGTGAAAAATGACTATTTATCCCCACCCTTTGCTTCCTGTCTTTTAACCAGCTACCAATTCATGACAGGACTCTTCCTCTTATCCCATGACTACTTAGTTTGCTCAGGAGTCTCTGGTGAGGGACCTTGTCAAAAGCTTTTTGAAAATCCAAATATACTATAATCTACTGGCTCACACTCCCTTCAGGACTCCTCCTGTCTGTCCCTGCTCCAGCAGGCAGCTTCAAACCCCTTGCAGAGCAGGCCAAAGCTTCATAGGAGTACAGCCTCGGGTGTCATGCCAACACAGTCCCCGCCTTAACATTCCCAGGCTGCATTCACATGAGCATTTTCTCCTGGCTCCTTAATTACCTGCTGGAGAGTACTGTGGTGCTTTTTCATCCTTCACACTTGCTCCCAAATCCCCCTCCCCACCCATTATCCCCGATGAGCTGCTAATGATCCCATTATTCTGAGCCACTGTTATCGGGAGCATTCACAAGAGTGTCTTCTCTCGCATTTTAAATTTCTTGCAGGAGAGAGCAATTGTACTTTATCTCTTATCACATTCCTCTGGCTTTGAGTTTTGTCTCGGATGCTACTGCTGCCAGGCTAGCAATCACAGCTAACAACGGGGTGCTCAAGCAAGGCTGTCCCATGGCTGACGGACTTATCTGGTGTCAGTTTCAGTCCCTTGCTTTACATTTTGCTGCCTAATGATGGGGTCATTCTCAGAAGCTATTGTCTTCTCTAGGAGGTTGGAGGGGTAAAAGTAACAGAAGTGCCCTTCGCACAATACTGAGCAATGCGCAGGTGGGAATTAGCTCATTTGTTAAACTTCAGTTTTCAGCTTGTCACTTGCAGGTGATTGTTCAGCATCTTTTGAGCTAAATCATTTACATGGACAATAAAAACGTGGGGGAAACCATTTAAGCTGGGGGTTTTGTATCTTGTGACTTCTCAGGGCTACCCTAGAGGAAAGAGCTCTCCAGCTTCATGGTTACTTGAGCTCTGTCCAAGATGCTTTAGGTTATGCTGAGCTTTGCATAGCCCAACTGCACCAAGCAGTCACTTGGGCCATGCTCATAATAGGCAGGTATTTACTTCAGTAACAATAATTCACATTGCAAGCATTCACATGGACATAGGGTAATTATCTATGGGGAGGTTACCCTGGTGGTTAATGAATAAGGGCACAGTTGGATGTTAGATGCTAGTGATTTAACATGCATAAGTAACATGTTTTTCCTGTTCATACAATCACTTACTCCTGGGGTTAAGTCACTCTTGAGTATGTACCCCTTTTAAATAAGGAATTCATACCCCCAGTGAGAGCCACACCTTACTCTGCTTTTAGAATGCTCTTTTTATATGAATGTGCTACCGGGTTAGCAAAGTAGAGGTAGTTGTCCCTGAAGTAAGTGATCATGTGAACAAAGCTTAGGAAAGGAAGCCTCTGAAGGAGGTGCAGCTATGGGCCTCTTAAAGGGCTGACTCACCCTGCTGCAGATATTGCCAGCTCTAGGGCCCAATTCAGACCCTACCTGTGTTTATTTGGACCCTTTCCAGTTCCTGAATCTAGCCTGTGGATCCAGTCCCTACCCGCAAGCACAGAAAGCATGAACTTGGGAGATGGAAGAAGAGAGAAGGGCATATACTCAAGGATAAGAGCTGGATCCAGGGCAAAGATCTATGACCTAAACTCTCCCCTCCCTCCCTCCATCTGGATACGGTGGCCAGATATGCAAATTTTAGAGGACACTTCTGAGAAATACAGGTATTTCCAGATGGCCACCCTACAGCCGGAATACACCTCTTAAGCACTGCCAACCCCAACTTCCAGCTGGCCCACAGAGATTGTGATAATTTTCAAAGTAGCCCAAAAGACAAAATAGGAGCAGGACAAAGCAGAATTATGTTCAGTAGTCAGAAAAACAATTCTGCTTGTTTTTATGAGATTGTAAAATCTGTATCACACTTATAGGAAACAATAAGTGACTCCAATGAAATTTTATCTTAAAAAAGTTAGATCAGTAATGTCCTGATTTTGTGATTTACCTTCAAAATAGCAGAGATAAGTGATAAAAGTGTATACCTGATAGAAAGGATCCTAAATTACACACTGAAATTTAACCAGGCTATAAAGTTAACATTTCTAATTGGATTTTTTTTTTAAATTATTTTTGAGGGGGAAAAACCTACAAAACAATATCATGTGGAAATTATTATTACTGATTATTTATATAGCACAAACAATGTGCCCTGCACTGAACATTAATAGAATTAGAGAAAGGTTCCTACCCCAAGAGGCCTACAATCCAGGATAGAGAAGATTGGGGAGAAAAGGGAGTGGGGAATATAGTTAGAGACGGGGACGCGCTCATGAAGTTGAGAAGTCACAGATGCACGTGTTTAATTTATTTCCATGGGAACCGTAAATGATAGCACAGTAGAAAGAGCAACGTCCCCTCCGCGATTAAAGCGGCGGGGGTTTGGCGGCGCCCCCTTTCCTCCCTCCGGCCAAAGGAGGCGAGGAAGGAGCGGCCGCGACGGGGAAGCGGGAGGCAGAACGACCTGGTTGCCACGGCAACCTCGTGAGGAGCGCGCCCGGGACTCTCGCGAGAGCGCAAGTCCCGGGCGCCATTTTAGAAGCTCCCCGCTCAACCACCTCATTCGGCCAGGCGGGAGCGGGGAGAAGGTCGTGCATCGAGGCAGCGCCAATTGGTAGGCCGCTTGCCTCGACGCACGAGGGTCGAAGGGTGAAGCGGGGCCTGGTTGAGCCCCCTACAACCCACCGGTCGACGAAGGAGTCTGTCCCCGGAGGCGGGACACGGCCGCTGGGGAAGCGGTAGGGCGCTGAGCGGGGG
>QEPC01002235.1:484025-510529 GCA_003113815.1 Sphenodon punctatus | reverse complement strand
AAACCGGTAGTAGGGGTAGGGTGTAAGTTGGAAAAGTTGGTTAAGATAGGGCACAGGAGGATTCCCCTCGGGCTTAACCCGAAGACGGTAGAGGATGGCACCAGGCAAACAGGACAACGCCTGGCACAATAGGGGAACCTCCTGTTGGGAAGGTTAACAGTTAGGGATAAGAGATTGATAGGACCCCAGTTCAAAGGGGGAAGTGGGAGGGTTACCTCTTCCCCCTTTTGGCTAAATAATAAAGAGTGCGGCCGTTCAAACCCATATACTGTGTCCTCGTCTTCTTTGGGGGGAGGGGGTGCGTCGACAAAGAGCAGTCTGTGGGGGTGAGGACCTCAGGAAAGCGTGGTCATTTTAAAATGAGACGCAACCACTCATGCCTACTCATCAACCACCCACCCGAACGCTCATGTGAAGATGGTGTGGGTAGGGTGCACACTCCTGTGACCCACGTGGCACCCACTCTTGACCACTCATGGAACACTGGCAAAAAGGTCAGAGTGTGCCACGTGGGGGCAGTCCAAAAAGTGCATGGGAGCCAATGCCCACACATCCCCAACCCGTATGAACGGCAGCAGTCATTCATGTCAGCGGAGTGCCATACTTTTCCATGCGTTTGCATGGGGGCCACTGTCACATTAGTTGGCAGTTGTGTCCTATCCACTAGATGTAGGCACAGGATAGATCTCATCTGTGGTGGCTAGCCCGGACTGTGACTCAGGGAAATCTCTGAGTCACAGCCCGCACTAGCCGCCACCATGGCCAGAATCTGGCCACCCTACCGGGAATAAAGTAGCCGCCACCATGGCCAGAATCTGGCCACCCCACCAGGAATAAAGTGGGCATTCATGTATGAAAGCCCACTTTACTGGTCCCAGTCAGGATTCCCCCCAGTGCCAGGCACCACAGAGACGATCATTGGCTGCCATGGCTGCCCATCAGGGGGGAGGGTAGGCTGCTGGATGCAGTGCATGGGGTGGGGATGGGTGGACACACATTTGGGTGTCTCCCCCGCCCTCCCCAGTGACCCAACCCCCATTGCATTAGTTTGGGGGCTGGAATGAGTCCCGCTGGAGGGGATAAGTCTGTGGCGGCGCTTTGGCACCATCACATCAGAAAACCCCCAAGGTGGATGACCTCGGCATCAGAGTGTTGAATAAAAGTGAGATTGTGAAGGTAACTGAGAAAGGCCAGGAAGAAGGATGTTGCAGTAGTCCAAGTGAAAGACTATTGGAGTGTCAGTGGGGAGGGAAAAGGGTCCAGTACACACATACCCACACGCATGCTCCGTTCACACTCTGGCTCTGGTGGATATACGAGGGGAGACGGTGCTCGTCAGAATAGTATTTGGGTCCAATAAGTCTCAAAAAGACAAGGCCCCTATCATCATAGTGTGCAGAGCACAGGAGAAGGTCTAAGCCTCTCTGTTCCCTACAGGGATCCCAGACACACACACACACACGGGAAAGGGGTTTCAGGGATGGTTGGTGTGGTCTTGTGGGCTAGGGTCCCTGGTTAGAAGGGGAGGAAGGATGGCTGGCACAACACATGGGCACGGGGAAGGGAGCCCCGGGGTAGGGTAGGGGAGTCAGGGCTTGCACACAGGCACTCACCTTTCACCCACACACGCACACCAGAGGGAGAGGAGGACACAAAGGGAGTCAATCAAGTAGCAAGTACAAGTCTAGAACACACACAACCACAAGTAGACCACAAAAATGTCACACTTAGCTTTCACAAGGGGGCCAGCTTCTTGCTCTGATTATCGGTGCTGGCTGTTTCCCATCGCTGGCTTTTAATCCTTAGGCCCCGCCCCTCGATGTGCCTGCAGTCGTGTGGAACACCGCAACAGCCCCGGCACTGACCCCGCGCTCTGCAGGGTCACCAGAAGCAGCATATTGCCACTGTCAGGAGTCTTGGTTGCCTTGGCAACCGACGACAGTCACTGAGACTCCAGCACCATGGCTGGCGTTGGTGCGGGCGGAGCGGGAGTGGCAGCAGGGGCGGGCGTGCAGAGGCTCCCCCGGACCCCATGGCTGACATGGAATATAGACTACAGTGTTTGGGCAGAGTTGGACAGGTAAGGAAGGGCTGGATTATAGCTGTGTTCTGCAAGGAGAAGTGACAAGCTTTAGCAACAGACTGAAAATAAAGTGCAAAGGAGAGGGAGAAGCCAAAAATGAATCCACAGCTACATGCAGAGGGGACATGCTGGGTGGTGACACCATTGGTGGAAATAGAGAAGGTAGGGTGAGAAGAAGGTTTAGAAGAGAAGATGAGTTCAGTCTTAGGCCATTTTTAGATGATCGCGGCTGTGCTCGCGCTTGTTTTGAAAAAATGCCGGGAGCCGGGATCATACGATACACTCCCAGCAATCACGTGCCCGGAAGGGGGACGTGCATGCTTTTCTGGCCGCAATTTGACAGGGTTGAAAAATCGACCTGGTCAAACGTGGCCGGAAAAACACGCGTATCCCTCTTCCGGGTGCGTGATTGCCGGGAGTGTATTGTCTGATCCCGGCTCCCGGCATTTTTTCAAAACAAGCACAGGTGCAGCTGTGATCATCTAAAAACAGCCTTAGACATAATAAGCTTCAGATGATGGTGAGACATCCCAGCAGAGATGTCAGAGAGACAGTTGGTGATGAGACTTGAGAGAGGGTGGGAATAGAGAGAGAGCTGAATGTCATCAGAACACAGGTGATACTGGAAGCCATAAAATTTGATGAGTTTGCCCAAGATACAGTGTATAGTGAGAAGAAAAGAGGGTCAAGGACAGAGCCCTGAGGATCTCCAACTGAGGGGAAGGAAGATAGTACCAGAAAGAGAGACATTCAAGGTGTGGTTAGAGAAACAGGAAAAGAACCATTTGAGGACTGAGTCCAAGAAAATGAGGGAAAAGAATCAAGGAGGAGGGAGTGGTCAACAGCATCAATGGCAGCAGGAAGATTGAGTAGGACAAGAGCCGCACATCAAGATTTTCACAGGACCAAGAGCCGTCACTGAATGCACACTCTCACATGTGCACACACATGTACAGATTCAGAATCACATACAGAGCATCTCACAAAATCACACATGCACACTCATGGTTCCAGGGCTGCTGCCTTTTCCTGCCCGTATTGCAATTCCACCCTTGCCTGCTGTTCACCTTTCCCACTGCTGAAATTATACCAACACTGCTCATCTCCCCTGCCTTTTCCACATATCAGGACAGACTTCCCTGCACTGGGCACTCACCTTTCCTGCTTCCTCTTTTTGCCAGCAGGGGTCAACTAGCACTGCCACCGCTTTTGCGAGTGTCCAGCACTGGGTAGCCCCTCCCGGCATGTGGAGAAGGCAGTGCTAGGAAGTGTATGTGAAGGAGGTGGAACTGAGAAAGCTGCATGGATACCAGGCAGCCATTTCTTCTAAGAGCCACTGCTGAAGTGGTGGAGAGTTGCATGTGGCTTCCAGAATAGAAGGTCTTCGACTTGACTATGAGGAGATCATTGGTGATTTTGGAAAGAATGATCTTAGTTGAATGGAAAGGACACGACAGGAGCCAGATTGAAAGGGGTCAAAGGACAAGTCTGAAGAGAGGAAGTCAAGACAGCCTTGTTCCAGGAGCTTGGAAGTGAAAAGGAGGACTGAGATAGGGCAGTATTTGGAGCGGGTGGAAGGGTCAGGAGTGGGATTTTTAAGGACAGGGGAGACAGTGACATGCTTCAAAGCAGAGGAAAAGAAGCCAGGAGAGAGGGAGAAGTTGCAGTGGTGGGGGCAATAGCAGTTAGGAGGCAAGAGGAAATCGGGCCCTTTTCACACAGACACTCCAACACTGATAAAATGGGTGTTACATTTTATTATACATGTTGCAGGGTTGCAGGTGCACGCCATGGGTGCCCTGCAACATGTATAATAAAATGTAACATCCATTTTATCAGTGTTGGAGTGTCTGTGTGAAAAGGGCCTAGGATCAAGTGAGAAGGTGGAAGGGTTAGACAGAGGATGGAGGTGATTTCATGAAGGGAAGCTGGAGAAAAGGAAGTTAGGAAAGAAGTGAGATGAGAAGAGGGAAGGAAGTAGGGTAGGAACGAGAAGTGAGGTGAAGGTGAATGTTATCAATTTTGTCATTGAAAAAGAAAGCAAGATCCCATGAAATTGGAGAAGGGGAAGGAAGACAGGGAGGTTTGAGAACGGAGTTGAAGGTTGAGAAGTGACAATGGAGTCTGCGAGAAATTAGACTAAATTAGGCTGAAGTAATGCTGTTTACAAGATAAATGGCAGAGTTGAAGATGAAGAGTATAAACTTGTAGTGGAGCTACTCATCAAGTTCATGGCATTTCCACCAGAGGCATTCAGCTGCATGAGAGCAGGAGGAAGGCTGGTTGGTGGAGGGGGTAAGCCACTGTTGGGAGTTGAAAGGAGAGTGGTGGCAGAAGGAAGCAAGGGAGTCCAGGGTGAAGGAGAGGAACACATTAAAAGGTAGAAACAGCTTACTCAAAGATAGGGAGACACAAAAGGAGACGTCAGAAACAGAATGGGTTTTACAAAAGATTAGCCCAAGGGAGTGACCATAGGGCAGAGAGTCTGGTGTCAGAGGTTAACAGAAGACGCTAGAGAGAGGAAATAGCAGGATTAGAAGTGACATCAACATGGATGTTGAAGTCACCAAGAATGAGGATAGAAATGCTGTCAGAGAGGAAGAAATAAGCCAGGTACTTAAGTTCATGAAGAAGGAGGAAAGTGGACCTTGGGGAAGTAGATGATGGCTACGCAGAGGTGGAAGGGGAAGTAGAAGGGGATGAACTGAGCCTCAGTGATTGAGGAAGAGAAAGGTAAGAGGTTGGAAAAGCAGGATTTGGCAAGGAGCAGGCCCACAACACAACCATAGCCCTGAGGGCAGAGCGAATGGCAGTCAAGGCCACTAAGGGAGAGGGCAGCCACCTGTGTTCTTAGGTTGGAGAAGTCCTTAGAGGATAAGTCCATAGATGGTTAACTTATTAGTCAATTTGGCTGGGAGAATGTAACTCTGACTGCACGGAAGGGGGAGTAAATAGCAGGGAATAGATTACTCCATTATGACCTGTGTTGCACTTCTCTGGCACTTTTTAAATGGATGTCGCCATCCACCGCTGGATGTTCGGATGGGTGTATGGTGCAGGGGGGGTATCCATGTAACTGGGCCAGTGGGGGGAGGGGGTGTGCTAGGTGTCCGCCCGTGTGAACACCATGGGTGGTGGGTGTGCGTGCTTGTGTGCGTGCTCCCAATGCACACCCATCACCCACCCATCTCCACGCACGGAGCCATCTGGAAAAACGGAGGAGGCTCCATGCTTGGAGATGGGGCGGTGTCCGTGTAAAAGGACACCCACCTCTACCCACCGCAGCAGCACACCTATCCCACCCCCCCTCCATCCATGTAAAAAGGGCCTCTGAAACAATCAAATGTGGCCATGGTTAGAAACTGGGCTGGATGGGCCATTGGTTTGATCCAGAATGACATTGCTTATGTTCTGATATTGGCTAGCAGAGTCACTGGATGAGAGAGGGAGTGCTAAAAAGAAATCATACATAAAGGTAGGCTGCTATCTTGCTGGAGGAGCAGGAGAAATGTGATTAAACCACAGATTACTTACTAATTTTTCCATCAGGGCAGGCTTAAACAAAGTCAAGGAGCCAACAAATGTATATTGATTATTTCAGCCAGAGATGAAGGTTTTTTTGTTACATTAGTATCCACAAAACAACCCTAGACGTATCCGGTTCTTCTAATGGGTGTAGTGTTCTACTGAACATAATACCTAGATATTACATCATCATTCAAAATTCTGCTAAAAGAATGTGTAACATTGGTACATATTGGGTATGCTTCAATGAGTATTGTAATGCAAACTCATTTCATTATTTTCAGCTGACTGTAGGGAAACTGCCAGTAATCATATAGGAATATCACAGAATCATAAATTCTAGAGGAAGAAAGGGTCTGTTTATTTGGTTGTGGTCCTCCAACCACTTACTCCAGAGTAGTCCCATTGACATCACTGGGAATACTCCATAGCAAGGAGGTGTCAGGAGCCAGCCCAGAGTCAAGGTTACTCACTAACCTGACAGCCACCAGAGGCCGCTATCCCAGAGTCATTGTCAGCAGCTGAGCCATGGTCAGGTGTCAGTTAGGTCAATCCAAATCTGCCAACAAGCCGCAGGAAGAACGGAGGTGTGGCCTGACGATGGAATAGGTCAAAATACCAAGGGTGTGAGGTCAGAATCCCTGGAGTCGATCCCAAACTCTGCGGATCTCCTGTGCACATGCATGCGCACAATTCCCGCGCGGCAGAATGTGCCTGCAATGGGGATCCGTGCAGCTTGTGCACTGCGTGCGGGATCTGTGGGGTTTAGATCGAGCCCCAATGCCAGGAGGTCATCAGAGTCTGAGAGTCAGAGTAAGCACTGATACCACAAAGACAGTTCAGATATGGCTGGGAAGGAGGGACCGGAGTGCAGGCTGGAGGCAGGGTGACGGCTGGAGGCAGAATCACAAGGAAGATACACAGATAGGTCTCACGCTAAGGCTGGTTTCTCAGATGCTCCTCATTCCCTATTTTGCTCTTTCAAGCACCAGGCCAACCAATGGTAGGTGTGGGGGCGTGTTGCTTGGAGCATGAGAGGGGAGTGGGGGGTGGACCCTAATATTCTAGAGGACTGTCAACAGAGGTAGTTCTGCAATGGCACTGGGGTCAAGGCAGCTGCCCAGGGACCTGGGTTCTAGCCTGGTGGGGCCTGACAGTAGTTTGAAGATTGCAACCTGAGGGATTGGTCCAGCAGATTGATGGGTGCTTTAAACAAAGCTGGTAGCGTCCTCATTTCCCAATGTCTTTGCTGGGTACTGAGCGCATCCTAAGAAGCATTCACAGCACGTCTCAAAGGGACATAGGCCAGTCCCATGGTAGTCTTGCCAAGACTAGGCCAGATGCACTCAGGATCTCCGGTAGCATGCCTGGGTGAGACCTCTGCCGAAGACCCTGGAGAGTTGGATTTGAAACCCTGCTGCTGTGTGGCAATTCTGGGCTAAGATGGACCATTGGTCTGACTCAGTAAGGCAGCTCCTTATATCCTTACCTGTGTTTGGTGGACACTCAAAAATAGTGGGCATTTTTACACACACCTTAAAGTGCTCGTCTTTCAATTCTTCTGGGTTTACAAGTCCACAAGTAAGTTCCTGGGTGCATTCTTCACACACACACTGCCCTGAGCCAGCCTAAAGTAGCCACAGCTGTAGACGTGAGGGGCTGCCATGGAAACTAAGTGATGACCACAGCTGCCTGGAGCAAAGGAGAACTTTTTACACACACATGTTCTGGGAGACACCCAGGATGCAGATTTGAAAAAACCACAGAGATCAAGAACTTCTTAAATCTGTGAGAACATGCAGAAATTCAAAGAGCCAGATGTTTAAGATCTGGGTGAGTGATTTAGACACACAGAAAGTCCAGAATGTAACAGCAAACATGCAGGAGAAATGTGTGTGTAGAAACACCCAGTGTGGCACAGTGCCAATCCTGGGGCAGCCACCTGGGAAAAGCTGGAACCACCACCCTGGGTTTTGGCTAAAACCAGAGCCACAGGAACACGTGGAAATAGTCCCTGCTGCAGCAACACTTTTGGGGAAGGTAGCAGTTTCTCTGGTGAATTGACCGCTGGATAAGGGAGGGAAGAAGTGGGTGTAATACGTTCATTGTCTTGTCCAGGGCTGAAACAAAAATGAAATTAATTCTCATGAGAATCTTGCAGCCCCGGCAAGATCTTACGCGATTCTTGCAACAAACACGAGATTCTCATGAGAAACTTGAGACTCTCAAAAATGCCCCCCAAATGATCTACACATGTGCAAAATGGCTGTACAGGCGCAGAACGGTCCTGGTGGCCATTTTGCACATGCACAGATAATTTATTTTGCTATTTTGAGGTTTGTGAGAATGTCGTGAGAATCTTGAGTTTCTTGTGAGAATCTCAAGGTGAGAAAATCTTGTTGAGAAGCCTATTCTCAACGAGATTTTCAAGAAGGGCAAAATCTCATTTCGGCTCTAGTCTTTTCCCCATTGCCGCCACTAGGGAAAATACAGTGAACATGGGTCCCTGAATATAGCTTGATTTTGGTAAGCCCTTAGCTAGGTTCCACATGGGTTACACTCATAAACAAGCTAGAGATGGGACTACTATTAGATGGATACACATGTGGTTGAAAAGCTATATTAAGAGAGTCATTATTAATGAATTACTGTCAAATTAGGAGGGATTAAAACATTTCAAAAGTGTGTGTTCTATGCCTGGTGCCAGAATTACCAATATTTTCATCAATACTCAATGTTTTCATCAGTGCCTTAGAGTAGAGAGTATATTGATCAAATTTTAGGATAACATAGACCTGGGAAGGATTACAAACACCATGAAGGATTGGTTTAGAAATTCAAAATGGCTTTGGTAGATTGGAGAACTGGGATGAAAATAATAAGTAGCAATTCACTAAAGACAAAAAAAATAAAAAAATAAAAGCGTAAATACAAAACGGGAAAGAACTGGCTAGACAGTAGCTCTGCTGAGAAAGATTTGGTGTCATAGTGGATCACAGACTTAATAAGAGCCATCAAAGTGAACCTTTTGCAAAAAAGGCAAATGCTATTAGAGGTTGCATCAGCAGAAACTTCATATATGAGCCATGGGCAGTAGTTGCAATTGTAATGAATGGGAAAATGGCACTACACACCTAAGGTACTGGGGTTCATATTCACCCCAAACATTCAATTTAACACCCAGTCAATTCAACACCCAGTACCATAATTTGGAGAATATTGGGGTACTATTAACCTCAAATACCTTTTGTGTTAGTATTGCTTCTGTACCACAAACAATAACTCTTAATAAAATTAAAATTTTGAATGTTAAATTGGAGTCATTTTCAAATCAATCACATTTTTTTACCCCAATTGTGAAATAATTGGGGTCTATTTTACCCCAATACCAGATGAATACAGTTTATTTTTCAATTGTCTGAGGGTTAAGAAAGATGTTGACAAACTAGAAAAGGTTTAGAAAAGAGCAAAAAAGGGTGATTTCAGACGTGCCGGGGCCAATTTGCCCCGGCATGGAATCACCCCTCTGATTCCCCACCGGGGCCACCGCGTAACGGCGAACAGACGTGGTGGCTGATCCCGGCAGAGAATCTGGGGGGGCGGGGCTGCGCGGCACAACATGTGGCCGCACAGCCCCATCCCCCCACCCTGTACCAGCCGCCCACCCTCCAGGAGACGGGCAGGCGCCGCAGTCAATGTGGCCACAATGCCTGGCTGTCCCCCCCCCCCTGCATTGACCATGGCCCGGAATTCCACCGCAGATTCCGGGCCGTGGTCTGGGGACAGACGATACGGTCCCCTTCATCACGGGCGGGCGGGGGGAAATCTCATTCACCACGCAAATGGGGCCAGTCCCGCTGGGACCACCGTTTGTGTGGTGAATGTGATTCCCCCCCGTGATTCACGGGGGTGAACATCTGGGGGGGAACCTCCATTCCCCCCAACAGACGTTCCGGGATCACGATCACGCCATGGGATTCCCTGTGGTTGACCGTGACCTCATAACGTCTGAAAATACCCAAAAACATTAAAGGCTGAAAATAGAAAGGGATAAAAAAGAATGTAAGGTCATGATGAAGGTAGGTGAAACCAGGCGTATTTAACATAGAAAAGAAAAAGATACGGTGGAGCACAATAGCAATTTTCAGGAACTGAAAAGGATGTTGTAAACAGGGTGGTGGTAATTTATTCTAAATGGATGCTGAGAGTTTAGATTGAATAGCAGTAAGAATTTTCTAATCAGTAAGAATTTAAGCAATGGTCCTTAGGGGCAGGTATGCAGGGGTTGCTTTTGGTGATAGATTATGCTTTCTTGATGAAGTGGAAATGATAGATCATGTTTTGTTTACCTGTGCATACTTGGAGGAGCTAAGGACTTGCTGGATTATCCCCTTGTATGGAGAAAAGGTGTTTTGCTCCCAGGTGCAAAAGATTGCTTTTTTGTTGGATTCTAAGGATCCTTCTATCATGAGAGCAGTCTCACTTTTTTTTGTGCTTGCCCTTCGCCTTAAAGAAAGTTTGCTTTGATAAAGTGATATGTATCTTTGTTATACTAATCGTACTGACTGTATTGTTTTTAAATGGCGAATAGCCGCAATAAATTAGATGATGGTGGTATTAATTTTAGCAATGGAACAAATTATCCAAAAAGGTTGTGGAGTCCCTTTTGTGGGAAATGTTTAACAACAGGTTGGATAGGTATTTGTCAGAGGATGTTATATACAATTGGTCCAGAGCAAAGACGAGTGTTCACTGTGTTTTGCACATTGATGGATATGGGGAACATGCAATGGATGCAAGTCCTTGACTGGGAGCTGGAAGATGGACTAAACTAGATCATTTTCTAAGAAACCTTCCAGCACAACAATCCTATACGGATCTATACCCATTAGGCAGCTCCTTAAGAAACTGCCACAAATATATCCAATGACACAAACATAATACTGCTTTGCTAGAAACCCAGCTCTCTTAAATAACTCAACTATTGTTGGTCTTGATTGGCCACTTAAGTCAAGTTTCCCTGTATAATGCTAAGAAAATACATTGTGGATTGATGTATTGTCAGTCATAATAAGTGGCTTTAAATGCATCCAATAAAGCTTAGAAAGGCATTAACATCATGTTTCCGTTAGTTCAATAGATGCAGCTAAATTACAATTAACCATAAATGTTAATTATGCAACAATATTTTTAAAATCATTCCTAGTAATGTTTTCACATCAAATTTTATTAGGCTATGCTATTCTAAGTATGAAAATTGGGCTATGTGCCTTTCCCAATATACCCCTTTCCATTTATTTTAATATTCTGATAGATTATTCCAGAGGTGGGCAAAGCTCCCAAGTTCAGGAGCCAAATACCAACATTTTCATATCACAGAGATCCACAAGATATTTTACATTGATCATCAGCTTCTCCCGGTCCCAGAGATGGGACAGCAGGATGTCCAGGGCTGCCTCCCCCCCATCCCACATCAGAGCTCCAGCTCCCAGGTGGTCTAGCAGGTGTGGGCAGCAGCAATAGTGACTCAGGACACGCTGCTGCTGCTCCCATAGCTCACAAAAGCAGGACTGACAGCGGAAATTGTGACTCAGCTTCTCTTGCTCCTAGAGAAGCCACATGGACATGCCTCCCCAGGTACATGTGGCTCCCAAGCTGCCATTTCCCCACCTCTGCCTTATTCCCTTATAGGAGTAGGAAACCCAGCAGCACTTCCATAGGCTGCTGCCTATCTCTGTCAGGTACTGGATCAGGTCCCAAGCAAGAATAAGATCAGGATCAGAATCAGGCAGGAGTCCACATTAGTCCCGGAAGCAGGGCAAAGCAGGATCAGACATAGGCCGCTTTTAGACGAGCGGCGCGCAATGGCGCATGGCGATTGCGCATACTTTGAAACGGCCGCCTTTATTAATTACACGAGACGGAAGCGGGGTATTATGCGCATATTATGGCGGTGGTGCATTTTTAAAGTCCGTGAATTAAATACCTCACAATTGAGGTATTTAATTTGTGGACTTTAAAAATGCGCCACCATCGTAATATGCGCCTAATACCCCGCTTCTGTCTTGTGTAATTCATAAAGGCGGCCGTTTCAAAGTATGTGCAATCGCCATGCGCGATTGCGCGTCGCTCGTCTAAAAGAGCCCATAGACTGAGGAAAAGGGTGGGATCAGATACAGGATCATGCTTAGAAAACAAAACAAGGTTAAGGCAAGAAGCAAGCAGGGCACAGGAAGTGACTGATGTTCCACGCAGCCTCCTGCCATTGACCTACCTGGAAGCTGATGGGGGCATGGCCTAGCCATCAGGGATAGCCTTAGAATTTGCAGGGCCCAGGATGAAGATAAAATGCAGGGCCCTGGTGTCCTCACCCCTTCCCCATGGCCCCACCCCCTCAAGGGCAACCTCTACGGGGCCCTAGAGATGGTCATGTTTGGAGCCCCACTAGGTGAGAGTGAGGCCCCCACACTCTGCTCTGATCAAATTGGGGGCTACTGTGCCCCCCCCAAAAGAGTGGGGCCCAGGGTGGTCACCCCAGGCCAGCCCTGCTAACCAGCACAGAATCCTTCACAGGGTTCACAGGACAAACACAATCCATAGCAGTATCGGTGCTTTCCCAGTGCTTGCTAGCAGTGATGACTGGATGAGGTTGAGCAGACTGAAGCTGAATCCTGATAAGACGGAGGTGATGTTGGTGGGTAGGGGAGTGAAGGTGATGGCTCCCCTAGTGGAGGGGATCTGCCCCCCGCTGGCCCCACTGGTGCAGAGTATGGGGGTTCTCTTGAACCCTGGCATCCGCCTGAATTGTTGGGTGGAGGCGGTGGCAAAGGGAGTGTTCCACCAATTACATCTTGTGCGGAGGATCGAGCCATGTTTCAAGCTCTGACCTGGCCACCCTCATCCATGCATTCATCACCTCAAGGCTGGATTGCTGCAACATGCTCTACGTGGGGCTGCCCTTGGTGAAGACTCGGAGGCTGCAGCTGGTGCAGAATGTGGCTGCCCATCTCCTGATGGGGACGGGCCATAGGGAGCACATTACACTTGTGCTCCAGGCTCTGTACTGGCTGCCTATTGCATTCCGGGCCCGATTCAAGGTGTTGGTTTTGACCTTTAAAGCCCTACATAGTCTGGGCCCCTCCTATCTGAGCGACCGCCCCACTCCCTGGGTCGTGGGGCAACCTCTGTGGTCTGCAGGGGGCGCCTTCCTGGAGATTCCCCGGGTGAACCGGGGGGGCCACAATGGAGAGGGCGTTCTCGGTGGACGCACCACTGCTGTGGAACTCCCTCCCAGAGGAAGCTCACCTTGCTCCCAGCCTGTTGGCCTTTCGTCGGGCCTGTAAGACCTGGCTGTTCATCCGGTCCTTTGGGGGAAGGAGGGAATGAGGGTGGGTTGTTTTTGGTTTGGGGGTTTTTTGCCAATGGTTTTAACTCTTTTTACTGTTTTTATTGTTTTAGTAACCCTTTCCTGTATTTTTAATTGTTTTAAAATTTTTGTAAGCTGCCCCGAGCTGCCGTAAGACTGGAGGGAGCAAGGTAGAAGTTTTAAAATAAATAAATAATCAAACAGCCTCACTGTCACTGCAACAATAGCACTGTGGAGTTGGCCGCTCCTCGGGATGCTGGTTCAAGTTTGGTATTCTCTTCTCTAAAGAGGAACCAGACTCCCATTCCATAATTTCCCCCCATCATCTAGACATATATCCAGGGCCGGCCTTACCACAGGGCAACCTGAGGCGACCACCCTAGGCCCCGCTATTTTCTCTACTTCCAGAGGGCCCGGAATGCCCTGTTTTCACGAGGGCAGGGTTCAGGGCCCTGAACATGACCGTGTAAGGCCCTAAAGAGGGTGATCCCAGGGGGGTGGGGCTTATGGGGAGGGGCCACCAGCCTCAGCATTTTATCTTTGCCCTGGGTCCCCACACATTCTAATGCTGGATCTGCATACCCCTTAAACACTCCTCTCCACTACAGAGTTTACACTGAGATATCCCACAGAATCACAATGGAAGGTAGGATTTCCCCCACCTCTAAATGAAAAAGTATGGACTGGAAGCATTTCTATAGCACTCCATATGGAGGGTGAATAGGAGATCTTAGTGCACCTTCACTAAGAGGACCAGAGGAGATTTTGGACTGCAGCTTCTCTTATTCCAGATCCTATTAGCTTCCCTGACAAAGCTGAATGACCTGTATGACAAGATAGGAGGGAAACAAGTAGGTTAGAATTCATGCTGATAAATTGCATTGGAATCAATACAACATTTTAGAAAAGTTCTGTAAGGTGTCTTCTCACCCTGGTGCCCCATTGATCAGGAAAGAAGAGTCACTGAGGCCACTTTCACACGTGCCTAAAAGTGTCCTTACAAGACTGAGAGAGAACATGCTATTGCAAATCTCACGTGTTTGTGTGTATGTGTGAATTCACTAATCCATGTAATTCCTGCTTTTATGCACATTTACAATGACGACTGACAGGGCTGGATTTCGCAGCTCTGTCAATCGTCATTGTAAATGTAGATAAAAGGGCAGGTTACTGCATTCACTCGGTTGGCCCCCACTTTCCTGCTATTTCGGCTTTTATGTAAGACCAGGCTGTTCCACCAGGCCTTTGGCGAGGGGGAGGGTGAGGGTGGTAGGGTGGAGGTAGGGTGGGTTTCTTTTCCCTATGGGTATTTTCAGACGTTACGAGATCACAGTCAACCATGCTCAATTCCGCGTGGTGGCTGTGATTTCGGCACATCTGTTGGGGAAACGGATGTTTCCCCCCAGATGTTACCATGGCGTGGAATTACATTCACCACGCGAGCGGCCGAAGCGGAGGGACCGGTGGCCGCCGCGTGTTGAATGTAATTCCACGCCGGGGTGAACCCCGGCGTCTCGTCTGGTCGGGCGCCACGGCCCGGGATCACCGGCGGGATTCCAGGCCGTGGCGAATCCGGCCCGACGCGGCGGCCTCATTGGCCCCGCTGCCCGCCCGTCTCCCCGGAGGGCGGGCGGCGGGGTGCGTGGAGGGGGCGGGGCCGTGAGGCCACACGTTGTGCTGCGCGGCCCCACCCCCTCCCAGATTCCCCGCCGGGATCCCCCTGGCACGTCTGATACGGCGTGATGGGGTGATCCCAGCGGGGAATGGATAGGGTGATTTCGGTACGGGGCCAATGGGCCCCGTAACGTCTGAAATCACCCTATATTGGTGATTTTAAAATTGTTTTAAATTGTTTTATTATTTTATTGTTTACATTATTGTTTGCTGCCTTGGGCTGCCCTATGGGCAGGAGGGGCGGGATAAATTTTTTACTTAAAATAAAATAATTTTTTTTTAAAAAATGTGCAAGATTTGCAATTGCATGTTCTCTCTCACCCTTGTAAGGATGCTTTCAGGCATGCGTGAAAGTGGCCTGACTCTTAGGGAAGGATCCAGAAGGACCAGTCCACGTCAGAGGAGGGTTCGGAACAAAGTAGCAAGTGGAACCAGGTTCAGGCAAAAACAAGCAAGGCAGAGGAAGTGCAATGGTGGCTCCCTTTGGGGTGAGTTTGAGGCAGCCATCTTCCATCCAGGCCTGGCACTCCAAGAGATGTGCTGCCTGCCTAGAGCCTGACTCCATGATGAGACAGTGAGATTGCCAGAGACTATCAGGCCTTCTGAACACGTTCCCTTCCTGCTCAGCCATGTGGGCACCAATAATGCTGACTCTAAACAGATCAGAATTGACTGAAGCACTGAGCAAACAGCTAGAGGGATTGGGGGCCCAAGTGGCAGTTTCATCAATCTTTGTTGTCAGGGAGTAAAGGCCCAGTCAGGAACTTTAAATCCTTGCGGCGAATGACTGACTATGCAGCAGTGTCTTTTAAAAGGCTTTGGCTTCCTGTACTGTGTTTGAAAAGAAGGTCTGCTGTGGAGAGGTGGGATCCATCTAGTGATCTCTAGATGTCTAAACACATCTTTAGACAGCAACTTGCTAATCTAGTGAAGAGGGGATTTAAAATAGGATCTATGGGAGACAAAAGTCCAGGAGCAAGTATATATTTATTATTTATTTATTTTCAATGTTTATATCCCACCTCTCCTGCCTAGGCAGCTCAAGGCGGCTTACAAGAATTAAAATATTTAAAAATATATATAAAATATATAAAAGGGAAGCATTTATATATATATATATATATATATGTAACTATAATGGAATGGGACCTGTACAAGGAGTTAGAAATTCAAAAGTCCATTGGGAGCCATAGTAAGACCGGAGGTAAAGCAGCAAGGGAATTGCTTAGGAACTAGTGGCAAGAATCTCATATGTCTGTACATTAAGGTAAGGTGTATGGGGAACAATCAGGATGAATGAGAAGTCACAATTTGTGAGGAAAACTATGACCTAATTAGCATTACTGAGACTTGATGGGTAATTTTCACAACTGGAATACAAGTACTATGGGGCATAGGCTTTACTAGAAGGGACAAGCAATGGAGAAGGGAGTGGACGTAGCACTATACCAAAAATAAGTACACTTACAAGAAGGTCCAAAAAGAGGGGAGTGGCAGATCTGGAGAAAGTATCTGAGTGAACGTAAGAGGGTGGAGGGAAAAGAAGAAGGTCCCTGTGGAGGGTGCTCAGAAGGGGGCAGGACTGTGGGGAAGGGCCTACCAGGGGCCCCACATTTTGCCCTGCAAATTGTGAAGCCGGTCCTGCTTGTAAGTCTTGGGTAAAATGTAGAATGGTCAAAAAGTCCTTGGCATGTACAGGGGATAAATATCTCCTTCAGAAGGTTGAAAAAAATAAAACAACAACAACAAACAGACAAACCAGGGCAATGGATTTTTAAGATCTGATTCTGGCCTATCAGATAGGGAGGAATTGGGAAAGTGGTTGGGAATAAGCAAACACCAAATTTACAATTGGAGAAGTCCCCTTCGCCGTTGCAATGCCGACGACAGGGTAATTGCTGTGCCCCCGTCGGAGATACAGGCGGGCTCAAGGAGGCAGCCGGCAGAGCGCGTTAGAGCGCTTAGGCAGCAGAGAGGGTTGCCGTGGCAACCAGAGAGAGCGCATTTGCAATGGGAGCCGCGCCGAAGACAGCAGCGGACCCGCCCTTTGTAGGGAAGGCGGGGAAGCGAGGAACAGCCTCAGTCGGCGTGGGACACGAGCAAGTCAGCCCCACCCACCTCACCTCTAGCACTGTGGTTTTTACTGGTTGCCATTATGGAGCCGAAGGGGAATTTTGGCAACTAGTCTAATTTAAGGGTTGCTTGTTTCGCCCCTTCAACAGTGTAGATTAGGTTAAATAGGTTGTTTGGTAAGAGGTAATCTGGAAACAACTAATGATAAAACATACCAATTATGTTTAAATCATAGAAAGAAGGTAAAGAAAGGAAGGTATTATAATTAGAGAATGGAATTTGGCAATTGCAACACCTGATTTAAAAGAAGATAAAGGGATTGATTGTCGCACTTTGCGGGGGTCCAGTATGCTATAGTAGGATAAACAGGTAAGAATAGGATAAGATGAGTCATCTCCTTAAGAGATGGGGAAGTGATACCCTGTGCGAGGGGAGAGCAGTACGCACAGGAGTCATCACCCTGGAAGGCGTACCATGTGAGGGCAGTAAGTACATGAACGGTCTGCTGGTTTTGCTGGTACTCACCTCCTTACTCAAGCCCACCGTTGGGCCTATTCCCCTTCGGCCAGGGTGCTGTCGAAGGGGAAAGTCAGTTTGTTAGTACTGACATGGGAGGGTACATCATGGTCAGTACACGAGTAAATAAGAATTAAGTAGCTAGCATACTGGACCCATATTGCTGGTGCAATCACCCACTGGCTTAGTTGAATCTGTTTAAATAAAGTGCGGCCAAGTTTTAAACCAAGTACAGCCTCTGTGTTTCATTGGGGGGTGCGCCGGCAAGAGAAAGGAGATGGGTTAGGAAGCTACATATGATGGATTTCAGTAAAGCAGAGTTTAACAAATGCAGATCCTATTTTAAAACCCCTCTTCACTAGGGGTGATTTCAGACGTTACGTGAACACGGTGAACCACGGTGAATACCCACCTGCGGTCACCGTGTCCCGTACGTCTGTTCGCGGTGCGCCAGATGTTGGCCACGGTCAATCCCCACATGGGGTTCGTTTGAACCACGCTTCCCGGGCTAGCCGGGGGAAGGTCCCGGGAAGCGTGGTCAGACGGACCCCGGGCCGTGGCCAAGGAAAAGTAACGTCTGGCCGCGTGCCACGGCCCGGGATCCCCGGCGGGATCCCGGGCCGTGGCACGATCGGCCGGACGCGGCGGCCGCATTGGCCCCGCCGCCCGCCCGTCTCCTCGGAGGGNGCCGCATTGGCCCCGCCGCCCGCCCATCTCCTTGGAGGGCGGGCGGCAGGGTGCGTGGAGGGGGCGGGGCCGTGCGGCCGCACGCTGCGCCGCGTGGCCCCGGCCCCTCCCACTTTCCCCACCGGGATCCCCCCGGCACGTCTGTTGTGCCGTTACGGGGTGACCCCGGTGGGGAACGAAGCCGGTGGTGCCGGTACGGGGCCAAAGGCCCACGTAACATCTGAAAATACTCTAGATTAGCACGTTGCTGCCCAAAGATGTTAGTGGGCAAGGTCCTCGGATAGAAAAAGGAAGTCAGAAGAGATGTCGGTTTCTAAAAGAAATATTGAAGGTGCGATTGCAAGCCAGACTTATAGGGAGAAAAAATGAGAGGAACCAAAAGAGACCAATGTGGTCCATGATCGTGCACCACAATTTTTTAATGACCTGAAAACCAAAGAGAAGCAGGCAAGAAACAGAAGAAAGGAGATGCCACTAAGGGTGAGTGTCGAGTAATAGCATAGGCATGTTGACACAAAATCAGAATGGCACAAGGACATGAGTTTAAACTAGCAATGGATGTTAGAAAACAGTAGGAAGGGGTGATACCAGGATGTTCAAAGTCAGAGAAAGACAAAAAGTCACGTGGGCCACATGGCTTGGGTCCACTACGCCAGATTTTGGGCAAAATTTTGCCCTCTGTTTTGTTGTAGTCATTATAGTACCTGAAGTACAAAGGAATTGAATGTATTCAAGAGATCAGAATATTTTTTCTTTGTGCTTTGGACGCATGCTGGTGCTGCTCTTATTCTAGTCTTCTTAGCTCTTTTCATCTTTCTCATAGTTGCACATGGAAATAATGGAGGTGACTCAGAAGAGAGATGTGATCCGTGTCTGGTATTTGTTGTACATGATAAATGATGTGATTAATTTTTAAATGGCTGGTCCAATCAATCCTGATTGCATTATCCAGTAGATGCAACTGAAACCGATCAAAGTAAGTGGTGAAACACAATGCATATTATTTCAGTCCAAGCATTACAAAGAGTAGTGACCGCAACTTAATTCAATCTTAGGGTTTACTTGAAGCAGAGTAGTAAAGTAGTGCATAAAATAGAAAGAGACATAGGAAAAAACATAAGCTGCCTCCCATTACAATTATCTGTAGCCACATCTCAGAAAAGATGCCAAGGCGGGACCAATGTTCACTGAGGTCGATCTCGTGCCCCACAGAATCTGCGCACAGCTGTGTGCATGTGCAGCTGGGTGGGAACAGCACGTACCCCCACTGCCGGCACATTGTGCCACATGGAAACCGTGTGCATGTGCACATGCGCAGGGGAGCACGTGGGATCCACGGGGCATGGGAGCGGCCCCACTGTATTTTTGCCATTGTTGCCAATGGGAACTCAGGTTTCTGACCAATGATATCCAGCTAAATAGGTGCACAATCTTGTGAATAGTTAGAAAGGAAATAACAGAAAAGGGCTGAAAACGTTGATGCTACGCACAAGTACGCTTTATGCCAGATCTGTCTTTCTCTTCACTTTTTATCTTCCCTTTGGCCACAGATTCAGGGTGGGAGTAGGGGTAAGGCAGGGGTATTGCTGTTCAAAGAAACTAGAAATTACAGATGCAGTTCTGACCCAGCACCCTACAGGCAGGGGCCACACTACCCTCCCAGAGCAAAGTCACACCCGGGTCGCACCCCAGGACACGCCCTAAGGGGCTAAGCTCCACAGGGCATCACACACAATGGCTTGAGAGTGTATGGCTTTTCTACATCTTTTAGAGGTCTCTTGGCTCTTCACAAATCTTCACTGGGTTTCCCAACAAGCATGATGTTGTCCCACATTAGCCCTGAATTCACCTGCTCGTCTACCACGTGGCCACCAGATGTTCACTCTGGGTCTGCCCAGGGCCATTCCACACAGCATCAACCCAGGAAATCCAGGACAATAGACACACATGGGGCCGCCTCCTGTGTGTCGGGGCACCCACTGCCTCCACACACATTCTGCACTATGGAGTCACTGATGCAGCCTAGAGTGTTGCTAGAGTGACTGCAACTCAGTGGTGGAGAGAGGGTGTCACGTGGATGGAACGCCTGTCCATTGGTTGTGCTCCCCATGTGGGACCTGCGATTGACAGTTGTGTGGGAGCTGCACGGAGCCACTATGGGCTCCAGGAGGCTCCCAGATCGTGTATTAACACCCATTGTTTATTTCTTATCTATCCTTTCTATAGTACTTTCAGTGTTCAAAGTGCTTTACAATTCCTCTCTAGTTTATCCTCACAGCAGCTCTATGAGATACATTATTATCATTCCCATTTTTCAGATGTGGAACTGAGACTGAGAGACAATGACTTGCACAAGGCCACTGTAATAAGGAGCTCAAGGTCAGCTCCTGGCCCTTTACGAAAGAAGGCTGATAGTTGGGTTCAGGCAGGTTTACTAGATATAGGATCATGCTAGCCTGAATAAAGGATAATGGCATTGCCCAATCAATTAGCTCAGCCCCTAGGATTTGTGGGGGTTTTAAGGTGAGGTCTCAGTTTAGGGAGGTTGACGAGGAAGGATCTCTGAGAAGAGCCCCTCACTTCTCCCAGCCGAAGACAGAGGATTCCGTTTTCAGATATAGAAGAAATGTCTCTTCCACAGCAGGGAGCTTTCGGAGGACGTCACAACACCCACAGGAGGAACCAGACAGTATGGGACTCCGAGGTGGTATTGTTATAATGGCAAAAGCTGGCTTATAGGGGAGTTTGGAGGGCAGACCCAAGAACCTGTGTTCACTGTGTTTTCCCCATTGACAGTAATGGGAGAAATGCAGTGAACATGGGTCCCTGCCCGTGCCCCAACAAGAAAACTCTATTTAGCACACATATACCTAGTAATTACTTACCCTTGCTTGATAAACAAGAACAACAGGATTGGGACTAAACTAGATATACCTCCTCCTTCTCCAATACTGCTAAAAAGAATTACAGATTGTGTAAGTTATACGAAAGCAGCAGAGCAGATGGAGTCAGTTTTAGAGGATAAGTGAAAACAGACGAGCTGAAGTAAGAGAGATGGAGACAAAGTAGTTTGAATGATATTTAATTGGACCAACAGTTGTTGGTGGAAATGTGCAAGCTTTCAGACCTCACAAGGTCCTTCCTCAGGCAAGTAGGAGTAACACAGATGAACAGAGCAGAAACAAATAGGCATTTTCATATTGGAGGGAATATTATTAGGATTTTTGAATAGCCCATTGAATATCTGAATTAGGATTCACCATGGAAATGATGATACTTGCATGTCTGTTTATTTGGGAAATTTGATTTCCATTGTTTCAGTCACTTTGGTATTTTGGTCACTTTGTTTTGGTATTTTGGTCAATTCAGTATTTCAGTTACCTTGTTTTGGTAGTAATAGCACCACTGTGCAACTATTTGGTGCACGAAGTAACTGAAACAAAATGACTGAAATAAGAACATAAGAACATAAGTAGTGCCGTACTGGGTCAGACCAATGGTCCATCTAGTCCAGCATCCTGTCTCTGACAGTGGCCAATCACGGTGGCTTGGGAGAAGCACCCAACAGGTCAAAATGGGGAATCCATTCCCTGTTGTTTTCCCCCAGCTCCCGTCATGTTTCCTGATCCTGTCTGGCTAATAGCTGCTAATGGAACTTCCAGAAACTTGTCCAAACCTCTTTCAAACTCAGCTATAGTACTGGCCCTTACCACAGTCTCTGGCAGTAGATTCCACAACCCAATTATATGCTGAGGGGAAAAAATAATTTCTTTTATTTGTTTTAAACTTGCCACCCATGCGTTTCATGGAGTGTCCCCTAGTTCTAGTACTAGCTGAGAGGGTAAATAACTGCCCTTGTTCATTAGTTCCACACCACTCATGATTTTATAGACCTCTATCATATCTCCTCTCAGTCGTCTCTTCTCCAAACTGTGAAGAGCCCCAACCTACCAAGCCTCTCCTCATACAGGAGCTCTTCCATGCCGTTGATCATTTTTGTTGCCCTTCTTTGTACCTTTTCTAGCTCAGCTATGTCTTTTTTGAGATGGGGCGACCAGAACTGCACACAATATTCGAGGTGCGGTCACACCATTAATTTGTATAGAGGCATTATGACATCCTCAGTTTTATTCTCTAGCCCCTTCCGAATAATTCCTAACATTCTGTTTGCTTTTTTGACTGCTGCTGTGCACTGCGCTGTGGATTTCATTGTATTGTCCACAACCACTCCTAGATCCTTTTCCTGAGTGGTAACTCCTAGCTTAGTACCCAGCATTGTGTATACATAATTTGGATTATTTTTCCCTATGTGCATCACTTTGCACTTGTCCACAATAAATCTCATTTGCCATTTAGATGCCCAGGCATCCAGTGTCATAAGATCCTGTTGCAGTTCTTCACAGTCTGCTCATGTTTTAACTACCTAGTAAGTAAGTAATAGTTTATTGGTTTAATCATACATAACCAGGCGAAGCTTTTCAGCCATAGCCTTCACAACCTCGTCTTAAAATAAATTGAATAAATTTATACAAAATAACTATTACTCAAACACTAAGTCATCATTACCAGTTGAACAGTTAAACAAACAGTTATTAAACCCAGATTCCGCCGTGACCAGCAATCAAATTTATAATACTTAATAAGGACCCTAAGGTTAAAATTCTAGAAAACTCTTTCACATTACAATAGCTTCAAACTACAGCTTGTCTGCTGCCTGAAGCCATAAAATTAGATTAATAAATTAATAAACTTAGAGCTGTATAATAAGCCCATATAATTAAATAATAATCATCAAGTTCTAACTCCAATTCTGCCATTTCCAGTAGTTGAATTTCAACACATAGTAAGTCTAACCACATTTACAATCCCTATGGACTATATGGTTTAAAATTCAAGAAGCACTCATGAATTTTGAAAGCTGCATGCAGGAACTTTGCTACTGCCTGGGACATTTCTGGAACTTGATCTATCAATAGAATTTGGGTAAGCTTAGATCTTGATCTACCAGGATATCTGATCAAAATTGCATCTAAAAAGTGCTTCCTAGGGTTTTAATAGAGCTGGCATTCCATCAAAATTTGGTCCACTGTTTCGACTTGTAAAGCGTTGAATGGGCATAATCGCTCCTTAAAAGGTATTCCAAAAGCGCAACCCTCCAAGATCCTGGAACGGAGTGCATTCAAACGGGTCAATAGCAACTTCCTCCCCAAAATGGGGGGCATGTCATTGTGCTAATAATTGGCATATTGCCACGGTTCTGGGATTAAATTGAGATAATGTCCCAGTGATGGAAAAGCCCTAACAGCTGCAATGTCCTCCTGATGCGATATATCATTAATTCTCGCATGGAGTTCCATTTGTGCTGCTCTAAAACCCTTACTTCGTAGATATACTAATGAAAAACTCAGTCACAATGTTATTCTCCATCATATTATGCCATACAGATTTGAAACTATCTCTGGCCATGACAGGAAACAGCCCTGTGTGCGGGAATACCTCTGCCTGTAACCACAAGGACAGTGAATACTTTTGGGCCCTTATTGCCCATCTAAGTGTCCCATTCTCAATTTTGATGGCGGCTGAAGGTATTCCCACAGGAAGATGGAGTTTCCTCAGCAAAACAGATTGTACCCTATCCAGGTTTAGTGCCTGAGGGGATGCCCATAATGCTTCCCCATAAAATAATTGGGCAACGGCCTTGACTTCCAGCACCTTAAGTGCCATGGCCACACTTCCCGCCCCCTTCCCTGAAAAATAATTCAGTATTGCCCTACCAGTACCTCTAGCACGATTTAGTGCAAGTTTGGCCTGGGTTGATCAGCTGTCTGACTTATCAAGAAAAATTCCCAAATACTTATAGTGATTTACTTGATCAATTACTTCATGCCCTATTTTCCACTGGAATTTCTTCCTGCTCTTACCAAATATCATAATTTTGGTTTGGGAATAATTTATTTGCAAGTTATTTGTGGAACAGAAGGACAGGACTTCTCTTAGTTGTTTTTTTAGCCCTACTTTAGTTTGTGATAAAATCGCCGCATCATCTGCGTATAATAGGGCTTCTACAGCCTGGTCAGCCAGTCATGGCGGGACAAATTCGGAGGCAGATACTCTAGGGATAAGATCATTTTTAAAATGATTAAATAAGCTTGGGGCCTGTGGCGAAACGCCAGTAGGGGGTGCCATACAGCTGAGACACCCACCTCACTGTGTTTCTCCAAATCTCTGACCAGGGGTTCCCACAGCTGGCAAACCCCCCAAAACCCTTGATATTCCACTGTCACCACCTGCGTGTTTCCCCGCGGGCATTCACACCACTCAGGAAATGTGAACCCCCAAAAGGCATAAGCCTCACAGCTTCCCAAAAGCACTCCCCTTTCCTGGCACTCTATTCCTGGGATTTCCTCCTCTGTGCTGGAGGCAGATCTCCAGAGCTACCCACAGGAGGCTTCCCTTGGTTCCAAAGCTGTTGGCCCCTAGCCAAATAGGTAGATTTCCCCCTCTTTCCTTGTCTTAGTAGCAAGGCTTGGCCACCCAGCCCAAAGGAGGCATTTAATGGTCAGCCAACAACACACACACACACCCAGTAGGGTAAAAAGAAAACTTTGACTTTACTGATATATATATAAAAAGGAATAAAAGCATAGAACTAGGGGGTGATAACCTTTGAGCAATCAGAGTCAGTCCTGTGGACATAGTAGCCCGTTTGGAAAGCGTCTTCCTACAAACTGTAGCTAGCAAGTACTCACACTGGTTCTGATCAGGTCTCCACAGGGGATGGTTTTCCCATGGGGTCCAAGTTCTTCTTCTGGCAAGGCCATAATTACTGTTAAGCTTTATAGTCCATGTGTGCCTCCCGGCAGGGAGGTCACCAGCCTAACACCGTGTGCTAAAGATCTCTTTCAGTGAGTCCAGAGAGAGAGAGAGAGTCAAAATGCCTGTCTTGGTCCTTTTAAAGCATCCTTGACCTTCGTTCTGATTTGTCCAGGAGGGTCAGCTGGCTGCAGTCCAGCAGCCCCTCTCCTCCTATGATTCGATCATCCCACGTCACCTGTCTTAGGTGTAGAGTCCCCCCTCCCCCTTAGGAATTTCAGGAATGAGGAAGTCCTGAACAGGTGCTTGTTGAGGCCTGGGCTTTGGCTGAGCCAGGATCGCAGTTTCAGAAAAGGGGGGTCAGAGGGGGTCTTTGTCAGGGCAAGGGCATTTTGCCACAGGGCCAATGTGCACCCCTGTCCCACACCTAAGCGAATCAGAATTTCGTTGGAAAGTTCCCCCGTGACATTGTTTGTCTTAATTCTCATGATGTTGTTTGAATGAAGGTACCTAATAAGAAACAGTAGCCTCAATCCTCAATCTATTGAGGATTCTCCCAATTTTTTCCACAGGCAAGATCTATATACCGAATCGAAGGCCACTTTCAAATCTATGAAGGCCACGTATAATTTCCCATTTCGGGCTACATATTTTTCTGCCAAGTATGTCACTACCAAGATACGATCAGTTGTGGAATGGCCCTTCTAAAAGCCCACCTGCTCCAAATAAATGATCTTTTTCTTTCTGCAGCCAATCATTAAACCTCTCAGCCAACAGTTTTGAATATCATTTCCCAATTACGCTGAGGAGACTAATGGGGAGATAATTCTCTGGGTCTCCTCTTAGGCCCTTTTTGTAAATAGGGACTATTATTGCTACTAGCCATTCTCTGGATATCCAGCCACTTTCATTTACTCATGAGAAAAGGGCGGACAAGAATGGTCCCCACCAGTCCTTCTGAGCCTTTAAGAAGTCCGATGGAATGCAATCAAATTCTGGGGCCTTACGTGTCTTTAAGCTCCTTAATAGATTGCTCATTTCTGTTGCTTCGACTGGAGGCCAGGCCGGGGTGTCCTGAATTTTATAGCAAATGTTGGACTCTTGATAATTTGCAAACTTATATAGGAAGAACTGCTCCCATTTCTTACTCGGTATCACACTGTCAAAGATCATCTTATTTGAAAGGGAGCCATTTAAGGTTTCCCAGAAGGCCCTTGTATCATCTATCTGGGCTGCTGCATATAAGGTCTTCCATTGATCAGTTACATATTGTCTTTTTTTCTCCTTAATCAGTGACATATTTCTTTTTGAATTGCGGAAATTCTATCTAGAAGTTCGGCATCTTGCCATTTCTATATTTGAAGTACATCTTCTTCAACTCCACTTTGATTTTTAGGCACTCCCGATCATACCATGGATGGCTTAGTTGCTTTGAGAGAATTCCATTAACTGCAGGTCGTTTTACAAAAAAACTTCTAAAGAACTCTGTAATATATGTGAACTAACTGAGCATATTATTGCTTAATACACCCCCTGCGCTTCTCTTTAATAATTATACACAAGATGTTTGTCACGGAGAAACATGGGGTCACACACATGTAACACGGGACTACATGTTTGGTAAATGTGGGGCACCAAAGGTTTCACATGTATGTAATGATACTATACATGTACACTATGTAATGTCAAAGGTTCCACATGTTTGTAAGGTTGAAAATGAGAACTGTAGAACTCAAATTAGACCTCTCACACGTCACCAGTCTACAG
>QEPC01002235.1:461557-471891 GCA_003113815.1 Sphenodon punctatus | reverse complement strand
ACCTTATCAAATGCTTTCTGGAAATCCAGGTACACTATATCTACTGGGTCTCCCTTGTCCACATGCTTATTTACACCCTCAAAGAATTCCAACAGGTTAGTGAGGCATGACTTACCTTTACTAAATGTATGTTGACTCTTCGCCATTAAGCTATGTTTGTCCTGGGGGACTTCAACATCCACGCCAATGCCAATCTTGGGGGAGCAGACCATGAGTTCATGGATACCATGACAACCATGGGACTGTCTCAGAAAGTTAGGGTCCCAACACATGAGGGGGGACATACCCTTGACCTGATATTCTGCACAGGCCTTGAGGTGGGGGATCCAGTGGGGGGAGGGACATAGTAGTTTTACCCCTGTCATGGATGGATCATTACCCTTCGAACCGGTCTCCTGGCACATGTCTGCCCCCGGAAATGTGTAGGACCAGTTTGTTGGGTCCGCCCCTGGAGACTTATGGAACCAGAAAGGTTCCAGAATGCTCATGGGGAATTGCCTCCCGATCTTGATGATTGTTCACTCGATGACCTCATTGTCTTCTAGAACAGCTTGTTGACTGAGGTTACTACGGAACGGCTCTCAGGCATCTGCTCCCAAAATACCAACGGTGGGGGTTGCCGTGGTTCACGGAGGACCTGCACCGAATGAAGCAGGATGGGCGGTGGTTGGAGCCCTGGTGGCACCGGACTCGCACTGAAGCTGACCGATTGCAGCATAAAGCTAGTTTAAAAGCATATGCTGTTGCGGTGTGGGCAGCAAAGAAAGAGTTCTTTGCTGCCCTCATTGGATCTGCAAAGTCACGTCCAGCTGAGGTTTTCTGGGTGGTGCAGAGGATTGTCAGTCCGGCCTCTCTCCACCTGGAACGGGAATCTTCCAGTGCCCACTGTGACATGTTTGCCAACTTTTTTGCAGATAAAATCATTCTGATTAATCACGACCTCGATACTGCACTTGCAGCAGTGGGTGAATCAGAGGTAGGGGAAGCCCCGCCATGTCTATTGTGTGATCAGTTCCAGTGGGTATCACCCGCTGATGCGGCGGAGGTCCTTGGGACAGTGTGGGCCACCTGTTCTGAATTAGATCTGTACCCATCTTGGATGGTGAAGGTCAGTCGAGAGACATTAGGGCCGTTGCTGGTGGGGGTGTTCAATGCTTCCCTTAGGGAGGGTAGAGGGAAGGTTTTTTAGAGGGAAGGTTTTTTCAATAACCTTTTTAGGGATTGTCAGGTGGAGGCTGTGGTGAGGGGAGCATTTCGCCAATTACATCTGGTGCGATGGCTGCAGCCGTATGTCTCAGACTTGGATCTGGCCTTCATTACCTTTTGACTGGAGTACTGTAACGCACTCTACATAGGGCTACCCTTGAGGACCATATGGAAGCTGCAGCTGGTGCAGAATGCGGCGGCCCATCTCCTAATGGGGACGGGGCACCGTGAGCGTATTACACCTGTGCTCCATAGTCTGCACTGGCTGCCTATTGTCTTCCAGGCCTAATTCAAGGTGTTGGTGATGACCTATAAAGCCCTAAGCGGCTTGGGTCCTGCTTATCTGAGAGATCACTTCAGGCCCCAGGTCATTTCGTGGCCCTTGCGGTCGACCGGGTGTGGCCGACTCGAGGTCCCTCAGGTATACCGGGTGGCGACGGCGGAGAGGACGTTCTCGGTGGCCACGCCTCAACTGTGGAACTCCCTCCAGATGGAGGCCCATCTGTCCCCCAGACCTCCTGTCTTTCCGAAGATATTGTAAGACCTGGTTGTTCCGCCCGGCCTTCGGGGAGGGGTGTATGGAGGGTGGGGGATTGGGGGGAGTTTTTTTTCTGCCTTTTAGCCTTTCTGTTTTTGGTTTTTAATATTTTTAATTGTTTGTCGTATTTTAAAAGGATTTTATAGTTGACTGTGTTGTTCGCCGTCCCGAGCTGCCAGTGTGCAGGAAGGTGCGGGATATAAATATTTGTAATAAATAAAGAAATAAAAAAGCATGCCCTCTAATTTTGTCCTTAATGATGGTTTCCACCATTTTGCCTGGCACAGACATCAAGCTTACTGGCCTGTAGCTTCTAGGATCACCTTTGGATCCCTTTTTAAATATCGGGGTTACATTTCCCACCCTCCAGTCCTCGGGTACAGTGGCAGATTTTAGTGACAGGTTACAAATTACTAACAGTAGGTCTGCGATTTCATATTTGAGTTCCTTCAGAACCTGTGAAAAATTACCTGAAACAGATATTTATTTTATTTATTTATAAAAGATTTCTATCCTGCCCCTCCAGCCCATAGGGCAGCTCGGGGCAGCAAACAACAACTCAAAACATTAAAACAATTCACAATTTAACAGCCCATATACATAAAACAACAACACCCCCCCGAACCATCCCTCTACCCCTCTTTGCCAAAAGCCTGGTGGAACAGCCAGGTCTTACACAAATGTCAAAACAACAGGAGGGTGGGGGCCAACCGAGCCTTCTACGGGAGCGAGTTCCACAGCACGGGGGCAGCCACTGAAAAAGATCTCACATCAGTGGCCACCCATCTCGCCCGGGGAACCTCCAAAAAGGCCCCCATGGACGATCTCAGGGGTCGCACGGGCACATTGAGAGTGAGGCGATCCCGCAGATAAGCAGGGCCCAGGTCATGAAGGGCTTTAAAGGTCAGAACCAGCACCTTGAACCTGGCCCAGCGCTTTATAGGCAGCCAGTGCAGAGCCCGGAGCACAGGTGTCATGTGCTCCCTGTGGCCCGCCCTGGTAAGGAGACGGGCTGCAGCATTCTGCCAACAAGGTAGGAACCAAATGGTGGTTCACACCTGCATCTGCTTCGTGGATGAATCAGGGAGTCTGGATACCATATTCACCAAAAATATTTGTTTCAGTTCTACAGAGGAGGAACATATATGTTCATGCTTTCATTTCATTACTGTGCAAAGTATTAGCTAAATTTTCAGACACTATCACCTTGACTCCACAAGCATTTATCTACTAAGTAAACAACATTAATTTTTCACTAAAGTTTTTTGTGTCCCTGGAAACCCTCCACTCCAGAATACCTTCGGGCCACCACAGAATTGTTAACACCTGGTGGTCACAGAACGTTCAACTTTGTTCCAATTAATGGTCGGTCCAGTTGCTTGTGAATATGCATCTGCCAGAGTGAGGGCATTGACTAAATTTCCACTCATTCGCTCTAATGAAAGCTGTGTCCCATGATGCCACACCACTGCAAAGGAAATGGTAACTGCTTAGTAGAAGCGATCACAATTAACTACTTTGCAAAAAAAAAAATTTGTGTATTCTTGGATAACAGAGTGTTGCATATTAATTTCACTTTTTGGAGGTGTCTTTTATAAACATTTCTGGACAAGAGAATGCAATGACTCAATCCACTTAAAAGCTTCTGATGAGCAAATCTCAAGAGGTGCATAAAAACTTGGCTGCTCTTCTGAACATCTCAGACCCTGAAATTGACATCTCTTTATCCTCAGATTCCTTTAGTAACCAACTCATCCTACCTCCACTTGCAGCCATATATTTGAGAGGGTAAATAACCATTTCCTATTAACTTGTTCCACACCACTCATGGTTTTCTAAACTTCTATCATATCCCCTCTCAGTTGTCTTTTCTCCAAGCTGAAGGCCCCCAACCTATCCAGCCTCTCTTCATAGGGAAACCGTTTCATACCCCTTATCATTTTTGTTGCTCTTCTTTCTACCATTTCTATTTTTACTATATCTTCTTTGAGATGGGGTGACCAGAACTGCACACAATATTCAAGGTGTAGTCACACCATAGATTTATATAGTGGCATTATGATATTTTCCGTTTTATTCTCTATCCTCTTACAAATAATTCTTAACATCATGCTTGCTTTATTGATGGCCGCCACACACTGAGCTGAGGATTTCAATGTATTTTCCACAACGAATCGAAGGTCCTTTTCCTGAGTGGTAACTCCTAATTAAAACCCAGTATTGTGTACATAAAGTATGGATTGTTTTTCTCTACGTACATCACTTTGTACTTGTCCACATTTAATTGTCATCTGCCATTCAGATCCCAGTCACTCAGTCGTGCAAGATCCTCCTGCAATTCTTCACAGTCTGCTCATTTTTGGAATAACTTTGGCCTTTTTTTAAATGGGCTGCCGTTGGGGGTGGGGCAGTCTGTGGTCACACCACTGTGGGGGTGGTGTGGGGGTTGACTTCAGATGTGCTCACACCCATCCTCCACATGGAGCAACCCACACAGAGAAACCAGAGTTTTCTCCGGTTGCTCCATGTGGTGGGGATGGGTGGAGGTGCGTATTTCACAGCAGCGCGCATGTATGTCCACCCACCCACCTGCCGCCGCTTACACATGAGATGCACCCACCCATGCCCACTGCGTGGACATGAGTGGGTGCGTCTCATTTAAAAAGGGCTCAGTGTCGTCTGAAAATTTTATCACCTCACTCCCCTTTCCAGATCATTAATATGTTAAACGGGGATGGTGCGGGGAGTTGCAGCCGCTACACTGAATCACTTACCTGTCAGCTGTGTCCAGGGAGCAGAGCCGGGGACGGAGACGGAGCCCTGCGGGGGAACAAAGTTGCCAGTCAGCCAAACCTCCAGGGATGGTGCAGGGAGTTGCAGCCACTACATTGAATCACTTACCTGTCAGCTGTGTCCAGGGAGCAGAGCCGGAGGCAGAGTTGGAGCCCTGCAGGGGAACAAAGTTGCTGGTCAGCCAAACCTCCGGGGATGGTGCGGCGAGTTGCAGCCGCTACACTGAATCACTTACTTGTCAGCTGTGTCCAGGGAGCAGAGCCGAGCCGAGCCGGAGTCGGAACAAAGCTGCCGGTTACCCTACGACTGCGGGGGAACAAAGCTGCTGGTTACCCTACGACTGCGCCATCGGCATGTGCCTCGGCTGCGCGCCAAAGGGCTGTGCGCACAAGGGCATGCCCTTTTGCGAGCCCTTCTGCAAGTCCCGGAGCCGGAGCATAGAGGCTGTTCATCGTGCCCCCTTTGGTTAGATGGCAGAGTGTCTCCTTGTGTTTCCCTCCCATTGTATGATAGCAGGGTTTGTAGGGGTGCGAGTCTGGGGGGAAGGGTAGTTGTGGTGAGATTTTTAGTAGGGCTCTGCTGGGCCTTTGGGTAGTGATTGTGGGGGATTGTAGTGGAGTGCAATTATGCCCCCTGAAAGTAAGAGGGGTCCTCCTCTTACAAGACTGCATTCCCCTCCACAAAAGCAGAGGAAAATGGACAGTTTTTACTCTACATCCAATCGATACAATGTGTTGGCCAATAGGTCAGTGGTAACTTCACCACAGCAACCTTTAGATCAAATAGGGGATGAGGGGGGACTCTCTCAAAATTATTATACATAACATGGATGCCCTTTGTCTGCAGCAGAAGGTCGGTTAAGTACTGATGGTGCTATAGAAGGAGTAGAGGTGATAACTACGGTCCATGGAGACCACCTGCAAGAGCCATGCACCCTATCTACTGCTGAACTTCTAGTCAGACATTGCATGTTAACGGCACAGACCACCCAGTGTACTTTTGGACGCATCAATGCGTTGGAGCAGAAATTGGACAAACTTATGGATACTGTACAGAGGGGGTTGGTAGTGGGAGACCATTGTACTTCACTGCGCCTAGAATCAGCACCCTATGTCCCGAGTAGAGGGTTGATACAGCCAACAGTAAGGATTCCTTTGGGTGGTAGTGGAAAGAATCAAGGGATAAAAAAAGGGGGGGATAGGACTACACTTACTAATGCCATACTTCCTAGAATTAAGTGGAAGGGTGCTTTGTGCCCTCCAGTGATGATACAGAAGGATCCCCCTCTTATGGTTGATATGAAGGATGCAGTGGGACAACATAAGATGGCACCTTTCCAGAAAGAAGGGTGCTCTATTTTAACATCAGACCCTTGCAAAATGGGTTCTTCCCCTCTTGGAGCTCTGCTTGGGAAATAGCAGACTATTTAAAGTCGCTCACTCATATTCCGATTACGAGTAAAGATATTATCCAGGTGGACTTGTTAAGCACCTCAAATACTCAAAGGTCGGTAGTGGCCCGTTTCAACCATAGCCAATGGGTAGAGGCTATTGTTAGGGCAGGAGACCAGTTGTTGCAATGGGGTGTTGGGTTTGCAAATGTGTATACCAGTCAAGAGATGCTTGGAAAGAGTTGTAACCATAAAAAAGGGGAGTTACAGAGTATGTTGGATAGGGGACAACAAGATGGTAATTTACCCTTAGAAAGTTCTAAGGTAGCTCAATCCAGGGTAGAGATGTTAGCCAGACAAGAATAGGTGGCTATGGAAACAGACGCGATAGAGAGGTCTATGGATAAGGAAACGTCCTTACTAAAATAAAGGACCTGTAAAGATCCTTGAGCCTCCATTAGTTTGCCCCCTCAACAACGCGACATTCTGAGCTCCTTTTCTCTGCTGCATAGACAGATGATTCAAGTTTGCGATAGGGATGCAATGATAAGGAGGCAGGAAACTAGCCAGAAAAGTCTTGGAGGCCGGGGAGGAACTCCATCTTCACTTAAAGTCCTTCTCCTTTCAATTTGTGGCCAATCTAAAGATCTTTTGGAGGTCTCCAAGACGGTAATATCTACCTCTACTCCAGAGAAACCCAACTCAGTGCCCATTGCATTATTGTCTAGTTCAGTTATTCTAGAAGAGGGTAATTCACAATCCAGTATGCCACCTTTGGAAGAGAGAATAGTCTATGAGGACATGGGTAGGGCCATACTAACACCAAAAGTGGGTCCTCTACCATAACCAGGGATACAAAGGACAGGGCTATGACTGACTGACTGAGAGGGAACAGAGAGACTATTAACATTCGGCTAGTCTCTTGGAATGTGGCAGGTTGGTTATCAAAGGCTAAAGATAAGAAAGTCTGCACATATTTGGGACAATTTGATATAATCTATCTCCAAGAATCCTGGTGTGTGCAGGATCCCCCTAGTTCACAGGGATACACTACTTGGACTATCCCTGCAGTATCTACAGGAGGTAGAGGGCGCCCTACAGGAGGTCTTATTACCATGCTTATCGATACCCTCAAAGCCCAGGATTTAGGCTGGAAGTCCTTACAATATAATGCACTAGCAACCCGTATTTTGGTGCCTGGGCTCCTGGGGGGCGTACTTTTGATTAATGTTTATAATGCCCCTGGAGGGCTGAGGCAATCCCTTTGGCAGCTGCTAAGGGAAGAATTAGTTATTTATTTACAGGATTAACCCGATGATGAGATCCTGATAGTGGGAGATTTGAACGCTCGGTTGGGAGAGTCTAGTGTTGAAATCCATGGAAGGCTGGGCTCTGGGGAAGAGTCCTATTTTGCGCACGATTGTAACTGGGAGAGGGTATCGCAGAACCGGGGTATTAATTCAGCAGGTCTGGGACTGTATAGAATGGTTTTGGAATGGGCTTTTCTGATCCTTAATGGTAATACTAGGGGAGATGAGCGGGGCTGTTTGACATATGTGGGCCCTTTTGGCAGCAGTGTCATTGATTATGACATTGTTTCGCAAGGGTTGGCGCACTCTGTAGTATATCTACAAGTTGGGAACCAATATCAGAGTGACCATTTTCCCATCCAGGTGGCTTTTTTCTTCTCCGTATTAGAGTATAATAAAGGAAATTGGCAGCTAGAGGAGTCTGGCAGTAAAAATATGGCCCAACCAATGGGGGCACATAGATGGTCTCCACTTGTAGCTGACAGTGTCGCAAATTTCTTGTCTTCCATGGAGGTGCAGACGAGGTTTAAGAACTTGGAAACTGCTACCTCCGTTGGGGAGGCTATAGCAGTTTGGGAGCAGGTAGTGGAACAATTATGTCCCCTGGTAACAAGGGAACAGGAATTTGGGAAAGAATCCTGCTCCCAGGGGACAATGGCTTGGTGGGATGCCGATTGAAGGGCAGTAAGAACATCTCTTAGACAGCGAGCCCGGAGACTTCACTTGAATGGGAAAGAGCAACTCTACCAGCAGTATAGGGATTTAAGAAACTATTACAAGTCACTTCTGAAGAGAAAGAAAGCGAATTACTTTCAGTCCCGATGGGTAGTGCTCCAGGAAGCTGTGGAAAGAAACGATGTGAAGAGGTTTTGGGTCTTGGTAAATAGATCAAAAGCCCAGAGTGGATTGGCAAGGGAAGCAAATATGCCTCCTCTAGCTTGGATTTCCCATTTCATGTCTTTATTGGCCTTAGTTGAGCGAGGGAAGGAGGAGGTTCCACTCTGGGACAAAGGTATGCCACAGTGGGACCCCATTTTGCCACACGAGGTTCAGTTAGCGGTAAATGCCCTTAAAAGGGGGAAAGCGGTAGGGCCGGAATTTGTACCTGGCGAGTTTCTCAAGGCCCTTCCAGACTGGGGCTTGGGAGCATTGGCAAATATGTTAACCCTAATTAATAATTCCATCACCGTCCCGGATTTGTGGAAAGTGGGGACAGTGGTCCCCATCTTTAAGAAGGGAAATAAATCTAACCCAAATAATTATAGACCCATTACCCTGCTTTGTGTGGTAGCTAAGGTTTATGCTGCCCTGCTTTGGCATCGCTTACAGGAATGGTGCGATTCACATAATATCCTCTTAGAGGAGCAGGCGGGATTTAGGGCAAATCGATCGACTGGAGAACAGACCTTTATTCTATACCATCTAATGACTAAATAGCAGAGACGAAAGCAAAAGCTATTTATAGCTTTTGTTGATTTATCAGCAGCATTCGACACAGTTTGTAGGGTCGAACTTTGGAATGTGCTGATTCGTCTTAAGGTCAACCCACGGCTGATTGCCCTGGTAAGAGCTCTGTATACAGAGACCCTCCTGCGAATTAGGATGCCCCCGGCTGGAAGGTTGTCAGCCCCCATTCAAACTTTCAGGGGAGTCAGACAAGGATGTCTGCTCACCCCCCTGCTCTTCAATATTTATGTTAATTCATTGATTGTTGAGCACAGCGATGTTGTGAGGTATCATCCGCCTTCTATCGGTGGTCAGAAACTTTTTTTACTGATGTATGCGGACGACACTGCCCTTGTCTCTCTTTCAAGAGTGAGGCTTGTTAGAGCATTGTTGGATTTCCAGGGTAGATGCCAACTAAAGCACCTTAAAATAAATTATGAAAAAACAAAAATTATGGTGGTTAGTGGCCATCATAGGAAACACAACTGGTCCCTTTAAGGACACCAGTTAGAACAGGTCCGGACTCTTGCTCCTGGCAGCCACAGGTGCAGGCAGTTAAGAAAGTGGTAAGCCCGGAGATAACGGCCATTTTACAATTTTCCTTTGCCCATGGCCAACCGGCAGCTACGGTGCTTCGTCAAATCCTCGAGGCAAAGGTCTTGTCATGCTTGTTATATGGATTCCATGTATGGGGAACGGAGGTGGGAGCGATACGGCTCCTTCAGCCTGTAATCTCCCAGTTTTGGAGGAAAATACTGAGATGCCCCCAAGCTATGAGTCTGGACATGGTGTTAACGGAACTAGGTTGCCCTTCTTTGTCAGCTTTGATACATATTAGACTCCTGTCATTCTGGGCCAAATTGCGTAATGCGCCCGAGCGCTCTCTTCTAGAGCGCACATGGGTTGAGAAGGTTACTGAGAAAGTGGGTAGGGACCCGTGGTATCTGGGGGTGTCCAGCCGGTTGGCACGGCTGGGATTCTCTTAATCTTTCTTCCAATATGCCACCAGTAGACATGTCATAGAACTACTGAAGCTCCGTATCAGAGATATGGACAGACATCATCTTAGGGCCCTGGCATCTACCTCTGGGTCAGCACCGTTCTACCAATATATTCTGCCTCCCCTGGACAGGAGCCCCCTATATTTATTTGCAGATGAATTCGAATCTGAAATACAGGTTCAGCACGCTTAGGTTCCAGACAGTAAAAGCAGCAGTTCTCCTAGGGTGATTCCAGGGGACCCCATGGGAGGAGAGGAGATGCCCATGTGAGATGGATGTAGAAAACCTTAATCATTACCTGTTGAAGTGCCCTCTGTATGATTTACTGCGCAGGGGGCGGTGGGCGGAGATAGGTATGGGACAGGACTGAACAGAAATTAGGCAGTTAATTTTCCTTTTGGGTGACCAAGACCTTGATAGGACAAAGCAGGTGGCTATTTTTGCCACTAGATGTGATGCTATTCGGTAGGGGTGGGAATACCGGCAAATCCGGAATCCGATAATGCCGGTACTGGGCGTACCGGCATTATCGGATTCGACCTGGTAAATCCGGTCCGGTTACCGGATTCCGGGTACCGGATTTTTTTACATTGCAGCCATTTAAATGAATGGCTGCAATGTAAAGTCCCACCAAAAAAGTAAAAAAAAAA
>QEPC01002235.1:443859-461042 GCA_003113815.1 Sphenodon punctatus | reverse complement strand
CTTTTTTTAACAAAAATCCAGGCTGGGCAGGGTGGGTGGGGGGTGTCCCCCCTTCCACCCGTGCAGCCTGGGAAGGGGAGGGGGGAGGAATTAATTTAATTGTATTTCATTGATTTCAATGGGGACACAGTGCCCCATTGAAATCAATGAAATAAAACCGGTACCGGATACCGGATTTAATCCGGGAATCCGGTTCTTTGAGAACCAGAAACCAGTAAATCCGGTATCCGGTAATTACCCTGGGGTCCCACCCCTACTATTAGGTCTAAATTGTAAGCTTTTGGTCCGGGAGGTGATTGTGATTGAACAAGGGTAGGGGGGGGAGGAGGATGGGGGAATGTGAAACTGTAAAGTATATGTATATGTTGTGTAAAACTTATTTTGATATTTGTCTTGTGGATGTAACTAATATGTGATGGCCATGCGGCTGAACATAATAAAGGTCTATTATTATATATTTAATATGTTAAACAATGCTGGTTCCAGAACAGATCCCTGGGTCACTCTTCTATTTACTTCTCTCCATTGTCAGAACTGACCATCTGGTTTTCCTCTAGAAAGTCCTAAACGGCCTGGGCCCTACATATCTAAATGACCTCCTCCTCCCTTATGCTCCATCAGAATCCCTAAGGTCAGCCTGGGTCACGCTTTTGCAAATTCCATCATTGCATCAGTCCCATATACCAAGGGGGCAAAGTGATGTGTTCTTAGTGGCTGCTCCACAGCTTTGAAACTCCCTTTCCATGGAGGTTCACCAAAGCCCAAGTTTGAGCAGTCTCTGGAGGCAAGGTAAGACCTATCTGTTTGGTCAGACGTTTAGCAGGCAGGGCTAGGATTTGGGTTGTAATTTTATGGGTATTTTATATACTTTATACTGTTTTTATGTGTCATGATTTCAGACTTTATATGCATTTATTTTCATACCTGTTCGGAGCTTTTGGGAAAGGGCAGGCTAAAATATAAGGAAAGAAAGAAAGAAAGATTAAATAGTGCCAATGTACAGGCTAGGTACATTCTTTTAGTAAATTTAAGTGCAGTTACTATTTTAGCCCATGCAATTTGCGCCTTTCAACATTAATTATTTTAGCATCGTCAGCCTCAGTCAAAATATAAGCCACAGTTTAGTCATCTGGTTAAAAATCCCCAAAGTGTTGCTTGGTAGCACAGAGCATTACAGGACATCACAACTATGATCCTCAAGCACCTTAGAAGCAGTCCCACTTCAGCCAGTTCAATGGGACCACTCTGGAAAAAGTATTTTGAGGACTGCAGTCTACCTATTGTAAGACACTTCCAGAGAATGGCTTCATTCCCAGTCAGAGGCTCAGACATGTTAAATGGAGACTTTGAGAGATTCATTTTAGCCTCCAGAAAATAGTAGTTCTGTGCCAGCCTATCACACATAATTTACTGCAATTAAGCATTATTGACAATTTCTTTTCAGGAAGGAATGAGAAGCAGAGTGGCAAGGAGAATGAATAACTTTTATCTCCTAGCAAAGACAGTTTTCCCCAAGACAGAGCTGAGTTAATTAGAGGATGAAATGTGGACAATGATGCCAGTTACTACTGCTATCAGGTGCTGTCACTTTTTTATTATCATAAACGTAAGTATTTCCTCACAATATAAAACAAAACTGAGATGCATAAAAATTGGTCTTTTCCACTGATTTTAATTGGATGAGATTTGTGTCTGTAGTGTTCCAAACTGACACTCAAAATGCCAATCAGATGCTTACACGTAATGAAATCGATCTACTCTATTTCAGCTAAATGTGCAGTATCAGATCATTAAATACTGATCATTAAAGTTGAGATCAGCTCTCAACTTTTTCTGACACTGACAAAATTAAATACTGATTTATTGACAGTAAGGCAAAAAAATAGCTTGTATATGCAAAGAAAATTCTCCCTTTGAATCACAGAAGGTTCGGGTGTTTTAGAAAACCTTGAAAGACTCACAGTAGTTCAAGAAACTCCTAACATTTTAATTACCGTAATCCCTCATTGTCATTTGCCATTTTATTGCACAACTGCACAAATGCCTTTGAATATAGTCACCTTGCAACAATTAATCCTTGAAATCCAAAATTAGTTATCCATGTGGTGGCTACGTCAGGAGCAAAGAGTTCCTAATTAGTCATTTGGGAGCTTACTATAATCATTCTTATCCTCAGCCTAATGCATCGCTGTGAAATCCACAGTCATTTGAACATTACAAATGGGGGTAAGATTTGATTGTGTAGGTTGGAACCAATCCTGACAGTGCATGAGAGTGAAGTCTTTTGCTGATTACTGATATCTGGTATTTTTGTTGTTCTTGTTTTCTTTTTATGGGGAGGTAGTTGTTGGTCTCTTCCTCTCTGTGATCCTCCTCCTCCCCCATCAAAATTGGTGCCAAGCAGAAGGCAACAAATGAAGTATCTCTAAGTAAGATAAGAGTAATGTAAATAGATGGGGCCAGAAATCTTTTATCAAAAATAGAACCTTTTTTCTTGAACATTCACTTTCGAAAAAACAAATTCATATTATAAAAGTTTCTTGGGTTGTTTTGTTTTTTTGTAAAACCCAATGATCTAATTCTGTAGGAGTTTTTAACCACTAGATTAGAAATGATGTCAAGGGGGCACTTTCCCACGTTACATAATGCACCCAATTTGTCTCTGGAAAAATTTCCAGGAGGCAAATCAGGTGCAGGGTTTGTAATGTGGAAATGTTAACCTGTGTGGATTCGCAGCTGGTGCAAAGCTGGTAAATCTGACTTTACATTCCCCGGATGATCGCTGCCAAAAACACGTGGTTAACATTTCCATGTTACACACCCCGCACCTGGTTTGTCTCCTTCCCTCCCACTGCGTCTACTTCCCTCCCACCACAGCGCACACCTTCCCCTCCCCCCTGCACCGTGGCCCATTTGAAAAGGGCCTTTGTCTCTCCAAAGACCTCTTCCCTGTCAGATTATTCCATGCCACCGTTTCCCATCTTCCTTTTCGGATTTACCACCCTGATTTTGCCCCTAACAAGAAATGAATGTACAATTCACCACCAATGCAAATAAACCATTATTAGCAACAGAGAAAGTATTATGTAGACAGAAGACAGGTATTTTTGCCATAAGCCTTGCTTGTGCGCAGAACTCTGAAGATATGCAGATGATCCACACACACACATCTCTCTATCATTAGAGCTTATCCCTTACCCATTATGCAATTGCATTTGCTTTCATCCTGGAATAAGGAAATGGACTAGAAGAGAAGCTACCCGCCCACACCCTGGCAAGTTTGTGTCATTGCAAATGAGTTCTAGTCATCCCCTCTGTGGCGATTCAAGGGTTTTAAATGTTTTGCTTGCACTTTTTTGCCTTGAATTCCTAATATCTTCTGCATTCTGCAATATTATTAGCAGAGACTAGCACTTAACAAGTGCTTAACCTTTAAAATAATCTAATAATACTGTCAATTAGAACGTATTTTTTCCACTGCTCTCTTCATAACAAAGCAAATGGGGAGAAAAAGCACTCTGATTAAATTCATGTCTGCTTGGTATTTACAGAGAGAACTCAGAGAACAATATTCTTTTAAATTGCTAGCACCAGTTGTCTGCTCGTTAGGCAAGCCATACTAATAATAACCTATTCTTAGTAATGAATAATGAATGTATACCAAGGTTATCCATGATACACTGCTGCCAGAATGTTCCTAGAGGTGAGGAATTTAGCATCTCCAAAAACTAAAAAGTGGGGTCGAATCTGGTTATATGGTGAGAGCCAATGTAGTCTAGGGGACGGGCTGTTAGATTTGGAGCTGGGAAGCCAAAGTTCAAATCCTGTCTTAGCCATGAGCTCACTAGACAGCCTTGGGCAAGACACAATCTCAGCCTCAGCTCTCCATCTGCAAAATGGGATTAATAGTGACAAAATACGGTTGTTGTGAGTGTGAGCTACATAAGGACTGTAACACACTTTGAATACTGAACGCACTATATAAATGATTAATAATAATATGGTTGTTCTACAAAAGGAATTTTCAAAGGAGGTGTGCTACTTAGGGGCAAGGCCTCTGTACATTGCCAATATAGATTGCCTCCAGAGTGGACATCAATGATGATGGGAGGGTCTATAAATGTTTCAAAAACTTTTAGTAATGGATCTTCAACTTCTACTTGACAAATCTGCAGAGTTTTTCTGGGAACCTCTCCATAGGTGACACAACAAGAGCTGCTGGGAGCTTAACACTGCTCAGTTCCCATATTTTGGGTTCTTACTGAGAGCGGAATTCTGAAAATTGTCCCTTAGAGATCTCACACCAACATAATGCCTCTGAGACAGTCACAGCTTGGACATGACTAAGCAGGGCAAGTTGATGCTTCACTGGAAGAGTGAAAGGAGTCATGGCACTGTGGACACGTCACCAGAAAGGTGGGGTTCGGATGTTCCCCCTCTTTTCATGGCCCCCACAGAACATCATGTCACTCCATGGGACCAAGGCCTATAGCCCACAGGGAGCCTGACCCATCCTGAGTCCAAGAGACTTGGGCCAGGAGGGCTCCTGAGCCGAGGACCATTAAGGTCCCATCTAAATCAGCACGCACATGACACAAACACTTATCTCAAGCACAATCTCAATTTGTGTGTTCTGGGCAGGAGCAGTGGAAAGAGAAGCAGTTAAAGGGAAGGGGATGATGTGTAAAGTCCAGAAGGCCTCCAGACAGGACCAGTATCTGAAGCCATTCCCCTGCCAGTTTAGTCAGCCACTTTCCATCCTAAATCAGTAAGGTATCATTAGGTTTCATAATAGTACGGTTGGACTTTATTCCAATACTTGTTAATGCTCACTATGTCAAGCACTGAAGCAGGCTAGGAACTGGCAGGTAGGGGTGCGCACCAGGGCCCCATGCCATTTTTTGTTATCGCTTTCATTATTAAAATGTGTCATTATTGTTATTGTTGTTAGCAAAATGTCATTTTTCATTATCGTTGTCATTATCGATATCGGTACCAATTTCAAATGAAGATTTTGTTTTTGGTATCAGTACTGGTATCAATATCGATTTCGTGCGCCAACAAAGATTTTATTTTTGGTATTGTGACTGCGCGAGACCAGTAACGATACCAAAATCAGAACGGGTAGTTCGATTGGCTGTGCGGTGGCATGGTGTGTGGCTGCCTGGTTGTGTGTCTGTCTGTTGTGGCTAGTTAGATGTGTGGGGGGGGGAGGGTTGTGTGTGCCTGTGTGAGGATGGAAGGAAGCAGGAAGAACCTGAGGAGGAAGGTCGAGGTGGAGGTCGAGAAACAAATCATGGAGGCCCAGGCTGGACCATCTTGTGGGGTGGTGGAGGTGGGATCCTCACCAGAGGAGGAGGAGGGCAGAGGTTTGTAAAATTTGTTTTTATTTATTTAGTGTTCTATAGAACTTTGAGGAGGGAGGGACAAGAAGAATACTATCCTTTAGAGTGAGCTTGCAGGTCTGCAGGCTAGCAGGCAGCAGTCAGGCACGAGCAGCAGCAGCACCCCAAGTTCTCAACTTGTAGACAGCACCCCAGGAAGGGCAGGACTTGCATGTATTATTTGTGGGTCAAACACAATGGGCTACAACAATACATATATGGTTGAGGGCAAATCTACAAACAAAATATATGAGCCACCAACATGAACCTATACACTTGAACCTATATGTTTATTCAAAATATACAATTCTCAAAACAATAAATCTAACTGATAATGTCCATATGAACCACATAGTCAATAAAACATGTCATCATCCATCAACGAGTTCCTGCGTTGATGTACTCGTTTCTATACAAATCTTTCTCAAGATGGAACTTCCGTAGAGTCAATAATTTGTCAAATAAACGTTGGTGTATGTGTGCCTATTTTGTACACACAATAACCATAATCAATAATAATTACACATAACAAATATAGGAACAAAAATATCCCATACTACAAATACAATCATATTCTAGGTAAAAAAATGTGCAATACATACAATCATATGAATACTTATTATTCCAGGCAAAAATACATATTATAGCAACCTCTTTTAAATATGGCAGTCATCATATGTTGTTCCAAAGAACCCCAAAACAAGGTTAAAGATTAACCGACTACGCCAATGAAAAGACACTGTATAACAGTTATAGGGTGATTTCAGACGTTACGAGATCACAGTCAACCACGGTGAATACCCACCTGTGGTCACTGTGCCTCGAACGTCTGTTTGGCGGCCGCCAGATGTTCGCCATGCTCAATCGGCACATGGGGTCGATTTCAACCACGCTTCCCAGGCTCCCCGGGGGTATTTCCCGGGAAGCGTGGTGAAAGTGATCCCCGGCGGGGACCAAAAATAAATCACGTCTGGTCGGGCGCCACGGCCCGGGATCACCGGCAGGATCCCAGGCTGTGGCGAATTCGGCCAGACGCTGCGGCCACATTGGCCCCACCGCCCGCCCGTCTCCCCAGAGGGCGGGCGGCGGGGAGCGTGGAGGGGGCGGGGCCATACGTTGCGCCGCGCGACCCCGCCCCCTCCCAGATTCCCCACCAGATCCCCCAGCACGTCTGATACAGCGTGACGGGGTCATTCTGGCGGGGGATTAATTGGTTGTTTTCGGTACGGGGCCAAGCGGTCCCGTAACGTCTGAAAACACTCAATGTTTAACACTCCCGTAAATTTCTTAAATCACCAAGTTGTAAATCATGATGATTTAATTCCCAAGTTATATATGAATTAAAAGATCTCTTGAAAACTTCTCAAACAAGGCAACACTATAAAACATAGTAAAAAATTGTAAAAACTTTTTAGAGCTCCAGATACAAATACAGAGATCATCACATTATTAAGCTGCGGTCTCCTATATGTATGTGTACTAAAAACTATGTAGGAATCACAATTGTGATTATTTTGCCTACAATAGTGGCCAATATTCAAAATAATATAAACACCCATACAAATGTATATATGTCTTAACTGCACCAACATAAGAAGATGAAGGTTCTTGTTCAGAACTACATGTGGTATGTACCTTAAATGTAGTGCATTATTCAAAGACATTTTCTAAAATCCCCTGTGACTTGCAAAAGGCTGATCTCTCTGTATCTCTAAAATGACTCAATACAGTTGCTGGAGAGAAGCTGGTTGTTCTATATCATAGACTAAAGACAATTTACAGATGGAATCAGTGCCCCATGATAGAATAACACTTCTAAGAAACACAAAAGGCACTCTCAATGCCTGATACCATATATTAAATGGGTAACCTTTCCTTATTTAAATATAAGTAGACTAAATATCTGTCTTATCAAAGTCTCTAAATGAAACTGATCTAAGAACCCCCTTTCCATCTTGCAATATCAAAGTGGAATTACCAAAATAATCTGAAGGGGAGCAAATTGCTCTATGCTGGTATTCCTTCATTATGGCTATTTATATCAATTCAATACCTAAACAATTTTTACTTAACAATAACTTAAAAGAAACTGGTCATTCTATATCATGGCCCCGGCTATTCTCAGTAACTTTAAGAAAATCTCTCTCTGTTTCACAAGATTTAGTGGGCTAACAGATGAATCCAGTCTTCCATAACAAAACAACAAAATAACCCTGATAACACACAGCAAATACTCCTAGTGGTTAATACCACTCTATAAAACATACCCACTCGTGTTTAAGGTGTGGATATACTGAATATGTATCTTACCAGGCACTGAAAGTAAAACGAACCTGTAAAGAGAACACCTTCCAAGCCTGCTACCTTGTCAAACTGTGGTATCTCTGAATAGTTGAAAAACTCAGAGACTTAAAGAGGAGTTAAACAATCCACACCTGCACTCACTCATTGCAACTGCTAACGTCTGATCTGGTTGCATCTATCCCAGCAATAAGGAACTGTTGTAATTCTATTAGGGCAATTATATTCAGACCAAAGAACCACATATATACAAATAAATTCTATGACCTATTCTTATAAACTAGATCCAAACGAATAGCTAATTATCCTAAGCTGGAATAGGATCATCAGTGCTTACAAATATCCCATAGCCCACATGTTCTAATAAGAACCCACACCATTTGGTGACTAACCTGGAGGTGGTTTTGGATTCGGGCCTCCATCTGGATCGGCAGGTGGAGGCGGTGGCTAAAGCCGCCTTTCGCCAGCTGTATCTGGTATGGGGGTTTCGACCTTACCTCTCCGGGGCTGATCTGGCCACTTTTGTCCATGCCTTCATCACCTCGAGGCTAGACTACTGCAACGCGCTTTACGTGGGGCTTCCCTTGTTTCTGGTTCGGAGGCTGCAGCTAGTGAAGAATGCGGCAGCCCGTCTCCTGACGGGGACGGGACGGCGTGAGCACATAATGGAGAGGACATTCTCAGTGGCTGGGCCGCGGTTGTGGAATACCCTCCGAGAGGAGGCTCGCCTGGCTCCGGACCTGTTGGCCTTTTGACGTATTTGTAAGACTTGGCTGTTCGCCCAGGTCTTCGGAGGGGAGGGTGGGGTGGTGGGTTAATTTTTGTGGGGGGTGTTTTAAATTTGTTTTATGTTTTAAAATTGTTTTAAAAACTGTTTTATATTATGTTGGAAGTCGCCCCGAGATGCCGTAGGCATGGGGGGCTGCATATAAATATAACTAAATAAATAAATAAATAAATGAGGTAAAAGGGAGAGACATGAGAATCTCATTTTACTAATGTAATTCAACATTTTCAATCTAGCACAATAGATGACACTAACCTCTATATAGCCGCCTCAATTTATAAGAATGCAGTCATATCTGTTTTTTTAACCTCCCAGGAAAAAGTGGATACAGTACCTGCACAACTCATTGCAACTGCTAACATCTGAGCTGCTATCATCTAACCCAGCAATAAGGTACTGTTGTAATCCTATTAGGCCAATTATATTCAGCCCAAAGAGCCACATATATATAAATAAATTCTATGACCTATCCGTATACACTACATTCAAACTGACAACTAATTACCCTAAGCTGGAATGGGATCATCAATGTTTACAAATATCCTATAGCCCACATATTCTAATGATGAACCTGCACCAAATAGTGACGACCCTCATTAAACGAAGTAAAAGGGAGAGACATGAGCATCTCCTTTTACTAACATAATTCAACATGTTCAGTGTAGCACAATAGATGAGGCTAGCCTCTATGTATCTTCCTCAATTTATAAAAAAGACAGTCATGTCTGTTTTATCATTTAGCCCCCAAGGAGAAAGTGTATTCAATGTATGAATCCAAAAATTCTCCTTCTTGGATAATTCCAGGTTGATGTCTTGTCCCTTATCTAACTGAGCTCTAACTTGTTCTATTACAAATACTTTAAACTCAAATGTCTCAAACCTTCCCTTTTTAGGGAAGGTTATTGAGCGGACGGTGGCGATCCAACTCCAGGCACATCTAGATAGCATCAGTTTCCTGGACCCTTTTCAATCTGGGTTCTGCCCCGGCTATGGCACTGAGACAGTGTTGGTGGCCTTGGTCGATGATCTCCGCCAGGAGATGGACGTAGGATGTTCGACATTTCTTATCCTGCTAGATCTCTCGGCCGCTTTTGACACCGTGAACCATGGGCTGCTGTTGAGATGGCTGCGTGACCTGGAGGGTCTGGACAGGACTGTTCTTGAATGGTTCTGCTCATTCTTCTCAGGGAGAAGCCAGCGGGTAGGTGTTGGGAGCTGAAACATCTTGCCCCCGTGCTTTACCCTGCGGCGTTCCACAGGGTTCCATTCTGTCTCCATTATTATTTAATGTTTATATGCAGCCCTTGGGGGAGGTTGTGAGAGGGTTCGGGGTGCAATGTCACCAATATGCTGATGATACTCAGCTGTACCTCTCTTTTTCAGCTGACCCAGACCCTGCTGTCTCGTTGCTATCCCAGTGTTTGGAGGTCGTGGCAGAATGGATGTGGCAGAGCAGACTGAAGCTCAACCCCGATAAGACGGAAGTGATGGTGGTGGGGACAGCGAGGGAGGTGTCAGCCCCCCTGATTGGGGGGGGGGATTCACCCTCCTATAGCTCAGCAGGTTCAGAGTCTGGGGGTGATATTGGATGCAGATCTCCACCTGGATCGACAGGTGGAGGTGGTGGCGAAGGCTGCCTTCCGCCAGTTATATCTGGTGCGGAGGCTGCACCCGTACATCTCCGGCTCGGCCTGGGCCTCCCTCGTCCATGCCTTCGTCACGTCGAGGCTGGACTACTGCAATGCGCTCTACATGGGGCTGCCCTTGTTCCTGGTTCGGAGGCTGCAGCTAGTGCAGAATCCGGCGGCTCGGCTCCTGTCAGGGACGGGTCACCGGGATCACATAACACCTGTACTCCGGACTCTGCATTGGTTGCCAATAGCGTGCTGAGCCAGGTTCAAGGTACTGGTATTGATCTATAAGGCCCTTCACTGTCTGGGTCCCTCGTACCTCAGGGACCGCCTTGCCCTCCGCGCCCCAGAGCAGCTCCTTCGGTCTGCCGGGGGTGCCTTCTTGGAGGGCCCCTGTGTTAAGCGGGGGGTCACAAGGGAGAGGGCATTCTTGGTGGCCATGCCACGCCTTTGGAATTCCCTCCTGGAGGAAGCTCGCCTGTCTCCAAGCCCTTTAACATTCCGGTGAGTTTGTAAAACCTGGCTGTTCGCCCAGGCCTTTGGGGAGGGGAGGAGGGGAGGGTTAGGGGGTTTATATCTCCTCCTACCCTTATTTATTGTTTTATCCTGTGCCTAGCCCTGTTTAATATTATCATGACTGTTTAAAATTTTATATGATTGTATTTTTATGTTTTAAAATTGTTAGCCGCCCCAAAATGTTTTCAGGAGGGGCAGGATATAAATTGATAGATAAATAAATAAATAAATAAATGGGGTGTGTCTATGGACTAAAAAATGTGATGTCAAAGGAGCATCCAAAACCACACAGTTTATTGTGCTCTTTGCATTTTATTTTCCGAGATCCTGATTCTAAGTGGTCTAGTAGTTTGTCCCACATATTTAAGTTCACAAGGACATATAATCACATAAATGACATATGAGGAACTACAGTTAGTAAAATCTCTTAATGTTATGCTCTTGTTGTTCTGCAGATCCTTAAATTCTGTCATTTCCAAGGTCTGGGAACAACAATGTCAATGTCCATTATCCACATCTGAAATGTCCATGAGCCCTATGTCTGACAGATGGACATTTCCTGATATCTGAATGAATAATTTTGTCAGCTATATATTATTCTGGGTCCTTCTAAATCCAATAAGGGAGGTCTCAAACATACAGGGAGGTCTCAAATATCCATATAATGGGCTGTTCCCTTTTTTTATTTGTGGGTCAGCCAGAGAGAGAGGCTCTTTCAGCAGCATCAGCGGGTAGTAGTGGATCAGTAGGCCGGTGGTCAGACAGGCACAAGCAGCAGCAGCAGCACTATCCGAAGGCATGCCAGGATCTCAACTTGCAGACAGCACCCCAGGAAGGGCAGGACTTGCGTGTATTATTTGGGGGTCTTCCAGAGGGAGAGGCTCTTTCAGCAGCAGCAGTGGGCATTAGCAGGTGGCAGTGGAGCAGTAGGCTGACAGGCAGGCAGGCAGGCAGGCACGAGCAGTAGCACCCCAAGACATGCCAGCGACTCAGCTTGCAGAGAGCACCCCAGGAAGGGCAGGACTAGCTTGTATTATTTGTGGGTCTGCCAGAGAAAGAGGGTCTTTCAGTAGCAGCAGTGGACATCAGCGCATGGCAGTGGGGCAGCAGGCAGGAGGACGGGCGGGCAATCAGGCATGAGCAGCAGGAGCAGCAGCCCAAGACATGCCAAGGTCTCAACTTGCAAACAGCACCCAGGTAGTGGTGTTGTAAGTGGGAGAAAGGGAAAGAGGCAAGGAAGCAGCAGCACCACCCATTCACTTGGTGTGGGAGAATGGGTATTGGGCTGGGAAGGACTGGAGACATGACCATGATTGCATAATATTATGTAGGTGCTATGCGTTCTTGTTTCAGAGAGGGGGATGATGATGATGCTGGTGGCGAAAGTCCCAAACCAAGACCCACGTCCCAGAGCCAAAGCAGGCCAACAAGGTCTGCGGTATGGAAACATTACCATACCCCAAAAGGCAACTTCGCACAATGTAAAGTAAGGCACGAGGGCTGGAACAACAGGGAACGGATTTCCCTATGACCTGTTACGAAGTCCCCCGCAGAGACAGAGATTGGCCAGCCACTTGTGGAGACAGAATGCAGTCAGATCATTGGTCTGACACAGTATGACACTTCTTATGTTCCTATTTTTTTATGTTCTTTAGATCTGCAACCAAAACATAAAGAGGGGGCTGCAGGTGACCACATCTCGTCTCATCACCCACATCAAGACTGTCCACCTCATCAAGGTGAAGAGGAATGCGTCTGGTGGCACAGGTGGCACTGGCAGCACTCAGAGGGAGGAACAACAGGAAGTGGAGGGGAGAAGAAAATTGCGCCAGAAGAGGCGCCATCTCTGTCCTTCTCCCTCCAGCTCCTCTGACGATTCCCCAGCCCCACATAAGGTCACCCACAAAGTGCGGGCATTTCGGGGGTTGCTGAGGAAAACAGTAACAAAGCACATCGAGGGTTTCCTGGCCACCACGAGGGATGTGGAGGAAAGGCTGGTGGAGCGGTTCCGGGCACTCCAGATAAGGGAGAGGCAGGCACAGGCTTACGTGGAGTATGTAAGCACTGAAAAGGACGCAGTCGAAGCATTCTGCCAGTCCCTGATGCACTGGAAGGAAACAATGTTGGGGGACTCTTGATGTTGAGAGGCAACATGGGGCAGAGGTTGCCAAGGTCCCTACACCTCTGTCCCGTGGACCGTTGTCTCCTTTTCCCCATGTTCCAGGGGACAGGCCTGAAGAATCTTAGAGTCCCCCCCCCTTTTGAATAGAATTCAAATGTTTATTTTTAAATGTAATTTAAAAATGTGTTTTGAATTTTTTTTGGTAAAAGTCATATTTGTTACCAGCCGATTTCGACCTGTCCAATCTATTATCCCTCTGTGGTTCTTCTGGCAGGTGGCAGAATCTCATTATATACACGCTTGTCAGATCCCTACCTGACAGCAACAGCACTGGTAGTGTATTAGCCCCAAGATTTTCAGGGGTCTAAACTTGCAGACAGAACCCCAGGAGGGGCAGGGCTTGTGTCTGTGTGGGTGCACCAGAAAGAGAGAGAGAGAGGCTCTGACAGAGGCAACAGCAGGCATCGGCAGCTGCACTGCCTACTCTCTCAGAGAGATTGCACCACGGGGGGCAGCCTTGGGAAGCTGAGGTGTGATATACAATACTTAGTTACATTTCTTGGTTGGTCAATGGTCATTTTGAAGCTCTCGAGTAGTGATGTGTGTTCAGCTTGCAGAGATTGCCCCACGGGGGGCAGACTTGGGAAGCCCTCGAATGACTGTCCCACAGGAAGCAGGGCATAGGAGAGAGAGAGAGAATTAGTGAGTGATTGGGCTCACTTCATTCAATCATTGCGATAGGTGGTAGCAGGTGCAGGCACACAGGCACGTATGTTGTGTGTTTCTGTCTCGTTCCAGTGGGTTTGCTGCTGGGCAGGATGCACCTCTCACTCTCCCCCCCTCGTTCTAGCAGCAGGGAACCCCTCTCTCTCTCTCTCTCTCTCTCTCTGGTTGTGTATGGCGGGTGATGGCATGGCCAGCAGCATGTCTTCCCCCCCCCCCTCTGTATAGCGGGTAGTATTGGCCAGTGCAACTGCCTCTGTGTGTAAATCTCAGCTGTCAGATCCCTACCTGACACATGGTCAAGGCTTCAACTTGCAGAGTGTGCCCCATAGTGGCCTAATAGCACCATGTAAGGTAGGTGGAATGGCAGGCAGGCACCGGCTGTTGGCACTACCCTATGTTACAGGGTGTCAACTTGCAGAGATTGCCCCGGGGGGAAGGGGGTGGTGGAATAATAAAGCGAGCGAGAGAGACTGGCCCGGAAGGGGGGCAATTATTAAGAGAGAGAGAGAGAGAGAGAGAATTATTAAGAGGGGGGGCGAATAATAGAGGGGGGCGCAGCAGCCCCATAGAACGTTTGGGCAAGAGGGGTGGGTGCAGGAGGCATCAAGAGAGAGACCTGGGGAAGTCTCAAGTGTGCCACTGCCCCCTTACTCCAAGTCCACGGTCAGCTCAGGGAAACCCAGCAGCGTCAGGTTGACCTTAAGAAACAGCAACTGCTCCACCAACCCAGCGTCCAGCCTCATATGGTGGGGACTCATGATGTCCCCTGCCTGAGAGAAGACCCGTTCTCTGGGCACGCTGGTTGGTGGGCAGGACACCAGTTCCTGTGTCACCCTGCTCAGGGTCTGCCTTCCATTCCCTTCCTCCGCCCAGTATTGCAGGGGATCACTGCTGTGGTCTAACATTGGCTTCTCCAGATACTTCTCCACTGCCATCTCCGCACTGTCAGGCTCCTTCTGCCTCTGCCTGCTGCTGCCCACCTCCTCCCCAATCGCCTTTGCCCATGCTGCCACCAAGGAGCTGCTGCTGCTGTCCCTGCTATCAGAGCTGCTGCTGGGGTTGCTCTGTATGTCCTCCCTTATGCTGCTGCTTTGTCCCTCCTTAAGCGCCTGCTGCTGCCGCCGTATATCCCCTCTACTGCCCGCACCCTCTTCACCAGAGAATGTTTCCATCCTCATCTGCCGTGCGAGATGTCATGCTTGCCTTCACCCTGGGGTCCAGCATGGTGGAGAGAATATAGAGCTCCTTCCCAATCAGGTGGTTGAAGCGAAACTTGAGTCCTTCCTTCAACCTTTGTACCAGGGCCACCACCTCTGGTACAAGGCACTGCTCTGCCTCCCCGCCTGCCCCCCCGGTCAGTCAGGAAGCCTGCCATCTGCCTGAACAGACTACGGACCATGGGGGTGACCTGGCTCAGGGTGGCTGTTGCTGCACTTAGGGTCTTCGTCACATCCTTAAAGGGCTTAAGGACATGCACGGTCTGGGCCATCATGACCCATTCTTCCCGCCCTAGCGGCTTCGCCACCCTAATCTCCCGCACAAGGACTACCTTACCTGCTGCTGCTCCACCAGATGCTCTAGCATGAGATAGGTGGAGTTCCACCTCATACTGATGTCCTGCATGAGGCAGTGCTGCTGTGCCTCCAGCTCCACCTGCTTCTCCCTCAAGAGGTGCCCACCCTTCACACTCCTATTAAAATATCCAGTGATTTTTCTGCCCTTTTAAATCAGCAGCGTAAGGGGGCTGCTGTTGCCATCTCCCTTGTTCTCCCGCAGGGCCAGAGCATCCTTCACCACCAGGTGAAGGGTGTGGACAGCACAGGAGATGTGCTAGAACCCGCCATCCTGCACTGTCCTCTTCATGTTGGCCGTGTTATTGCTGACCACAAACCCTTTGGTGAAATGTGCTTCCTCCCTTAGCCACCCCCCATGGTGTCCAAGGCTCCCGTTATGTTGGCCGCACTCTGGCTCTCATCCATGACCTGGGCATGAAGCAGGGCCCACCTGTACCCTGCCCCCTCACCCCACCACCTACTGCTCCTCCTCCTGCCACCTACAGCTGCCACCAGTGAGCAGTCAGGGCCAGGTAGGCATGTTGTACATTTTGACTGCTCCAAACGTCTGTTGCAAAATGCACAACTGCCCCACCTGCCCTGGCAAGTTGCTCCCTCACCTGATGCCTGGCTGCCTGGTACAGGGAGGGCACCACCTGCCTGCTGAAGGTGGTGCATGAGGGCATCTGGTACTGGGGTGCAAGCAGTGCCACCAGCCGGCGAAATCCCTGGTTCTCCACTATGCTGAATGGCTGGTCATCTAGCACAGTCATCTCGCCCACCTGCCTGGTGATTTTGATTGCACTGGAGGACGTCCTCCATATCAGAAGGCTGGGGTTCCCTGCCTTCCACAGATGGCTTTCCTCTAATAATCTCTGCTGCCTTTTCCCCTGATAAGACCTGCAGCTTGGGGGTGAAAAATGTTGGTCTCTTAATTTTGGGTGGTGGGCTGCCATTAGTGGCAGAAGTGTCAGCACTGGCAGACTGGCCAACTCGCCAATGCGCACCATGACCATGCCTACAACCAGGGCCACCTGCCCCAGACTTGTCAGCAGTTGTGCAAACAGAACCAGGTTTGGATGTTCAGCCGTTCTGTGGTTCGGGTCGAAAGTTGAGTTCAGATTTGGTATTCGGTTCGGTCGGGCTCGGTTCAATCTTTAGTTCAGTGCAATCAGAAACTGAAAATGACATTTGGTTTTTGAAATAAATGGAAAAATCTAAAAAACATATTTCCGGCTATAACATTTTTGTTTCTTATTCAGTTTTGATGAATGTTGGAGAGATTGTACCCCCGATGGAGGGCACTATGTGTACCGAAATTCGGAACGATTAGATAAAGGGAACCGATTTCAGAAGCAATTGAATGTTGAGATTTTAGGAAAAGCTCCATACACATTCATGGCTACAACTTCTTTATCTTCCATCCAGTGTTCATGAAACTTGTGCATATTCCGTCCCTCCACATGCTTAATACTTCTGTCAATTTTCAGAAAGAGTGGATAAAGGGTCCCAAGGGTATAAGACATTAAACTGAAAATACATTTCCAGCTGTAACATTTTGATATTCCACTCTTTTTACAGGATATTTGACAAGAATGTATCACATACCTTTCCGGCCATTTCAGCAAATGTACAGGAGATTTTGATAAAGGGACCCAATTATATAAGCAATTGATGTTGTCCCTGTGAAGATCATTATTCAGCACTGAGACAGAGGACATAAGAGAATCTCTATTGACTCTTTCCTAAACAGATGCTTCTGACTTCCCAGAAACAAGTGGGGGAAATATGTTGGGATGATCCCAGAACAGAATGAGGATATTTGGTTGACATTTTAGTTGGCCAATTCACATCACAAACCGATCTTATACCACAGTGACATTAGAGAATCCCAGGCATAGACCCCTTCTCTACATATGTTGTACAGGCATATAAAATTGGGACCCTTTATAAAACCTTTCTGATATTTGGCAGAAATGATCATAAAAGTGATCAATGAGCGCTCATCCCCTCCAGGTGAGCAGGGCTCCACCCCACAGCCACAAGCCAAAGGTGCACGCCCGCCCCCAGCAGCCCCCAGCATCCATTGAAGCGCTCATCCCCTCCAGGTGAGCAGGGCTCCACCCCACAGCCACAAGCCAAAGGTGCACGCCCGCCCCCAGC
>QEPC01002235.1:423365-439258 GCA_003113815.1 Sphenodon punctatus | reverse complement strand
TTTTAGATTGTAAGCCACAGGCAGGGACCGCATCTGATTGTATGTTCTGTACAGCGCCAGGTTGCAACTGGCGCTTTATAAATGTTTAATAATAATAATAATAATAATAATAAAAGTGTAATATATAGCCCTGCCAAATTTCATGTTGGACTACAAAGATGTTATAGTCAGACATAAATGTATATGTTAATTGCTTATACCACCAAGACCCTTTCCCCAATCCTTCTGAAATTTGGCAAATATAGTAAATATGGGAAGGGGTATAAACTGGACAAGTTTTACCTGCACTAGATGTGAGGCAAAGAAGTTACAGCTAAGAATGTATATGTAGAATAATTCAACTGCTTCTAAAATCGGATGACTTTATCCAATTATTTTGAAATTTGGTACACATAATGCGTTCTATTGGAGGTATAGGCACCCCAATTTTCAGCCACATAGCATAACAAACAGAAACTTTACAGCCAATAATGTGCTTTGCATTGAAACCAATGGAAATTCAATTCTGAACTCACTGAACGCATCCGAACCGAACGTTCGATTTCGAGTTCGGTTCGCACGTTTGGTTCAGTCAACCAAACTATTCGAGTTTGGTCCGAACTTCCGAACTGCGTTCGCCCATCCCTAAGTTGAACTCCTTCCCCTTCTCATTGTGATACAGAAAGAACTGCACACAATATATACTGTACACAATATGTGATTTTATTTATATAATATATACAGAATCTAAGCTAAACCTAACCTATTTATAATACAAAATATTCCTATCCCATAATGCTAATATATATAATAAAACAGCCTAGTATCTAAATATCTAATCTATCTATCTATACAACTAATATCTATATCTATATAATATATGGATAGGGGGAGACAGACGGGAAGGGAAAAGGAAAATTCAGAGGTATCTATCTATCTATCTATCTATCTATCTATCTATCTATCTATCTATCTATCTATGTGTACCCGCAGGGGGAAACAGGCAGGGGAAGGAAAAAGGTAAAATGTAAGGGTAAGGAATAAGGTTTGGGTGGTAGGGAAGGGATATATTTGTATAGTGCAAGCACCAGCTTCTGCAAATGCACCCTGCCAAAACAAGAGAGCTAACCAGAAGCACTGAAGCAGCCCAGCCCTGCTCAATATAAAGGGTTGCAGTGCCCTCCCCCAGAGCCCTCTGGATTGGTTCTGGGAGGCAGAGGCACTGCGGAATCACAAGGTGCCATTCAACTGCTGGGACCTGCTTGTGCTGCTCATTGGCCAGAGATACATTCATCAGGTCCTTCCCCTCCCAGTTCAAGAGTACAATACTGTTCCTGGCTCCAAGATGTCTACTCCCTCCTCCCATCTCCAAAAAAACAACACCAGGCAATAATGAAGTGAATAACGACTTGCGTTATCATTACTGATTCCGTTATTATTTTTTTGTCATTTTCATTATTGCAATAACGATAATGAAAATGACAATTTTTGTTTTCGTTATCGATATAACATAACCAAAATGACATACACACCCCTACTGGCAGGTATCTCAGTGGTGGAAGGCATCAGAGCATATTTGATTAGACTTCAAGGGCGGGGTCCTGTTTTGACTTCAGAATGCTCCTGGAGTGGAAATACATTCAGCTTGAAGCTCAATCCAGGCCTTTACAAAGAATTACCCATCTATCTAACCTGCCCTCAGAAACTCCTGTCTCAATTAGGAGAGACGTTCACCATTCACCATGATTCTGCTCAGTCTCCTCTCCATTCCTGCTTCCCTAGAGATTTGCTACTGTGTGAATCTCTGGGTGTTTTTAGACAAGACGGGTAGGCAGGGAGGTCCATGATCGTTGTAGGAGGAGGGTGCGTGGGTGCTGTGCACAGGGGAGTGCTTCACATGAGCTGCTCCACACATACCCTGCTCACACATGACCCATCCTGGCCGGGTATGGTGAACTCCGGCTTTTTACTGAAAGCCCCAAGCGTGGGGGGGGGGGGGGGAGTAGAAATGTGCCGGGAATGGGTGAACGGAGAAGCACCCACCACCCCTCCCCCACGACATTCAGATGAGATAGGCCCCACGCAGGGACAGGTGGTCCTTGTGCGGGGCCATCTCGTTTAAAAACACCCTCTGAAGTACAAGAATTTGTACTGACAACATCGAATGGAAAAAATATCTTGCGTTTTGGAGTACCTTGTCAGTACTCATCCATCCTCATCAGGGTTTACATTGACTCCTGAAGGGATGAAAGAAATGTGGGGTGTTTCTCATATCTCTCCCATGGAAAATTCTCTACCTTCTCAACAATCAAAGTTCCCAGAGGATTCTTGGCTGGGTATGGAGTGTATAAACACATCCCCAAAGATGTGACTTAAAAACCCCTCTAAACACTGGCATTGGAACTAGTCACATTTATTCATTATTGGAGAAAATTTGAATTATTCAGAATTTATTTCCCAGACTTCAAAATAAAAATGTATATTTACTATTATGAATAATTAATAATGAACAATTAATCATTAATAAAAGCCTGATTCCCCTCCTGCATTTTAAGCTCTAACTCATCCTGTTACTTGCTTAGAAGCCATTCATCAGTACCAAGCATGGCAAAAAGACTCTCTGAATTTCTGCTGAGCCTAGGTGGGAGCTTATGATGAGAAACTAGTTCTGGCAGTTTTTGTTCTCGGGCTGTAAATAAAAATCCATTGTCTCCACCCCTGCCCACCAATAGTTAGACAATTGCCCATTCTATTGCCAGAGTGGTTTAGAATTTTTCTAACAAAAAGGGGGAAGTAGTCAAATCTATTTGTCATAATCAATACTGTAATACTTTCAAACAATTTCTGAATTATGCTGACTTTTACTGAATGTATTGTACACATTTTTCAATTGACATAATACTGCATTTTTTATACCGAACCAAAATAATACTACTGGAAAACAATAGTAAACTTGATCATTTTTGCTTGTGTTGCTTGAATAAATGAATACCAAACAGCAAACACAAGTTACCAAATACTGAACAACAAAACTGCATTTTTAACTTTGCAAATGCTCATAGAAATTTGGCGTGAAAACAGTCATAACACTTTACCACCACTCCAGCATTTCTTATGCATGTTGTATAAGGGCCATATTAGTTCCCTAGGGGTGTGCATGTTGTTTTTGTTATTAGAATAATGATAACAAAATTTTTCATTTTCGTTATTGCAATAATGAAAACGACAACCGAGAATAACAACAATGATAACGAAAACAACAACCGAGAATGCCAAAAATGACAACCGAAAATATGGATATTGGTAACGATAACAATATCGATAACGATATTGATAACAATATCAATAACAATATCGATATCAATACCAAAAACAATACCAAAAACGATAACAAAAATGATAACAAAAATGATAACGAGAAACAAAAACGACAATGTTGCTATCATTTTCATTATTAGTGCTGTGGCAGTTGGGTTTTGTAGGGAAAATGTGGCGAGGGAAGGAGGGAGCAAACATCATGGAGTCTTAACAGTGTTAAACTCTTGAACTGTGCCTGTGTTGGGAGGGGCAAGCAGCTCAGCAGTATCTGATGGATGTATCGCTGGCCAATGAGCAGCACAACCAGGCCCCAGCAGTCTCATGGCACTCTGTGATTGCTCAATGCCTGCTGTCTCCCACAACCAATCAGGGGGGCTCTGGTGGAGGGTACTGCAAACCCTTTATAATGGGAGGGCCAGGTTTTTTCTCTACGTTCTATGAGAGCTCTGCTTGTCAGGTTGCACTTACAGAACTGTGGTGCTTGCACATAAAAAATCCTCCCTAGTCCTCATTGTATTATTTATTTATAAAGTATTACCACCAATATTTTTTCTTCCTCATACCCTACATTTTACCTTCTCCCTTTCCCTGCCCTTCTCCCTCCTGTACATGATAGATAGATAGATAGATAGATAGATAGATAAGATTAGAATAGTTATATAGATAACTGATTAGATAATAGTTTTTCTTTTCCCTTCCCCTGGCTTCCTTAGATTTAAATAGCGATACTAAAAATATATTTTTGTTTTAAACGGTAAGGATAATGATAACAATACTGATAACGATAATGAAAATACCAATAACAAAAATGATACCAAAAATGATAATAACAACAACAAAAACAAAAATGACATTGTTGTTAATAACAAAAACAAAAATGACATTTTTGAACAACGAAAACGAAATGGGGGCCTGATGCATACACCCCTGTACATTCCTGCAACGTGCATACAAAATGTTAAAGTGGTGTTAAAGTGGAGTTAGCATTATGTCTGTTTTCACCCTTGGATTTAAATTCACACTTCGGAGATTCCACGATTCATCAAATTCAGACATTGACTCAAATATTTGCACCAGCTTCTGTTATACTTCCACACTGCTCCCTCGTAATAATTACAGGCAGTCAAAACTCAAGCTTATATAATTTTCTGGTTCTTCACTGGGTTAGTCTCAGTCTTAATATTTTACTAAAAGACTTGAAAAACCGTAGAAGAAAAATGACATATAACTGTGCAAGTGATGTTTTTTGAAAGAGCTGATCTGCACAGGCATTCTCTCATCTTCAAATGCCGATACAAAGGAGATGATAGAAATTGTAAAGTGTTCAGGATTGTAATAACTTTCCAGCAAGAAGCAGTTCAGCAAATTGCTTTGGTTGCTTCCTCCAGTCAATTTAGAATATTTCTCGAGAATTACGTGAAGTAAAGTATTAAATGAATTCTCTTCATTTATCATAACTTTTCAACAATATATGTACTTGAATAGGAGTACATCAAAAGGCTGTAACAACTCTGACAGCTGCAGAAATAGTCAACCAAATTGCACTATAATTTAACTCACACAGTTCAATCTTATGTTCGGAGAACAATCATATCACACACAATGGTGTGGTCTCTATCTTTGGAAGTGGCTCTCAAAAGCTTACAAGATAGAAATCCCTCACACTAGCTCTTTTCCTGCAAAATTCAAGGGCAGCAAAACAAAAGAATTCCTTTTTGGAGCCTGTTGCTTTGCAAGATTATATATCATATAAGTAAAGCATACTTTGGTTGCAATCACAGCTATCAGAGTAGACTGAAGCTGGCCTGCATGTGGAACCTTTTATATCACATGGGTATACAAACCACAGGTGTCTCTATGGATGTAAACAGACAGACAGTAACTCCTGATTTATTGGTCTGTAAGTAAGTGTTTCTAGACATGACAGTGCTCAGCATCATCGCGCTTTGATCCTGCCCGGAGTGAGATCCTCACTCCGGGCAGGATTTGCACAGGCTGCCAAACAAGAGTGACGGTGGCCCGGGCCAGGGAGAGGGTGGGGCAGGAATGTTTCAAGGAATATCTTGGGCTAAGCACCACTACAGCCCATGCTACGGCCCAGGGCAACATAACATGACATTGGGCACAGATGAATCTGTGCTACAGCAGATTAATCTGTGCTGTGCCCAACGTCACGTCCGAAAACACCCAGAATGAAGCACGCCTGCCAGATGTACAACAGAGGAAGTGGCGGCTGCTCCGGGGCAGCCCAGCATGGTGGGCTTTGTAAGATCCAGGAGCACGCCATCCAGATCAGGCCGGCCAAACCCGACGCAACAGCCAAACATGGCGCTGCTACCTGTCTGTTGGGGGGATCCATGAAGCACCCACGTGCTCATTTGTCTTTTGCTGCATTCAGCACCACAGAATTAAGGACAGGGCCTAGAGTGTCACTAGAGCAGAGATCGTCGACCAAGGCCACCAACGCTGTCTCGGTGCCATAGCCGGGGCGGAACCCAGATTGAAAAGGGTCTAGGAAACCGATGCTGCCTAGATGCACCTGGAGCTGGATTGCCATCACCCGCTCAATAACCTTCCCTAAAAAGGGAAGGTTAGAGACAGGTCGGTAGCTGGCGAGTGCGTCCACGTCCAATGATGGTTTTTTCAGCAGGGGGCGCACCATAGCCTCCTTGAGGCTAGGCGATAACCTCCCCTGCTGCAAGGATGCGTTAACCACCCTCGCCAGCACCGTCCCCAACGTCTCCTTGGAGATTTTCACCAACCAGGACAGGCATGGATCGAGTTCACAACTGGTGGCTCTCTCAGACCCCAGAACATCCACCACATCGGCTGGCGTCACTTCCTGAAACTCCACCCAAAAAGTTGGACCAGACTCCGTGACCTCGTGCTCTCCACCTACTGCCCCTAATCCAGTGTCAAAGTCGGTCTGAATCCAAGCGATCTTGTCTGCGAAGTAAGTGACAAACTCCTCACAGCGGGCCTGGGACAAGTCCCCGTCCAGGCGGAGGGAGGCCGGACTGACCAGCCCCTGCACCACCCAAAACAGCTCCGCCGGGCGTAACTTCGCAGACGCTATGAGGACAGCAAGGAACTCTTTCCTTACTGTCCTCATAGCCTCAACATAGGACCACAAATGGGCCCTATGGAGAAGTCGGTCGGAGTCAGATCGAGTCCGATGCCAGTGTCGCTCAAGCCTCCTGCCTACTTGCTTCATACACCTCAGCCCCTCAGTGAACCAAGGGGCCCTGTGGTGATGAGAAAGAGGCAGAGGGCATCTCAGAGCGACCCTGTCAATGGCCTCTTCCAGCAAGCTGTTCCAATGCTGGACCAGTTCATCAACAGAGTGACCGTCCAGGTCCAAGGTTAACTCCCTCAGGACCTCCTGGAACCGCTGAGGTTCCATCAGCCTCTGAGGGTGGACCATCCTAACTGGTCCATTCCCCTTCTGGAGGGAGTGTGCTGAGAGACTGGCCTGAAGGAGATAATGGTCTGTCCATGACAAGGGCACAGCCCTAACCTCCCCCACTACCGGACCCCCCCGCCTCAAGGCCAGAGCTGAAGATCAGGTCGAGGGTATGCCCCCCCATGTGGGTNGCCCCCCCACGTGGGTCGGGCAGGTGACCACCTGGGACAGATCCATGGCTGCCATGGAGGCCATGAATTCTCGCTCCTCTCCTACAAGGCCAGCATCGGCATGAACATTGAAGTCCCCCAGGAGTCAGGACCAAGGTCCTGGAGGAGCCCAACGCCACCTCCGAGGTCAGCTCTGCTAGAGCGGTAAGGGATGCTGCCAGACAGGAAGGGGCCCGGTATACCAGCAGCACTCCTAACTTGCCCCCAGCCAAATCAAACACCACATGGAGGGCCTCAATACCTATAATCTCCTGAACTGGATATCTCCTAACAGGCCAGTCCTCTCTAAAAATAATCGCTACACCACCTCCCCGACCACCCGTGTGGGGCTGATGCTGCACAGCATACCCGGCCGGAACAAGATCCGCTAAAGTTGGTCCAGCCATCTCGTCCAGTCAGGTCTCCGTAATGCATACGAGGTCCACAGCCCTATCCGAGATTACATCCTGGACAATTGAGGCCTTGTTGACAATGGACCTCGCATTTAGCAGCAACAGTCCCCCACACATGGACCTTGGACCTGGCTCCTCCCTCCACTCCAGCAGGGTGGTGCACAGGCCATTTAAAGAACCGAGAGCTGTGGATAGACGTTGGGGAGGTTGGTGGGAGGTGGTGAACAGCCTGGTTGAGAGAAGCGAGGAAAGCCTCTGGAAAGGCTCCGTGAGGGGAGTAGGAAGGAAGGACTCTGACAAGCATAGTGCCTGATTAGGAGCCGTTAAGAAAGGCTTAGAGCCAAGGAGAAGTAGGCTTAGAGTGGGGCCCCTGGATGTAATATAAAAGGCAGCTGTAGCTGCATAGGAAGGTGTGGCTATAACTGACTAGCCTGGGAGCAGGGCTCTGCCACAGGCTAGGGAGTGAAGGAAGTTCCCTGAATGGATTTTTCCAGAGCCCGTGTTAGCTGGTTGGAGGGCTGAAGGTCCTCCTAAGCCAGAAAGCCCAGAGAAACCACCAGGGTTCAAATAGGGTGTCTTTTGACATAACGCTGTTTAGTGTTCTGAAACACAGTGTCCTACCATTACAGTGTTTAGACAAAGCATCAACACAGTGTTCACGCCAAACACTGATTAAACTGTCAAGACCTGGCAACATTCACTTCCAGTGTTTGGGATGAACACTGTGTTGACGGTCTGTCTAAACACTGTAACAGTAGGACACTGTGTTACAGAACACTGAACAGCGTTATGTCTAAAGACACCCATAGAGGACTGGTGAGGGCCAGTGGGTCAGTGGAAGGCTCCCCTAGCCTGGAGTAGCAGAGGCACTACTACTACAGATGGAGCCTGAGGAGGCAGAGCCGGGAAAGAACCAGGATGTGGCTAGGACAAGGACTCACCATGGAGCAAGCTAGAACCCTGCACAAGGGGAGCCAGAGCAGCAAGAGACTTTAGAGCAACTCATGAGTCAGCTGTGGGACTTGATATTGGGAAGAATGAGACCTTATGCTGAGGTTGGAGCCTCTAGGCTCAGGGGAACTGAGGGACATTTGGGGTGCACAGTAGGTGGCCCATCACATGTGTATTAACCACGCATCTTGCCTTAGGTAGGACAGTTGCACTTTCAGCTACTCAGTCACACTGCCCGCTCTTCCCCAGACTGGACTATTTAATGTTCCACCAGCCCCCAAGAAGCACAAGATTTGGTGAGCGATACCAATTGAAACTGATCCAAAACAAACAGGACACTGAGCTTCCATAGCCCCAAACTGTGACTCTACAACACCCTGTTGTTGTAATAGGTATTTTGTGCCTGATTTCCCCTGTAGCATTCTGGAAAGGTAATTGTCAGAGCGACAACCATCTGTTGGGGATTCCGCAGCTGTAGATTTTCTGCACTGGGCAGGGAGTTGGACTAGATGACATCTGATGTTCCTTCCAACTCTACGAATCTGTGATTTTATGAGAGTCAACAGAAGTGGATTCCTCCCCCCCCAATCCCATGAATAAAGAGTGTACTTCATTTCACTCTGGTTACATACCAGGGAACTAAGCTGTGATGCTCAGGCCACTTCCCACCCCTCTAAAATTCCAAACGCAGAGTACAGCATATCTACCATTTGAAATGAGTACGTTCATGTAAGGTTGGTAAATTGAAGCCTAAACAGCTTCTAAATATTGTATATACCTAACACTATCAAATAAATCTATTTCTACAGCAAGTAGAGAGGTACTGGGGTACCAGTTAATATATAAAACCAAACCAAAATACAATGTAAGCATGATTAAACCCGCCTCTCTTAATATTCACACAGTTAAAAAGAATTAGTGTCCATTGTAATAAAGAAGAAAAAGGGGGTATTTTTAAATGAGCAAGGCTCAGGCGGGGGAGGGGTGTCTGTGGCCATTGAGTGACACAGCTGTGGAGCACCCACTCAGGCGGAGTGCATGGGGAGGGATTCTAATGGGTGACCAGTGTGGCTACCACAGCAGCTGCCTTGCATTCCCCCTATCACAGACCATGGGGGAGGGGGAAAGCGCACCAGGCTGGCCTTTGAAATGGACGTGTCTGGGCATAAACACTGGGGACCCAGGCCCCTCAACACTCACGGCCAGTTTTTGTGACATGCAACAACCATGTTCACAGTGCCTATGAATGGCAGACCGTCTTCTGGCATGGCTGGCCACCTCAGTTCATGTGGGCAGGGGATACATTGGCGACCGTTGCCACTGACCTTTTTGGCTTGCTCCACATGGCGCACCTGATTTTTCAGCAATGCTCTGTGCATGGTAGGAGTGGCACACCAGGGAGAATACCGGATACCAGATGTACCAGTATCGGATCTCCCCAGTACCGGATTTACCGGTATCGGCATACCGGATTTTTAACATTGGCCACGGTACTGGATTTTTTACATTGCGGCTATTGACTTCAATGGCCGCAATGTAAAAAAATCCGGTACTACGGCCAATGTTAAAAATCTGGTATGCCAGTACAGGTAAATATCGGATTTATCGGATTAAGTCGATACATCCAAATACCAGCAATATTGGATCTCGGGAGAACTGGAATTCCCACCCCTAGTGCATGGCCATGAGTGGGGGCTGTGTGGTTCACGGGAGTGCGCATTCCCTCATTCCACTTTCAGAGCAGCAGTCAGATGAGCGGCTCCTGGGTGGTCATGCATGGTATCATCTCTTTTAAAAACACCCAATAAGGATGACAAAAGGGGACCCTGGTAATGGCTATTTTAAAAAAGACTCTCAGGTTATAAAACACCCTCATACACAATTAAAACACTTGTTTATTCATTTGAAGATGGTGAAGGTGAATTCCTTAAGATGAGGGGAAAGGAGGAGAGATGAGAGAGAGAGATCCAGCAACTTTGAGGAAGATACTTAAAGCTTCAATAAGGAACTAGTCATTTCAGTTCTGTCTTCAAAAGCCAAAAGGACAAACCTGTATTTGATATGCCACTTTGTATGTAGTTATCAACATAAAAAGCAGTACTTTTTTATACACTTGAATTGTCAGGCAAATACATTTGAGCTGGTAGGCAAATGTATCTCTGCATTGTAAAGAAGCTGTACAGAGGGTGGTGGGGTGGGGGCTGCTGTGAATCCCACAAAGAAAAAATTACAGTAATCCAGCCTTAGTAGCCTGGAGGGCATGCAGAATTGTTACAAGATCATGATGCAGTAAACAGTGGTATAACCTGTGCACATCATACAGCTGACAAATAGACCTCAGTGGCTTCCTCTTGGCAGGATGTGTTCTGAAAATAATGCCAAGATCCTTAGGCTAGCCTGCTTCCTCCAAACAATTATCCTCCAATAAATCCCCACACTAGTTAAGCACATGCATAAAGTGTCCAAGCTGGGGTCAAAATAAGGATGAAGTTTCTCCTATCTATTAAGAGGACTTCTATTTGTTTGTTTTTCCAGTTGTTGATCAAATGTACAGCCTTAAGGTTACAGCTGGTAGGGAATGCAGTGTCATTCTTTGTCCCACAGCTTGTAGGGAATGCAGTGGGCCTTAAACATATGAAAATGAGGCTATAGAAGTCAAGGACAAAAATGTCCCCATCAAGTAGCAAAAATGTGAAATGCATATTTTCATGTTGTGTTGATGAAAGATCCATTCCATGAGCCTAGCCTATATACAAGAGTACCCGCTGTTAGTGACAGATCCAGAATAGTCCATTCCATGTTTTACATTGGACTGGCAGACAGGGGGCAGTCAGGTGATAGCAGTTAGCTAAGCTATGTTGTACTATATGCAGCAAGAGTAACATCTCTTTTAACCTAGTAAGAAGACTACATCGTCTGTGCCATCCATTATTGATTTGAAGATCCCATTACACTGGAACACAACATTAGGCTCCATGGAATTTGGGGTTTGAGGAAGCAGCGGGATAAAACTGGGGAGCAGTCTCTTTTGATTTTGCTTCCCCTCAAAACAGCATCTAAGAAACCATAAACCCCCATCAAACAGTGTTAATCATTTATTTGTATTGCTTGCTGCTATGATGTCCTGTACCTGTGTCCCCCAAGAAAGGACTGCACCAGCATGCACTGAAAGACCCAGTGGCAACTTTGCAGGGTTCCTAGTTTTCTCAGCGATTGAGTTTTTGTAGGTGGAGATTTCCAAGAATTTTTTGTTTTTGTTTTGCATGCTTTTCCAAAGAAAAACACTGGAATTCCTGTTTTCCCAGAGAAAAACATGGAATTCTAGGTTTTCCTGGGAAATTTCCACCTGCAAAAACTCACTGGCAGATAAAAATAGAGACCCTGGCTGGCCGTAGTTGAGGGGGAAGGAGGAGGACAGGCCTTCTGTACAGACATCCCAAGACCTCCTAGACAGAGCCAGTATTATCCATGAGGTTTTGGTCTGTGTGTGTGTTCTGAAGACCATGCCCCTTTGGACTGTTCCACCCATCTGCGAACCCATATTATAGGATGGAGAAAAAATGGAAGCATTTCCACCGAGATGAACCTATGAATTCTTGTTACAGCATCTCCTTTTGGTGCAAAGACAATGATTAGTCTACAATGATGCATTGCACCAATAGAACCTGCTAGTTCTATGACTAGTAAATTTTTGATTTCATAAAATAATTCTCTCTCTCTTTTACTTGTATCTTTTTTGTTGGATTTATTCACTAAGCCGGCACCTCCTGGAATTCACTGGCATCAAGACAATTACATTTTAATGAAAACATTACCTTCAGTAGTATTTGCCTGCATTTATAACTGCTTACAGAATTTGATGAGATAGACACTCATTGATCTATATTATGTTCCAGGAGCACTAACCGATTCTGGGTAAAATCATAATGCTCAGAAACAGGCAGTGAAATGACCCTTTCATACTAAAATGTTTTCCCACTAGGATTGTACTAGTCATTCCTGCTATATCTTCTGTTTATTTCGCGGACAATTTGTCAATCTGTCATACGAGGTTATGAAAGTTATTCTCCATCAGACCTGACATCTGTCAACAGGATGATTGAAAATCATGATCTTTAAGTCAACAGCACTCAAAGGGTAGCTAATTGGATTTTAAATCTTTAGGGTCCATGGGACTTAAAAGTCAGACATCAAGAATTATTAAATGCAAACAGACTGACAGACCTTTCTCACTCTTTTATTTATTACAGTGGATTTTTAAAAATGAAATATTACCACTATAACAATAAGTCTCTATAAAATGATAGAGAAGGCTTGCAAACTAGTTATGCAATTAAAACATTTTAACAGAGACAGCTGTAACTTATACAGCTGTTTTAGCGGTCTACACAAATAATAATAATAAAGGAAAACAAAAACAATTAATTACAACACAATCCTGACTCCACTGAACCCAATGGCTCAGCTCCTATTGACTTTATTATTATTTACCAAATTAAAAACCTCTGGTTTAAGAAGTTAAGGCGCAGATAATTTTTACAAATGAAAAACCTTCACATCAAGGAATCTCTAAAATCACATAAATTTCCCACCAAAAAAACCCTCCAAATCACATCATTCCAACAAATGAAAAAACCACCTGATTAAAAACGCAATCTCAATGAAAAACATTTTACATTAAAAAAATAACAGCGCTTATAATTTCCATCACACAACACAACACCAGGAAATTATAAGACGCACTATACACAACCAAGAAAAAACAGGAAACATAACCACAACCACACTCGAAACACTACACAACCACAGTAAACAAAACACGCAATGACAGAACTGTGCCTTAACATCCGTCCCTGTATGTAGTTTCTATTTGTTTCTTTTGTGTCTTTAATTTGTACAAGTGGCCATAGGTGCTGTGACTCTGTTGGTAACTGTTGGGGTTTCTGATGAGTTTTTTGTTCAGTGTTTGCATTTTGTTTGTATTGTTGTGTGTGGGGGGGTTGTTCTTGTTGCTTTGTTGCATGGTACTTCATGTGCAACCTGGTCTTTGCAATTGTTTGATTGATTTTGTGTATGTAATTGTTGGTTTTGGAAGGTTTGGGTTTTTACTTTTTTAGGGTTATGTCTGTTTGTGGTTTTGGTGCTAGTGAATGAGTTATTCTTTGTAGTTGCTGGTTCGTAATGTTGAGTTTTTAGTTGTTTTGGTTTGTGGGGTTTTTGTTTGTTTGTTTTTTGTAGGGATGTGCGAACGCATTTCGGGCATTTGGCCCGAACTCGGCCTGTTCGGACGGCCGAACCGAACAACCAAACGCAGAAGTGGCCAAACAGTTCGGCTGCATTCGGGTGGGTTCAGCGGCGTTCGGGCGGGAAAAACATGGCTGGAAGGCCCGGGGGGGGGGATCTGAGGAGCAGACTTCCTGGCGCCAAGGGTGGAGAGGCTGGATCTCCAATCACCATCCCTCTTTTCCTCAAACCACTGGGTTCGCAGTCTGTGATTGGCATGGGGCTCGGCTGCACAGAGCCAATGGGCTTGTGGTAAGGTGGGCGCAGCAAGAAACAAAAAAAAATTCCCCCCCCCCCTTCCAATTCCTTCTGAGCTAGCCACTGATCCTGTCACTGTCAGCAGGCTTTTTCAGAAGTCTCCCTCTCCCAGCAGTTTGTGTTCCTAATCCATTGCCATCCTCCTCCTATTTCACCCATTCCCACACATTTACCTCCATAGTTTCATTTATTTAGATTAGATCAGATAGATTTAGGTGTTATTTTTATTTTTTACCCCTCCCTGTGTTCTTTCTCCCTACCCTCCATTGAATCCTTCCCTCCTCTCACTATATATTCCATCCCTGATTCTGGATTTATTTAGAGTAGGATTAGATTGATTTAGGTTTCATTTCAGTTTTGTACCCCTCCCTGTGTCTGTCTCTTATACACATCTAGATGTGTATAAGAGACAGCTCTGGAACTGCCGCTCTTCCGTGGCTAAAGCCCCCTTCATCCATGATCTCTTCCTCTCTCGCCCCTTTCAACTCCTTGCTCTTACTGAAACCTGGATCTCACCCTCCAACTCTGTTACCCCAGCCACTCTATGCTCCGGGGCCTTTCGTTCTCCCACCGACCTCACCCTGAGGGCCAGGGGGTTGGTGTGGGTTTCCTCCTTGCCAAGCCCTGTCAATTCAAAACCCTTCCCCCTCCTCCCTCCCTCTCCTTTCCTTCCTTTGAGGCCCACTCTGTGCGACTATACTCCCCCCTACACCTTCGTGTTGCTGTCATCTACCGCCCCCCTGGTTCCCTCTCCTCTTTCCTCCCAGACTTTGAATCCTGGCTCACCTTCTTCCTCTCTGATGACACCCCCACTCTCATTCTTGGTGACTTCAACATTCATGTCGACATGCCTTCCTCACCCTCTATCTCCTGCTTCCTCTCCCTGACCTCCTCCTTTGACCTCCGACTCTGGACCGACTCCCCCACCCACACCAACGGCCACTCCCTCGACCTCATCTTCTCTCAAAATTGCTCTCTTGCTGACCTCTCCTTTGATCCCTGCCCTAATTCTGATCACTTTCTCGCCTCCTTCAGCCTCTCCCACCATCCCCCCTCCCCCACTCCACGCCCCTTCCGCAATATGGAAGCCTTTACCCCCATGGAGTTTGCCTCCTCTCTATCCCACCTCCTCCCCTCCGTTTTCTCCTCCTCCTCCCCTGACTCTGCCATCTCTGCTCTCAACACCTCTCTCTCTTCGACTCTTGACTCTCTCGCCCCCCTCTCTTCCCGCCCCGTTCGGCCCCGAAACTCCCGCCCCTGGCCCACCCCTAACATCCGCTACCTCCGCTGTTGCACCCAGGCTGTCGAATGCCTCTGGTGCAAATCCTGCTCCCTCCCTGACTTCCTCCACCACAAATTCTCCCTCTCCTTAGCTATCTCCCTAGCTAGACAACGCTATTATGCCTCCAGGATTGAATCTTTCTCTCGCAACCCGCGCCGCCTCTTCTCTACTTTCGACTCCCTTCTTAAACCCCCTTGCCCTCCTCTGCCCTCTTCCCTTCCTGCTCAGGATCTTGCATCGTTCTTCACCTCAAAGATTGACAAGATCCGTGGGGACACTGCCTCTCACCCACCTCCTCCTCCAGCTCCCATACCACCCCTCCCCCCTCACATCCTTCCCTCCTGCCTCTCTCAAGGAAATCTCCACCCTGCTCTCTTCATCCAACCCCTGCACCTGCCCCCTTGACCCGATCCCCACCCGCCTCCTGACCTCTATTGCTCCCACTGTCGCCCCCCCACTTCTACATGTCATCAATCTCTCCCTTTCCACAGGCTCCTTCCCCTCTGTCTTCAAGCATGCCACTGTCTCCCCCATTCTCCAAAAGCCCACTCTGGACCGATCTGATCCCTCTAGTTACCGGCCAGTCTCCCTCCTTCCCTTTGCCTCAAAGCTTCTGGAATGTGTTGTCTACTCCTGCTGCCTGGACCTCCTCTCTGCCAACTCCTCCCTGGACCCTTTCCAATCCGGCTTCTGCCCCCTCCACTCTACTGAAACTGCCCTGGCTAAGATCACCAATGATCTACTTGTCGCTAAATCTAAGCACCTCTACTCCATCCTTGTCCTCCTTGACCTCTCTG
>QEPC01002235.1:389820-417856 GCA_003113815.1 Sphenodon punctatus | reverse complement strand
ATTTGGCAGTGGCAGGAAGGGTCCCCAAGCAGGGTATAGGTGGGTCCTGCTTCAAGCGGAAGTCATGGATGGCCCCCACACTTCTCAGAACATCAAGGCAGCCCTGACCGCTGTGGTGAGGGAATGGGTCATGCCTGGTGCGCCTGTCACAAAGGGGTATGTGGTGACCGATAACGCGGCCAACATATTGAGGGCAGTCCACGAGGGGGGCTTTACCAGCATCCCTTGCACCGCACACACCCTTCACCTGGTGGTCAGGGAAGCTCTGGGCTTGGGGGAAAAGGGGATTGGGGCAAGCACCCTTAGCTCCCTGATTGAGTGGGGGAGGAATCTGGCCAGTTTCTTTAACCGGAGTGTGAAGGTCAGTGGCCTCCTCTGGGCAAAGCAGACTGAGCAAGGCTCCCCAGTGCACCAGCTGGTGCAGGATGTGTCCACCTGGTGGAATTCTACGTTCTTGATGCTCGAGCGGCTTCTTGAGCAGAAAGCCACCTTGCATCAGGTGCAACTGGTGATGGACAGCGGGGCACATCCTGGGTACAATGGGGCAGAATGGGAGATCCTGGGGCACACAGTCTTTGTTATGAGACCGTTCCTGGCTGTGACGGAGACGATCAGCTCATCCACAACCACCATCAGCCAGGTGACCCCTCTGGTCCAGAGTCTCCTCAGGAGGCTGGAGGAAATTCTCCAGGGGCAGGATTGTGGCCCTCAGGGCAGGAAGCTGGCGGATGAGGCAGTTGTCCTGGTGCAGCAGCTAAATGCAGGGCTGAAGGCACGGTTCGATGAGCTCCTGCAGCGGGTGGAATACGTGTTGGCAACCATGCTGGACCCCAGGGTCAAGGGCAGTGTGGCACACCAGACACCGCTCTATGGGCACTGGAAGGGTGAGCTGGTGGAGAGGGTCCGACAGGCAGAGTGGGCTCTGGAAAGTTTGCAGTAGCAACAGCAGCAGGTCGCCCTGGGGATAGGAGGAGTGGGAGCAGCCACCCCTTTCAGCCGGCGGGATCTATCCCTGCCCCCAGCCCTAGCGGTAGCAGCACCAGCAGCAGGCTGAGCAGCAGCAACACCCCTATTGCCAGCAGCAGCAGCTCCTATGTGCAGGCCACTCTCAGGAGCATGGGCTCTTGCACAGCAAGGCAAGCAGCGTGGCTGAGGGCAGTGGTGGAGGTGGTGCCCAGGCAGAGTTACCTGAGGGAGTACAATGGCGCCTCATCAGCAGTGAAGACCTACCTGGAGAAGGAGCCATGCATAGAACCCAGCAGCAATCCCTTGGCCTACTGGGCCGGCAAGACCAACGTGTGGCCGGCCTTGTCCAAAGTGACCAAAGGTCTCTTGTCCTGCCCACCAACCAGTGTCCCCAGTGAGTGGGTGTTCTCCATGGAGGGAGATATTTGTTCGCCGCACCGCCTGAGACTGGGGACCAAGTTGGTGGAGCAGTTGTTTTTTATAAAGGTCAACCTTACGCTGCTGGGATTCCCCGAGTTGACATTGGACACAGATTGATGGTGCAGTGGCACATGCCATCCCATGCCAGGGGCAGTCTTGGGACGGGCTCCTCAGTCATCTGCTGAGGTGCTGTCCCTCCCTCCCAGTGTCCAGCGCCTGCCCTGCCTCTCTCTCTCTCTCTGACTAGACGGCCTCGGCCGGCCTATCTGACTGACCTCATGACACAGGGTGGCATTGGGAAACTGTAAGCCTGCCAGCCAGCCTCTGGTTAGATTATCTCGGCCCACCTATCTGACTGGCTGTCTCTCTCTCACACTGCACAGTCTTCGCCAGCCTATCTGAGCACCCTGCCAAGGTCCCAGCCTGCCTTCCCTACTGCCTCTCATGCCACACTGTCTGTCTGCCCGCCCGCGTTGCCAAGATCAAACTATGCCTCAACCTACCTTCTAATGCTCATGCCATGCTGCCTGTCTGCCCACCTGCCCAGGTGGCCTAGATCAAAGCCTGCCTCAGTCTGGCTTCTGCTCATGCCACGCTGCCTGTCTTCCCATCCGCCCAGGTGGCCTAGATCAAATCCTGCCTCAGTCTGCCTTCTGCTCATGCCACGCTGCTTGTCTGCCCACCCGCCCAGGTGGCCTAGATCAAAGCCTGCCTCAGTCTGCCTTCTGCGCATGCCACGCTGCTTGTCTGACACCCGCCCAGGTGGCCTAGATCAAAGCCTGCCTCAGTCTGCCTTCCCATGATCATGCCACGCTGCCTGTCTGCCCGACCTGTGGGCAAAGCTGAAGCCCTGTGCCAGCCTGCCTACCTCTCATGTCTGCCTGTCTGCCTGCCCTGGCAACCCTGGGTGATGTGCCCCACTGGCCTGGTAACCCCACTGCTGCTGTCTGCTGGTCCATGGGTGCACTGCACTGGCAAATCCAAATGTGCCCATGCAATCCTGCTGCTGCCATCTGCTGCTGTATGGGAGCTCTTCCCTTGCAAATCCTACCATCCTGGCTTCATGGGTGCTGCACACAGGCAAATCCTGCTGCTGCTGTCTCTGCTGTTCCACGGGTTTTGTGCCCAGTCAATCCAATGTCTGCTGCTGCTGCCAATGCCGCCTCTGCTGTCTGTGCCACAGGTTCTGTGCCCGGGCAATCCAATGTCCGCTGCTCCTGCCAATGCTGCCTCTGCTGTCTGTGCCACGGGTTCTGTGCTCCGGTAATCCAATGTCCGCTGCTGCTCCCAATGCTGCCTCTGCTGTCTATGCCACAGGTTCTGTGCCCGGGCAATCCAATGTCTGCTGCTGCTGCCAATGCCACCTCTGCTGTCTGTGCCATGGGTTCTGTGCCCGGGCAATCCAATGTCTGCTGCTGCTGCCAATGCCACCTCTGCTGTCTGTGCCATGGGTTCTGTGCCCAGGCAATCCAATGTTTGCTGCTGCTGCCAATGCCACTTCTACTGTCTGTCCAATGGGTTCTGTGCCCGGGAAATCCAATATCTGCTGCTGCTGCTCCTGCCAATGCCGCCTCTGCTGTCTGTGCCACAGGTTCTGTGCCCCGGCAATCCAATGTCTTCTGCTGCTGCCAATAAAGCCTCTGCTGTCTGTGCCAGAGGTTCTGTGCCCCTGCAACCCAATTTCCGCTGCTGCTGCTGCCTCTGCTGTGCCACGGGTACTATGCCACGGCAATCCAATGTCTGCTACTGGGTGCCCACGTGATTCACCACTGGGCAAGGATTGACCAATTGTCAGAATAGTTTGTTTAGATCAGAGAGTAGGATAGAAGCCTGCAACGCCCGGCCAAGCAGAGCTGGTCAACACCGAGCCCTCGGCGGGCCTCTGCCGCTGCTCCACCAATGCCAGCCAGCCAGCCTGCAATGCCCGGCCGAGTAGGGGTGCCGGCCACTCCTGTCCCAGGACCCACCATTAGGGTTCTGGGGCCGTCCTTCCGCCGACCCATGTGGAGGGTCCTTATTCGCTTACAGCATGTCCCAGGGAGAACTGGCTCTGCTCCTGTTGGACACAGACAGCGATATGGACTCAGAGGAGGTATCCGCTCCAGCATCATAAAATATTACCTCTCACTCTCCTCACTTCAGAGGCAGCCAGCTACTCCAGCCTCAGGACCCACCATCAGGGTTCTGTGGCCTACGTTACAGGCATGGGGGGGCTGTCCATCCACGTCATCTACAACCTGCCACTCCTGTCCCAGGGCTCACCATCAGGATTCTGGGGCCGTCATTCAATTCACAGACAGCTGTCATTACAAGGCATCAAGAAAGAGGCAGCCACTCCAGCCCCAGGGCCCACCATCAGGGTTCTGGGGACACTCCTGTCCCAGGACCCACCATCAGGGTTCTGGGGCCATCATTCCATTCACAGGGAACTGTCATCCTACCATATCAAGAAGCAGCCAGCCACTCCAGACCCAAGACCCACAGTCAGGGTTCTGAGGCCTACGTTACAGGCATGGGGGGCTATCCATCCATGTCATCTACAAGCTGCCACTCTAGTCCCATGACCCACCGTCAGGGTTCTGGGGCCTACGTTCCAGGCAGGGAGGGCTGTCCATCCACGTCATCCAGAAGCTGCCACTCCTGTCCCAGGACCCACCAGCAGGTTCCTGGGCCATCATTCTTCTGATCCACGTGGAGGATCCTTATTCGCTTACAGTGTGGTCCAGGGAGAGCCGGGTCTGCTCCTGTTGGACACAGACAGCGATTCGGACTTAGAGGAGGTATCTATTCCAGCATCATAAAATATTACCTCTCAATCTCCTCACTTCAGAGGCAGCCAGCCATTCCAGCCCCAGAACCCACCATCAGGGTTCTGGGACCAACGTTACAGGCATGGGGGGCTGTCAATCCACATCATCTAGAAGCTGCCACTCTAGTCCCAGGACCCACCATCAGGGTTCTGCGGCCATCATTCCGCTCACAGAGAGCTGTCATTCCATAGCATCAAGACACAGGCAGCCACTCCAGTCCCAGGACCCACCATCAAGGTTCTGGGGCCTACGTTCTAGGCAAGGAGGGCTGTCCATCCACGTCATCCAGAAACTGCCACTCCTGTTCCAGGACCCACCGTCAGGGTTCTGGGGCCATCATTCCACGCACAGGGAACTGTCATCCTACCATATCAAGAAGCAGCCAGCCACTCCAGTCCCAGGACCCACCATCAGGGTTCTGGGGCCTACGTTACAGGCATGGGGCTATCCATCCACGTCATCTAGAAGCTGCCACTTTAGTCCCAGGATCCACTGTCAGGGTTCTGGGGCTGTCATTCCGTGCACAGGGAACTGTCATCCTACCGTATCAAGAAGCAGCCAGCCACTCCAGTCCCAGGACCCACCATCAGGGTTCTGGGGCCTACGTTACAGGCATGGGGCTATCCATCCACATCATCTAGAAGTTGCCACTCTAGTCCCAGGATCCACCATCAGGGTCCTGGGGCCGTCATTCTGCCGACCCACGTGGAGGGTCCTTATTTGCTTACAGCATGGCCCAGGGAGAGCTGGCTCTGCTCGGACACAAAAAATGATTTGGACTTAGAGGAGGTATCCACTCCAGCACCTCTCAGTCTCCTCACTTCAGAGGCAGCCAGTCACTCCTGTCCCAGGACCCACAATCAGGGTTCTGGGTCCTACGTTCCAGGCAGGGAGGGCTGTCCATCCATGTCATCGAGAAGCTGCTACTCTAGTCCCAGTGCCCACCATCAGGTTTCTGGGGCTGTCATTCCGCTCACAGAGAGCCCTTGTTCCACTGCATCAAGTAACAGCCACTCCAGCCTCAGGACCCAGCGTCAGAGTTCTGGGGCCATCATTCTAGTCACAGGGAGCCATCGTTCCACTTCATCCAGAAGCTGCCACTCCAGCCCCAGGACCCACCGTCAGGATTCTGGGGCCTACGTTCCAGGCAGGGAAGAGCCCGGCCAGGGCTTGGTGGCTGGCACGGCAGCCATATGGGGTCGGGCATTGCAGGCTGGCATCCTATTCACCAGATCTCAACCAACACCTCTGCAAATTGGTCAAGTAGCCTTGCCCGGTGGTGATTCACGTGGTCAGTCAGCCAGCCACCGCCTGCCATGATGGCGACTAGAAATGGAGAACCCAGCCAGCATAGAGTGAGCAGAACTGGAGGCCTGCCAGCCTGCAATGCTTGGCCAAGTAGGGGTGCCAGGCCAGCCACTGTGCCTCAAGCCTTCCCAGCCTATGCTGCCGCTGGGTCTCAGACAACCAGCCCTGGTGCCACGGGCACCCCCAGGGGCCAAGTGCCGAGCCTGCCTGCCCGGGCAACCCGGGGTGCCAAGTGCCAAGCATTCCCGGTCTCTGCTGCTGCTGCTTCTGGGTCTACGACAGCCTGCCATGCTGCCATGGGCACCTCCAGGGGCCAAGAACCAAGCCTGCCTGTCCGGGCAATCTGGGGTGCCAAGCGACAAGCATTCCTGCTCTCTGCTGCTGCTGCTTCTGGGTCTCTGACAGCCTGCCATGCTGCCACGGGCACCCCCAGGGGCCAATCACCGAGCCTGCCTGCCCGGGCAACCTGGGGTGCCAAGCGTGAAGCCTTCCTGGTCTCTGCTTCTGCTACTGGGTCTCCGATGGCCTGCCATGCCACCACAGGCACCCCTGGGGGTCCCTGGAGCGCCCCAAGCCTCCCGGCGGGTCCAAACTCTGCCGAACATTCAGCAGGACTGAACTCCGCCAAACCGAACCCCTGAACCCAAACTAGGTTTTCGGGCCAAACGGATGAACATCCGAACCTCGTTCTGTTCACACATCCCTAGTTTTTTTGCTCTGGTGTGTTTGTGCGTTTGTTGTTCCTTCTATAGTACAAGTTTTGGGTATGCTCACATAACCAGATTGTCGGCACAGTTTTCTGATGCATGAAGTGTGTCGTGTTATCTCTAGTGGTAACTTCAAGAAATTTTTTTTGTTTTTTGGTATGCTTAACATAAAATATGTTTTTCATTGAGATTGTGTTTTGGCACCAAAAAGAGAACAAAAAAACAAAATAAAGTTTTTTAACATGATTTTATTGTCTGCAATGACAATAAATAGTGGGGATCACTCAGAATGGCAGCAGGGTCCAGAGTACTATGTGGAGTGGTTGCTATTAGGATCATGAGGAACAACAGACATTGCTATAGGGATTATGAGGAATATTAACTATATGGAGTTAATAGAATGGTTCCTTACAATCTAAGATGGATATGGGAGAAGGGACAGGGACACACACACACCCTGACACACACATTCACTCCCCCCCACACAGTCATACATACACACACACACACACACACACACACACACACACACACACACACACACAGAGTCCCCCTTCCCCCAGCACACACGCACACACACAGAGTCTCCCCTCATCTCCCCCCAGCACATGCACACACATGCAGGCAGACACATGGGCAGAGACACACACCTCTCACACAGACGGAAACACACATAGACACTTCTCTCACAGACGGCAGACATACACACCTCTCACACACACCCCTCCTCCCCCATAGCTAACTATTTCTGGTGACAGTGGAGAAGGAAGACCTGCCAGTGCTGTGGGCACCGGTGCAGGCTGTGCGTGAGCTGGGGTCTTGCTGGTGCTGCTGCCATCGCTCTACTCTTCTCTGCATCACCTCCACTGCCATCAGTGTTATTTTCAAAGGGTCCGCGGTGCCTGGCCATGCGCAAGCGCATTGTGGGGTTCCCACCATGCTGTGGCTGGCACAGGCCCTTTGAAATATACAAGTAGCAGCAGTGGAGCAGAGTGGAGCACTTTTACTTTATTTATTTATTTATTTATTTATTTATTCATAATTAAATTTATATGCCACCCCCTCCTGCTTAGCAGCATCTCGGGGCGGCTAACAACATTCTAAAAACATACAATAAAAATCATTTAAAATCAACATTATTCATTAAAAAACCCAATACATAAACAGAGCTCCTCCCTAACCCAACCCACCCATCCCATCTCCCTCGGCAAAGGCCCAGCAAAACAGCCAGGGCTTACAATGTCTGTGGAAAGAGGGGAGGTCAGCAGTCAGGCAGACCTCCAACGGGAGGAAGTTCCACAGCCACGGTTCAGCCACAGAGAACGCCCTCCTCATGGTCAACACCCGGGAAACCCAGGGAACCTCAAGGAGGGCGCCCCCAGCCAACCGCAGAGGCCGCTCCAAGATCATGCAACACGCACACACATGCAGGCAGACACATGGGCAGAGACACACACTTCTCACAGACAGAAACATACATACACACCTCTCTCTCACATACAGGCAGACATACACACCTCTTACACACACCCCTCCTCCTTCATAGCTAACTTTCTGGTGATAGTGGAGGAGAAGGACCTGCCAGTGCTGCGGGCACCGGTATAGGCTGTGTGTGAGCTGTATCTCAGCCATTTCACCTCCAATCTGGCTGATATTTAGACAGCAGGACCCTCTCACCCAAGTGATCCTCCACAACAAATTACAGAATGCTATGATAACCCATCATAATTTCGGAAGGGTTTATAATGAACAGTGCCCTGCGCCTTAACTATCCAGGCACTTCTGTGCCTGTATAATTTATTATTTATATAACATGTTCAGTGTTCAGAATGCTTTAGAAACCTTTCCTAGTTTGCTCACCCTCAGCAAAACCCTATGTGGTAGGTTACTGCAATTTCCATTTTGAAGAGATGGAAATCTCTTTAAATCTCTTCTTCTTCCAACTGAAGAGATAGTGACTCGCCCAAGGACAATCAATGAGCTCATGGCTAAGACAGGATTTGAACTCTGATGTCTCATGTTTGAGACCTTAATCTTATCCACTAAGCTACAGTGGGTGAGAACCGTACCCTTAAACTATATGATCAATTTCAAATTGGCATTTAAACCTATTAGGTTATTATACAGGAATTTATTTATTTTTTAAATGCCACATTTTCATATCTTAACAACCTCACTGACATAAAGCCAGCAGCTGAGTATTGCTGGGTGTTATTTTAGAATTTGTCATTGCACAGTAGAAGGGGAAGAGTATTTTGTGCATAAGCCCACGGTAACAAGTAGTAAGTAGGATCGGGGAACCTGATAATGCATTAACAAGAACTTTTCTCCCTGCAACAGAGTGTTTTCAAACAAGATGATAGCCAACACCAACTGGATGTCCACTGCCCATTGGCCCGTTTATTAGGTGTTCACCAGGTGTTCGCCCCCACCAGCCATGTGGCCACCACTAACCCGATATGCAGCCCCTGCTCATGGCGGGGTCTTGAGAATGCAGAGCCTGCTGTGCTGGTGAATCTGGGCTGATGTGTGCCCACATGTCTACATCCCATCAATTAGGTTGCGTGCATTCTCGCTTGCATACAGGTCTGACAGCACCACAGAGCGATGGGTGAAAAGTCTAGAGCATTCCGAGGAAAGACCACTTCCTGCTCCTCTCTCTGCTCTTGCTCTACATTTACCTTAAAAGGCCAATGCACGCCAAATTCAAACATGTTCTCCCAGCTTGTCCTGGTTTGCAGCACATGCCCAATGTTCTCCCCAAGCAATTACATTCGAAGGAGCAACTTTCACAAGCTTTACATCATCGTTGTCATAGCTAACACCAACAGCCAGGCAACTATGGTAAGTTAATGTACTGGGGGGGGAGTGCATTTACACAACTGCATGATAAATGCTTCCATTAATTGCTATCAAATTATGTGTTTTTTCCCTTAACTGTGCTCACAGGTAACTATCAGAATTGCCACCTCCGCTACCTCCCCTTACCGCTACCTCCGGTGTTCCACAGGCACCTGCCACCTACCGACCTGCCCACCAAAGGTGTATTCCCTGATATGAGGAGGAGACAAAGGCCTTCATCAGTCTGTTGGGGGAGCATAACATACAATACAAGCTGCTGAAACACTATCAGAATGTGGCTATGTTCCAGATCTCGCAAGACCCACAGGCCGTCCGGCCACAGGAACAGGGGGCGTGCGCTGAGCAAGCAGAGACCTGGGACGGCCCCCAGGACGTGGAGGAACAGGATCCAGGTATGATCGCCCCAGTGGGGCGGGGTGGTGGGGGCAGGTGGGAGAGACTGGTGGACCCACGGCGGCCCCCACGGAACACATGACGGACACGGGCCCCACCTGCAGCGATCTGCATCAGGGGGGCAATCCCACAAGAGAGAAGGGCAGGGAGGTTCCAAAGGGGAGCTGCCACAATATGGGGGCCGCCCCACCAGGCACCCCAGGACATTTTTAAATTTTATTTATTTAAAATTTATATCCCACCCCTCCTGCCCTCAGGGCAGCCCGGGGCGGCGAACAATATTCAATAAAAACAATATAAAAAGTTTTAAAACAATTTAAAAATACAAAATGTGGGGAACCCACCCCACCCTACCCCTACCCCTTGCCAAAAGCCTGACGGAACAGCCAGGTCTTACATACATGCCGAAACAGCAGGAGAGTGAGAGCCAACTGAGTCTCTTCCGGAGTGAATTCCACAGCCCAGGGGCGGCCACCGAAAAAGATCTAACATCGGTGGCCACCCGCCTCACCCGGGGAACCTCCAAAAAGGCTCCCACGGACGATCTCAAGGGTCGCACGGGCACATGGGGAGTGAGGCGGTTCTGTAGATAAGCAGGGCCCAGGCCGTGAAGGGCTTTAAAGGTTAAAACCAGCACCTTGAACCTGGCCCAGTACTTTATAGGCAGGCAGTGCAGAGCCCGGAGCACTGGTGTCATGCGCTCTCTGCGACCCACCCCCATAAGGAGATGGGCCGCAGCATTCTGCACCAGCTACAGCCTCCGGACCAGCTTCTCGGGCAGTCCCACGTAGAGTGCGTTACAGTAATCCAGCCTCAAGGTGATGAAGGCATGGATGACGGTGGCGAGGTCGGAGTCTGAGAGATACGGCCGAAGCCGCCGGACAAGATATAACTGCCGAAATGCACTCCCCGCCATGGCCACAACCTGAGATTCCAGGCTGAGCTGCAAATCGGGGAGCACACCCAGACTCCGCACTTGAAAGACCATGGGAGGGCCAACCCCCCAACAAGAGGAGATTCAACCACCCCCAGGACCCCCAAGTCCTCACCCACCAACATCACCTCTGTCTTGTCAGGATTCAATTGCAGATGGCCTGACCTCATCCAAGCCCCCACAGCTGACAGGCACTGGAAAAATAAGGAGACTGCATGGCCTGGGCCGATGGAAAAGGAGAAGTAGAGCTGAGTGTCATCAGCATACTGATGACACTGCATGTCCTGAAACCCCCTCACGATCACCCCTAACGGCTGCATATAGATGTTAAACAAGAGGGGGGACAGAATGGCACCCTGTGGGACTACACACGTGAGGTTCCAGGGGGAAGACGTACACTCCTCCAAGACCACCCGGTGAGTTCTCCCGGACAGGAACAAAGGAAACCAGTCCAAGACTGTTCTGCCAATTCCGGCACGGTCCCGCAGGCAAGTCACCAACACCTCATGATCGACTGTGTCGAATGCAGCCGAAAGGTCTAGCAGGACCAGTAAGGTCTGACAACCCTGGTACAACGCCAGACGGAGATTGTCAACCAAGGCCACCAACGTCGTCTCGATATTGTACCCAGGCCGAAACCCAGACTGGGAGGGATCAAGAAAACTGGTGTGGTCCAGATGTTCCTGGAGCTGCCGTGCCACAGTCCGTTCAATAAACTTCCCTAAAAAGGGAGGCTGGACCGTCAGCCCGGAGAGCCCTGCGGCCAGGGCACGCCAACTAGTGAGTCCCAGTGGTGCGGTCAAGAGGGGGAGAGGCCGCCCCAGATGTTGACTCCCACCGCCTTCCATTGTACATGCCTCCCCCCAATAAAGGTGTTGTACCTATACCTTGCTGTTGCTTCCTCTTTCCGGGGACATGGGGGGGTTGTGTGGCGTGCAGGGGGGCACCGGCAGGTTGGGGGTTCTGTGCACCCCCTGGTCAGCTGGTGGGGCCGGAGGCTAGACCAGCGTGGTTGAGGTGGCAGGAACAGGTGTTCACCGGACCTGCTCTCACGACCCGGCTTGTGTTGGTTGGCGGGCCTGTATGGGGTCAGCGCAACCCATAGCCACCTGCAAGGGAAGGGCGCTTGGCGCTGGGCAACCCACGGGACCCATTCCCTGGACCCAGTAGGCCACACAGGGAATGGAGGGCTGGATGCTGGTAATGGGTAGGGCCCAGCAGTTTGGAAGGGGGTCCCAGGTCTATAGACATGGGTGTGGGTCCGGCGCTGGCCGGCGATCGGCTGGCCGGGCAGCAATGCGGTGGCCGATGCCGTCCCTGTTACCCTCAGAGCTGTTCAGGGCCGCCCCTCCCTGGGCACGTAGGTACGGGGGCACTGGCCTGGCCCAAGGCACCAGTGCAGGGACGCCACGGAGCCCAGCAGGGTGCGGCGTCGGACAGACACCCGCCTCGTCCATCATACGAGTGCTGCCCTCCTGAGGTTTGCTGCCCTCTGCCGCCCAGGATCGCCGTTCTCTGTTTGCTGCACGGTCCCGTGCTATAGCCCCTCCGCCCCACGCCCGACCCGCTGCAGCGTGTCCCTTGTGTACTGTGTAGGCTGGTGGGGGCAGGGCAGTGGTTGGTGCTGCGCAGGGGGTGTGCTGGGGTGGCAAGTGAGTGTTGGGACTGGCTGAGCATCCCCGCAAGCGATCTGGCCACATGGCCACCGGGGGGATGGGACCGCGCACACCCCTGGGTAGCCCTGCCTCTTCAACCACACTGGCATCCCTCCAGCCTGGGTCCGTCTTTGCAAGCCGCAGCAGTGCCTGCTGTGGATTCAGTGCCTGGTTCGGCTCCATGCCCTGGCACAGTGCCTGGCCGTGGTCCCCTTTCTTGTCTCGGCAGCTGTGCAGCATCCCTGCTGTCTTGTGTGTGGGTTGCAGCACCCTGTCCGCAGCGGGCCTGCCTATCTCTGGCATGCAAGGCCATCTGGGTGAGGGTATCCACTCGGTGTGTGCTCGTCCCAATTGCAGCATCCCTCCTTCTCCTGCCTGTTGCTTCCCCGGAGTGAGCCCCACTGCTGCCATGGCCGGCCATTCTGTGGGGCCCTCAACCGGGGATGTCGGGGAGGGGTGGTCTCCCTGTGCAGACATGCTGTTGGGGGCCGTCTGGCTGAGCCTCGACATGCAGCTGTTGGTGGGTGACCCCCTATTGGTGGGGGATGGCTTCCGGCTCCTGTCGCGGTACATATGGATGATGGGTCACCATGTCGGGGCCCTGGCGTGCCGGGCCTGTTCCCTTGAGCTTGCCTTGGCCCCCCTGTGCCAGCCTTCTTGGGGGCACCCGCACACCGTTGTGGTGCCATGGACCACTGCAGAGGTAATGGTGGCTCGCCTGCTGATGAAGCTACCTGGGTACGGTCTCGCCTTGCTGTCTGGGGACGCCCCTGTTGTTGCCCTGTATACTGGCAGCCTCCTGCATGTGCACGGCATCCCATGCGCACCCTCGGACGTGGGGGCCCTTCTGTGCGACCTCGGCTTGCTGTCCCCCAAGGTTGGTGGCCCACTCCAGACCGGGGACCCCATCGCTGCAGAGCTCGCTGCCCTTCGATCAGTACACCTTCCAGCTGTACGGGCTGTGGCCACAGGTGAGGATCCGCTCCTTCTGCACTACCTGGTGGGAGCAGGATGGCCGGGGGGGCGGGGGGGGAGGGAGGGCTGTGGGGCAAACAGCCAGGTCTGAAGGGCCGGGATTGGGCATGGCCATTGGGGTCGTGCTGGGGCGTGGACGGTATGGTCCATGGGGTGGGAGGTGCCAGGTCCAGGGTCCGCACGTGGGGGGCTGGTGCTGATGAATGTGAGGTCCGTTGTCAACAAGGCCCCAGTTATCCATGATTTAATCTTGGATGGGGCCGTGGACCTCGCATGCATCACGGAGACCTGGCTGGATGATCTGGCCGGTCCAACTTTGGCGGATCTTGTTCCAGCTGGGTATGCTGTGCAGCATCAGCCCCGCATGGGCGGCCGGGGAGGTGGTGTAGCTATTGTTTTTAGGGAAGACTGGCCTGTTAGGAGGTATCCAGTGCGGGAGATTATGGGTGTAGAGGCTCTGCACGTGGTGTTCGATTTGGCTGGGGGCAAGCTAGGGGTGCTGCTGGTGTACCGGGCCCCTTCCTGCCCGGCGGCATCCCTTGCCGCTCTAGCGGAGCTGGCCTCGGAGGTGGTGTTGGGCTCCCCCAGGACTTTGGTTCTGGGGGACTTCAACGTCCACGCCGATGCCGGCCTTGTTGGGGCGGAGCGGGAGTTCATGGCCGCCATGGCAACTATGAACTTGTCCCAGGAGGTGATCTGCCCGACCCACGTGGGGGGACATACCCTCGACCTGATCTTCGGCTCTGGCCTTGAGGCGGGGGGTCCGGTTGTGGGGGAGGTGACAGCGGTGCCCTTGTCGTGGACGGACCATTACCTCCTTCAGGCCGGTCTTTTAGCGCGCCCCCTCCAGAAGGGGAAGGGACCAGTTAGGATGGTCCGCCCTCGGAGGCTGATGGAACCCCAGCGGTTCCAGGAGGTCCTGAGGGAGCTTACCCTGGATGTGGACGGCCACTCTGTGGATGAGCTGGTCCGGCATTGGAACATCTTGCTGGAGGAGGCCATTGACAGGGTGGCTCCGAGGCGCCTTCTGCCTCGGTCTCGTCACCGCAGGACCCCTTGGTTTACTGAGGGGCTGCGGTGTATGAAGCGTGTGGGCAGGAGGCTAGAGCGACGCTGGCGTCGGACTCGGTCTGTCTCCGATCGTCTTCTCCATAGGGCCCATTTGCGGTCCTATGTGGAGGCTGTGAGGACGGCGAGGAAGGAATTCCTCGCCGTCCTCATAGCGTCTGCGAAGTCGCGTCCAGCGGAGCTGTTTCGGGTGGTGCGGGGGCTGGTTAGTCCGGCCTCCCTCCGCCTGGATGGGGACTTGTCCCGGGCCCGCTGTGAGGAGTTTGTCATCTACTTCGCAGACAAGATTGCTCGGATTCAGGCCGATTTCGACGCTGGGTTGATAGCAGTAGGGGAAGAGCGCGGGGGGGCGGAGGGTCCGTCTGGTCCATCTTTATGGGGTGAGTTTCAGGAAGTGACGCCGGCCGATGTGGTGGATGTCCTGGGGTCTGTGAGGGCCACGTGTTGTCAACTAGATCCATGCCCGTCCTGGTTAATAAAAGCTTCCGGGGAGACGTTGGGGACGGTGCTGGCGAGGGTGGTGAATGCGTCCCTTCGGCAGGGGAGGTTGTCGCCTTGCTTAAAAGAGGCTGTGGTGCGCCCCCTGCTGAAAAAACCATCGTTGGACGTAGACGCGCTCGCCAGCTACCGACCTGTCTCTAACCTTCCCTTTTTAGGGAAGGTTATTGAGCGGGCAGTGGCGCTCCAGCTCCAGGGTCATCTAGATAATATCGGGCTCCTTGACCCTTTTCAATCTGGGTTCCGCCCCGGCTATGGCACCGAGACGGCGTTGGTGGCCTTGGTGGACGACCTCCGCCGGGAGATGGATGCGGGATGTTCGACATTTCTCATCCTGCTCGATCTCTCGGCCGCTTTTGACACCGTGGACCATGGGCTGCTGTTGAGACGACTGCGTGACCGGGGGGGTCTGGACGGGACTGTTCTTGAATGGTTCCGTTCATTCCTCTCGGGGAGGAGCCAGCGGGTGGTGTTGGGGGAGGAAACATCGAGCCCCCGCGCCTTACCGTGTGGCGTTCCGCAGGGATCGATCTTGTCTCCATTATTATTTAACATCTATATGCAGCCCTTGGGGGAGGTCGTGAGAGGGTTCGGGGTGCGATGTCACCAGTATGCTGATGATACTCAGCTGTACCTCTCGTTTTCTACCGACCCAGACCCTGCTGTCTCGGTGCTATCCCAATGTTTGGAGGCCGTGGCGGATTGGATGCGGCGGAGCAGACTGAAGCTCAACCCAGACAAGACGGAGGTGATGGTGGTGGGGAGGGCGAAGGGGGTGGTGGCCCCCCTGGTTGGGGGGGTTTGCCCCCCTGTAGCTCAGCAGGTCCGGAGTCTGGGGGTCATATTGGACGCAGACCTGCGGCTGGAGCGGCAGGTGGAGGCAGTCGCTAAGGCTGCCTTCCGCCAGCTTTATCTGGTACGTAGGCTGCGTCCGTATGTCTCTGGCCCGGACCTGGCCTCCCTCATCCATGCCTTCGTCACCTCGCGGCTCGACTACTGTAACGCGCTCTACGTGGGGCTTCCCTTGTTCTTGGCCCGGAGGCTGCAGCTGGTGCAGAATGCGGCGGCCCGTCTTCTTACGGGGACGGGTCGCCGGGAGCACATTACACCGGTGCTCCGAGCGCTGCACTGGCTGCCGATAGTGTGCCGGGCCAAGTTCAAGGTCCTAGTAATGATCTATAAAGCCCTATACGGCCTTGGCCCCTCTTACCTTAGGGACCGCCTCGCCCTTCGCGCCCCGGAACGACTCCTGCGGTCTGCCGGGGGTGCCCTCCTGGAGGTCCCCCGTGTTAAGCGGGGGGCCACGATGGAGCGGGCATTCTCGGTGGTAGGGCCGCGGCTGTGGAACTCCCTTCCGGAGGAAGCTCGCCTGGCCCCAAGCCTTTTGACATTTCGGCGGAACTGTAAGACCTGGCTGTTTGCCCAGGCCTTTGGGAGGGAGGGTGGGGAGGGAGGATTTTAGTCCCCTACCCATTTGTTTTTACTCATTTGTTTTTGGAGTTGTCTAGCCCTGGTTTAATATTTAATATTTAATATTTGATTGTTTTTAGCTGTATTTTATTGTATTTTATTGTTTTATTGTTGGAAGCCACCCCGAGCTGCGTTGCAGGAGGGGCGGGGTATAAATTTGAAAAATAAATAAATAAATAAATAAATACCTGGTGGATGCTCATATGCACACCCGAGGCTTCCGAAGAGGCCTGTACGCCTGGGAGGGTCTGGCACCAGGGTCGCCGCCCTGGGAGCGCTCACCGGATCATCCATGAGCAGCCCCTCGCCGCCACCTGCTCGCTGCCACCCTGGTGCCCGGGACGGTGCATAGCCCCTCCCCCCGTGCCTCCAAGTGGGCTGTGTGCTTGGGGTGTAGAGGTGGGCTTCGGGCCTGTGAGGTGGGTGCCGTCTGTGAGGTGTGTGCTCCCCTGGCTGCTTCCCTGCTGGGTGCTGCTGCCTGGGGTCGCTCAGGGGTGGTATTGGTGGTGGGCGGTTGCCCAGGCACCCCCTGGCCTCGCCTGTGTGCTGGTGTGGCCCTGCCCCTCCCCTCCTCTCCCCTCAGCTGTCGCCCTCTGTTGGTGCAGGCCATCTGTAGTGGTGGCGATGGATGGGCGGTGGCACTATGGGCGCTGGGCGGATGAGCGTGAGTAGGGGTTGATGTGGACCCGGCCTGTGGCCCGACCGATGCCCCTTCGTGCAGGGGCCAGGGTGCTCCTCGGGGGGGGTGGCTGTCCGTGTGTGGGGTGGGCCCCTGGTGGTGTCGCTGCCTCCGGAATTGTGCGGCTGGGGGGCGGGTCGCATTGTGCTGCTTCCTTTGCCCTCGGTCGGCCATGTTGTGCTTTTGCTGTGCTGGGCAGGGCTTCCCCGCCATTCCCGGTCGTCCGTGTACTTGCACGGGTGTTTGCCGGGTGTTTCCCGGGATGAGTTTTTGGTTGCTGGGTGTTTGCGGGCCTCTCCTCTTTCCTTCCCACAACCCCCCACGGCGCTGTCCGTGTCAATGTCTCCCTGCTCTGCACCGCCGGGTGTTCGCTGGGTGTGCTCACCCACCCATCCACACCCATCTCCACCCATTGGCCCTGCTGCGCCGTCCGTGTAAAAAAGGCCATATTGATAACAATAAACAAAATTCTTCATTTTTGTTGTTATTGCAATAACAATAATGAAGATAAAAGACAAAATCAATAATCATAACAAAAGTTGTTATTGATTTCATTATTGCCTAGCAGGTGTTTTTTGGAGGGAATGCTGAAAGGGGAGGAGGGAGCAGACATCTCAGAGACAGAAACAGTGTTGAACTCATGAACTGGGCCTGTGATGGGAGGGGAAGGGCCTGATGGATGTAATCGCTGACCAATGAGCAGCGCAAGCAGGTCCCAGGAACAACTCGACTGTGGAACGATGTGTGTATCTCAATTTTTAAATTGAGAAATATATGAAATCTAATGGGAAACTATTTGTGGCGTTCATGGATTTAAAATCCGCATTTGATTCAGTAGATAGACAACTATTGTGGAAAAAATTAGAATCAACTTCAACCTCAATTGATAAAAGACTATTATTCTTACTTAAAAGATTACATGAGCATTTATTCTTTACTATTAGACTAACTCAAGAGGGACAACTTACAGCTCCAATTCAGCTGCCCAGCAGTGTCAGACAGGGGTGCGTACTTGCCCCCTCTCTGTTTAATTTGTTTATTAACAGAATTGTACCACTGATGGCTGATGCAAGGTTCCCTCCCCCCCCAAAAAATGGCCTCTAGATCTATCGGGCGTTTTTGTACGCAGACGATTTGGTCATACTATTGCAAACTCGGGTTGCTTTAAGCAGACAGCTCCAACAGATGGTGGATTTTTGTACTCATGACAAATTGACTGTAAATTATGAGAAATCTAAGATCATGGTCTTTTCAAGGCGTAGATGTATATAATTGGACAATAGACAGAAACCCGATTCAGCAAGTAACAGCTTTTAAATATCTGGGCGTTACTTTTCACCAATCCGGGGGTTGGAAAGACCATTAAAATAATGCAGTCAATAAGGCTAAAAACTCCATCTTTGCAATTAGAAGACTCTTCAATAGCACCGGGAAATCAGTCATTAAGCCAGCTATTGAAGTGTTAAACTATAAGGCAAGAGCTCAGCTCTTGTACGGTGCGGAATTGTGGGTACCCATTTTGCGACCTAATTTGGATTCCATTCAACTAAAATTTCTGTGGGGCCTCATTGGGGCAACCAATGACACGCCGGCTTCCACCATTAGATTAGAGACTGGCCAACGTTTGTGGACATACTTTGCATGGCACCAGTCAATGAAGATTTGGCACAAAATCCAAACAACACCGGTAGGTCTGGCAAAATTATGCTATTGGAGTCATTTAAAGATAGGCGGACTTGCAGCATAGAGGCCCACTTGGCAAGAACGGGCTTTTCTTTGATATATTTAGCAGGAAGGGACCCATTGCTGGTGAGAGCAGAAATTCTGACTAGATGGTCAGACATAAATACCTAAACTGAAATAGCAGCTATCAGAAAATCTCCACATATGAGGAGTTTTCTCTGTTCGCTATCAGCAGAATGGGTAATGTCAAAATATCTATTAGATGATCATTCTAGCAGAGGGAAAAGGCTTTTCCTGGCAGCAAGTTCTAGTTCTATGTTCTGTACAGCACCAGGTCACACGACTGGCGCTATATAAATGTTTATAATAATGTTTATAATAAGGATGAATGCCCTCCCATTCAAGATACTGGATGGTAGATTTGCAGGGATCCCATTTGAACACAGGCTGTGCCCCCTGCCCATATTTAGACAGACAGACAGACAGACACTAGGCTTTTTCATTATATATATTAGCGTTATAGGATAGATAGATAGATAGATAGATAGATAGATAGATATTGATATAGATACTTAGATATGAATATATTGCATATAGTATTGGTTATTAGGTATAGGTTTAAGTTAGACATACAGATATTAGTAATTTTTTATATTGTCATTGTGCACTTATTATTACCATTGCATTATAATGATAAAGGGAGGAAGGAGTTCAACTTCTGAGAAGTCTGGGGCAGGTGTCTGCTGGCACTTCTACCACTGGTGGCAGCACACAATGGAAACAATACCAAAAACAAAATCTTAGTTATCACTCAAAATCGATACCAATACTGATAATGACACCGATAATGAAAAATGAAATTTTGTTAATGATAACAAAACCAACAGTTTTTAATAATGAAAAATGAAAATGAAAAACAGCATGGGTCCTTGGTGCACAGCCCTAGTGACTGCATCATCATGTACTGTTTCTCCAGCTCAGGCTTTAGAATCTCAGCTATCTGCAGGACAAGGCTATGGGGCATCCTGAAGTGAGAGATCTACTCCTCTTCTCTGCATCAGGACAGCACGTTTCCCACCAGTCTGTGCTTTTCTCCTTCACTCATAGAAGCCTCTCAGTGGGTACAACAATGTGAAGTGTGCTGGCAACTGAAGGCACATCTCCTAACAAGTACCTCTCACTACGTATCAGCTTCTCTGCCAGGGCTTTGATCCTCCTGATCGCGATCCATTGTTGCTGGAGGAAGGCAAGCGCATGGTGCCAAAACAGGAGCCACCTGTGCATTGTGGTGCACCCCACTACCCTGGCGATAGATCAATTGAGTGCCCATATGTGCCTAGAAATCTCATCGAGCCAATGACAGCAGGTGGCATGGATATGCTAGATTGCTTGCAGGTTATGCTCAGCAGTGGTTATGAAGGCCTGGGTTGTGATAACGAGCATCATGAAGTTCTTGGCATCCATGGCTGCAGTACCAGTGTCTGAGAACTGTGCAGACCACGCGCCAAATGTTTTGAAAAGTTTATGCAACTGAGTGGCTGCCTAGCTAGGATTGGTTGCATGCTGCACTATTGGCCATCTGTCATCACATGACTGGCTGCATGCCTAGCTATTGGCTGATATATGTTGGGAAAGGTTTTTGCAAAGCTGAGTGTGTTTGTGTTTGTGCCAGCACTGCTAATCCATGCAAAAGGAATGTCCATTAATGTAAAAATGTTATAGCTGTTACCACATGGAAGCACGGAATTTTTTAACTGGGAAGGAAGACCCAACTGAAGATTCCCTTCACCCCTTGTAGATTCCCCCACCTGCCCATTTCTTCTATTAAGGAAAGAATCTGCAAGGCAGTGACGGTTGTTGCGCAAGGAATGTATGTGGAAGCAGATCTGCCCATTGGTTAAAACCAACTATTTTCTTATCTTTTGAAAGTAACAATATTTGTTTGCAATGAGCATGAGGGGTTATAATGCCATAGAAAGCTATTCCTGGCAGGTTTTTTTTGCCAGAGAAATCCAAATGGTGTCTGCTTTTGTCTGTGGGTGCTATGGCCTCCCGGGGCACAGGACCAAGAGAAGTTGGGAGGTGATGGATACCCTGGTCTTTGCTAACAGTTTGTGCACAGAGAACCATCAAGCCATATACTGTGAGGGTGCCTATGGGCTCATAGGGTACTAAATGCACACAATGGGGTTCCATGTATGCATGACGGAGAGCAGACCCAGTTCAAAGCTCAGCAGCATGGAAGAGTGGGAACCCTGAAGGAGATTGTGAACGAGACTGTGACTCTTCTGGACGTATGTGCATTGCCAGAAGTAGAGCTGTCACTAATGAAGGCTGGACCTTCCTTGCCATTTTTTCTCAACACTGACCTGATGACAGCAAGAGGGCCACCACAGGGCCACCATGAGTATCTTGACTGGATGGTGGAGATGAATCTCTTCGGAGAAACAAGGGTTCAGGGTACAGGGAATGTGGACCCAGTGAAGGAGACCTTCTTGACCTATTTGAGGTTTGGACACTCTCATAAGTGCAGGACGCCCTGGCAAGCAGTGATGTTTTAGCCCCCACTATATGGTAATGCAGAAAATGCTAGCGAGGGCCACAAGTGGCACTTGTTTGAATAGGGGATATATCTAAATAGGGAGAGATATCCAACTCCACAACAGGTGAGACCCCAATAGAACCGTGTCCTGCTACCTGTCAGTGAGCCATGAACTGTGCTGAGCTGTGAATGTAAGAAACCAGGCTGACTACATGCATGCAAAGACTGATTGCTTGGACTGATTAATATTTTGCCTTTGAATTTTTACTTTCGTTTTCCATTTTCACTATAGGCACTCAATAAAGTATGCTATTTGCTCAATAAGCTCTGCATTCTGTGCATGGCTAAAGGATATTTCCACTCACACCTTCAGCTGGTATGCAACCCAGGTATGTGCCTCCATGGAGACAGCAGGGGTTGGACCACCTCCAGGAGTGATATCCCGGGATAAACAGGTGGTGTGGCTTCTTGTTACCATGGTTCGGCACGGCTGTGGGTTCATGGCAGGGGGTGGGATACTGGAAAGGGTGTGTGGAGTGTGGCGGGAAGAACACTCGTCCATGTACTAGGTTTGTCCTGCTAAATCTGTGAGTGGAGGGTATGGGGGTTTGCCTGTTTATTAGTCTACATGCTAAACATGTGAATGGGGGGCCGAGTGGGAGTTGCATGGACCGAACACGGACTCCAGGACGGTATCATCTTGTTTGATTTCAACGGATCTTACTCCTGTCTACAAGCAGTAATATCTAGGAGAATCTAAGCACCTCAGTATGGGGCACTCAGGGAGAGTGGGAATTATTACTATTTAGTGTGGAGGACTCTGTATCTACAATGTACCTTTCTCATAGATACTTGCAGGCTCAAGTACCACAGCCTCACACACCCTGCAGTGCTCTTCACCAGGATGCGCCTGATCGAGGCTGATAAGTGTAACAGGAAACACAGCTTGATAGTGTCTGTCAGCACAGAAAGATCAGAGCTGCAGGTGAGCACAGAAGGAGCAGTAAGCATTCAGCAGCAGGGATATCACAGGGAAGCCCCACACTGTTTGTGTATTTGATTAGGACAAGAAGGAAAAGCATGTCATGCAGGGCTGAATTCAAGTATCCAGGAACTCCACAGTCAGCCGTACTCTGGGGGGTTCCTTCATACTCAGGCCAATTACGGAGTGTGCAGCAGTGAGGATGGTGGAGTGATCAGTGTTCGAGTAGGGAGGGGCAGCAGAATGGCTGGGAAGTAGGCAGCACAGATTCTGCTATGCAGCCCCACACGACCTCTCTAGCCAAGCTGTGTCTGCAAGAGCCCACTGTAGCAATCTGTGGCATAGCAAGCCTGTAGCAGGTCTGGGCTCATGCCCCAATTATACCCTGCCCCTGAAGGTAAGAGGTGAGGTCTCCCTAAGCAGCAGTCCTCCCAGGGGAGATCTTGGTCAACCTCAGCCTCCCCCTACAAAGGTGGTGGCTCCACCTTAGATTCCAGTAACCCTTGGAGCCGCAGCAACCTCATCAGGAAGGAAATGTAAAGAGTGGGCATGGCAGAGGCAGCATGCCACCCTGGAAAACTTCCTTTTTGGCAGGACTGTACAAGTGGCCTGAGTGCCACTAGAACATTATAAGAGTGGTCGTGGGCAGAGTGTTGGTCCCACCCCATCCCCTGGCCACTCTGAAAATTCCTGTGCGATAATAAAGCTGCTTGCAACCCCCTCCCCTCCCCCGCCCGAGTTCATGGCCTGGACATAACTAAGCCACCTCACTCTGTGTACACTCCTGCCAGCTGCAGTGTACGTGGAGTATCAGGTGGGTCATCAGAGCTAGGCAGATGTACACATATGTACACATGCGTAAGCATAACCTCTGAGCATGCCCTCTGAGGCTGGGGTTCCCATGCTCATGTAGTCAGCGTAATGGTTAATCCAGCCCTGATTTCATGCTATACACACTAGTAGTATAGGGACCTACTTTCCATCAAACTAATCTTATCAGTTTGATGGGTCCCCAAGACCAGAAATCCTGCCTCCTGTTAGCGGAAGTCCCTTCTTCCCTGGCGACAGAACTTCCAGGTGTTGTGTCATGTGACCTTAAAGGGGTGGGGGTCACTGGACCTCTCTAAGAACTCACCTTACCATGCTGGACCAATGTGTGAAGGTTTCGGCATGTTTGGCCCACCAATTTAGGAGGGAAAGGACCAATGGGGTGGTAGCACAACACAGTGGAAAAGGGAGGTCATGCAACTCCTCTAGAAACTCCTCCCACTGCTCTGAACCATTAGGGAAGAGTTTTGTCATGGTAGGACCACACCCTGATGTGGACCAATGGAGTGGTAGGATGACTTGCAAAAAGGAGTTCATGTGACCTCTCTAAAACTCATCTGAATGCACTGAACCAATCTAAATGGGGTTCAGGGGTGTGATTCCCCCTTGTAGACCTGCCTCATTGGATGTGTGATAGCGCCACCCATTCAACGTTTATGAAAGGAAGGCCATTTTGTGAGGTTAGCCATTTAGATGCCACACAGTTCAGAAAAAGGCTTTTGTTACAGCCTATATAAAATGGGTTACTTTGGTGATGATGCCCCTGTGAGTCCTTTGGAGTGAGACACTTACTGCTGGCTTTGCTCAGTCACCTCCAGCAAAGTAAAACCCCAATCTTATGCCTTGGCCTCTCTCTGATTCGCATGGCATTAATAAAATGGCTAATATCACAAAACAGCCTTCCTTTCTTAGACAGCTGTTGAATGGGTGGCACTATCACACATCCAGTGGTTCTGGGCATTCGAGGTTTGGTCTCAGGGACAAGTCTGAGTAGGCCTCTATACTGCTCACACTAAACCAACATAACTCCTGGGGAAAAAAATCAATTCTGAACAAACAAGTGAGAAACCCTTCTATTGAGCTAATCCAACCCTTCTGTTGAGCTAATCCTACTGATCTCGCAGGACAGGCTTGATCATTAAAAGGCACAAGAGTAATACCAGATGACCTTTCCAAGTGAGTCTTGTTTGAACTCAAAATGTGACTTGAAAAAGTCTGTGGCTATAGAGGAGAAAGTTCTCAATGGCAGTTTCAATGGACAGCTCCCAATTACAAAATCATTCTAGCAAAGCCCTGTTGGTACACAAGGACAGACAAAACTCTAAGCAATGATGCTTGGGAGTACATCTTGGGAGTGAGTTGACATTTCGCCCAGCTTTCATCAATAACGTACAATAAAAGATTGCAGCAAGGAAGAAAAGGCTTCCCCGGAGGCAGCCTTTCAAAGGAAAAATGGCAAAATGTGGCACGTTAGGGGAAGAGTTAAAGAGAAGAGAGGAAAATTATACTTAAATAAAAGTATCCTCAAATAAAAACATACTCTCCAATTTGCTTGGAAGTTGAAACTGGAAGTCAGCCAGCAAATAAACAAAGAAAAACTTGTAGGCCATGCTCTCCATTTGGTGCTTAAAACACAATTCTCAATTTGCAGCCTTTCCCCCAATATATGTTGCCAGTGATGCTATGTTCACCAGCTCCTTGTTTAAAATAAATGTACATTGAGGAAGATTAAGGAATTTTCCATCTAGTTAGGGACACAAAGCTGTAACAGCCTGGGAAAATATTGGTGTAAGCAATCCTTTATGAAGGAGCTTTGAGACTGAAGACAGCTTCATTATTGTGTCTGTGGCTAATGTGATCCCCTGAGATACATCGCCTAAATGCTACCTAATCCCTCTTTAGCTGTTAAAATAGTCAGACTCTATAAGTCATTAGGAAAGTAATCCTAAATTTATTTAGAAATCTGATCATATGTGGGCAAGTCCCATAGATGCCAAGAAATTGGAGAACTTCACAGAAGTGCTGCCAAATCAGACCTTACTCTTCAGTTCTGTTTCTTGCTTACACTCCCTGGAAATCTTACAGTAAGGTAAACTGAGGCTGCTAACTGAAACCCAGTGGAAAGGGTAGCATAATGCAAATGCTGTGATGTGGTATTCTTTATTAAAGAGTAAAAAATCTAGCTGTCTGTCTGTATCCTGTGTTTGCAAAAGCATGAGCATCAGGGACAGAAAACACATACACAGGAATTTGAGTTAATCAGAAGACTGCAACTGTGCTGAATTACTAAGCATCAAGGCAGGGCCAGATTTAGGAATTTTGCACCCCATGGCCCTTCTCAGGCTACTGCCCTCAAGCCAAGCCCCGCTCCCACGCTGCATGTTAGTAGGTGGGGGAGCTCCATGTGAATGATACAGTGTGTGCGCCTGCAGTGACACAGGGTGCGTTCACGCACCTGCCCAACACACATTCCCACTCACCCCCTGCTTGTCCCCACGCATGGAGCAACCGGGGAAAATGGAGGTTGCTCTGTGGGTGCGGATGAGCACAGGGAGAGTGGGGATGCATGTGCAGCCGTGTGCACACCCCACCCATGTGTGCCCATGGATCCCCCACCAGGCAGAGCCATGTAAAAAGGGCATGTGAGGAGCCACTTGAAGAAGAACAGAAGGTTACTGCCTTGTACACATGGTTCTTCGAGATGGCTACTAACATTCTCACAATTTCCAGCCCTGCATGGAATTTTTTTCTTATATTCTTAGAAAGAGTTGGAAGGAACTGTCATTCTGAGGGGGAAGATTGCTTTTTATAGTAGAGGAGCTCGAGACCATCACGTGGTCTATTATTTGAATAGGGTGAGCATGCACAGCCCAGCTGCGAGAATGTTGGGAGCTATCTTGAAGAACCTTCTTTACAAGGCAACAACCTTCTGATCGCTCACATGGGGAGGAGTTGTTTGTAAACAAACAGCTTTATCTCCCAGTCTGATCAGTGTCCCGCTGCTGCTGCTGCAATACTACTAGCAGGCACACGGCAGAGGCAGGTGAGGGATGGGGACCCAGGCAGCAGGCTTCGGCTGTGGGCAGCAGCCTTGGATGTGCAGGGAGAAAAACAATAACGGAGTGGGGCAGAGTCGGCACCAGGATTTCTGTCCCCAAAAAATGCCGCTCAAGGCCCGGACCTAGGGGGCCTGCCCCTAAGTCCGGGCCTGTATCAAGGTCCAAGATACCCAAGAATCCGAAGCCCAAGGTAGAAACCTGTATGTTTGTTATTCACGAGTGAGCAGCCCTCTGTCCATTCTTCAACCTCCACTGGTCACAACTGGTCACGTTATACCAAGTAAAGAAGTGGCAGGGGAGAGTAGGTAATGAGGATTCCCACTTGGCCATAAAGCTGTCAACATGTGACCCATCCCCAGCTGTGTAGCCTGAAGGAGCACTCACTCTGCACGGAAGATAAAATAGACTCTTCTGGCAGGAATCTTCTTCCCACCAGGCATCTGGGCTCTGTACTATGGTCCTGCCAAATTGTGACTGGAAGACATAATTAATGATCAAGGCAACAAGAACTCGTTGCCAAAAATTCCCAAATCAGCACAATGTGGGGAAGGTGAAGAAAACCTCACACCAGTCTGCCAGTGAGAGGAAAAATTCCTTCCCCACTCCATCACCTAGTGTCTAGCAAAAAGCACAACAAACCCAGCGTACAGTAAACAAGTCAAACAACCACTCAAACTGGAGGGTAGGTGGGTGCGGGCACGACCTGGCAAGAGGAAAGAGGAAGTGTTTTCCAGCACTGGCAGTTAAAATTCCCCAGGCAACATCTGCTATTGGCCACACTCTCGGGCTGAGGACCAATCAGAGGCACAAGGGATGGGACTGCACCACCTTGCATTCCATAGCCATTCCCATCCCTGTCTCTGCCAGTCTGCCACCCATTGCAACATCTCCCCCTCACAAGTTTTGGGGAAGGGCATATTTAGCAGCTGTTCTTTCTCTTCACCTCCTTACTTCTTTCAAGGTTCTAAAACAGAGGTTTTCAAGCTGTGTGGCAGGGCCCCAAGTGGATGTCATGGCATCTGCAGATGAGTCATGATACCAATTGCTAGGAATGGGAATTTCGGTTTCTGATAAAACCGAAAGCACCCGAAAATGGCCATTTCAGATTAATCCGCAATTTTGGTTCTTTTTCCGTTTCGGTACTATCGGATCTTTTGCATTGATTTTTGAACCGGATTTTTAACATTGCAGTTTGTCCCCCGTTGAAAAAACGCAATGTTATTAATTTGGGACAAAAACCAATGGAACAGATCCGATAGCACCAAAACCGAAAAAGAACCGAAATACATGAGAACCGAAACCAAAATTGACCGAAACTGAAATTTTGCCCAGAGTCCCATCCCTACCAATTGCTATCTGATATACTTTGTGTGCCTTTGTTGCTGTCTGCAGTTCCAAATTATATTTAAGTCGCAGAATGGCACCATAAAGGCAAAATGTTTAAGAACTACTGCCAGGACCCAGGTCTGAGCCCCATACCCCTGGAACAGAAGTCATTTTTAGACAGACTCATCTGGGGCGTGGGTCCATGTGCACTGCCATGCACTTTCAGTGAGTGCGGGGATTTAGACAGCAGAGGGTGGGTGTGCGGTTGGTGCATGCCCGCACCTACACACCGCCCATTCATGTCCCCACACGGAATAACAGGGAAGAACCCAGGTTGCTCTGTGCAGGAGCATGGGTGAGCAGTATGTGGGTTGCGGGAACACACTTCCACTCAGACAGCTGTCCGGGTCCCTGGGGATGGATGGACCTGGGTGGGCGTGTGCCATCTAAAGATGGCCAGAGACTGGACATGCAGTACTACTGCTTCACCTAGCCTTTGGTCTACTCATTATTATTATTTATTATTATTAGACATTTATAAAGTGCCAGTCGTATGACCTGGTGCTGTACAGAACATAGAATTGGATGCGGTCCCTGCCTGTGGCTTACGATCTAAAAGACAAAGACAAAGGGGGGAAGACAGGGAGAGGGGACAGTGGGAGAGACATGGGAGAAGACAAACAAACATTCAGGCGGATGCAATGTCTCAGGTGCGTGTACTTGGCTTGGTTACAAGGAAGTTGGTAGCAGCAGTCAGCAGAGGAGGGCCGACAGTAAGAGTAAGGGGAAAGACTAGCGGGCATTGGGAAAGGAAGCATGGAAAAGGTGGGTCTTGAGGAGGGATTTGAAGGAGCGGAGGGAGGAGGCAAGG
>QEPC01002235.1:363941-379526 GCA_003113815.1 Sphenodon punctatus | reverse complement strand
GCGGCTGCGGGGACGCCGCGGCCGCTGGTGCTGGGGGGTGGGCTCGCCTCTGGGTCTTTTTTTAAACAAAAATCCAGGCTGGGCAGGGTGGGTGGGGGGTGTCCCCCCTTCCACCCGCGCAGCCTGGACTCGGGGAGGTTTTTTTTAAAAAAAACTTTTTTGCTGGGGCTTTAAGTTCATTGCAGCCATTTTTAAATGGCTGCAATGTAAAAAAAATCCGGCACCCCAGAATCCGGTACCCGGACTGGATTGCCGGGTCGAATCCGGTAATGCCGGTACGCCCGGTACCGGCATTATCGGATACCGGATTTTACCGGTTTCCCGCCCCTACTAACCTCCAATCTTCTGGCACAGAGGAGGATTTTAGCCATGAGTTACATATTACGGATAGTAGTTCAGTAATTTCAAATTTGAGTTCTTTCAGTACCCTTGGATGAATACCATCTGGCCCTGGTGACTTGCTACTATTTAAATTGTCAATATGTAATATGACCTCTTCTGGCGTAACTCATTTCAGATAATTCCTCAGATTCATCACCAACAAAAAATATTTCTGGTGTAGGTATCTCCCCAACATCCTCCACAGTAAAAACTGATGCAAAGAACTGGTTTCGTTTCTCAGCAATTACCTTGTCATCTTTGAGCACCCTGTTTATTCCCTGATCATCTAACAAATCAACTGCCTCTCTAGCAGGTTTCCTGGCTCAGATGTACTGGGGGGGGGGAGGAATGCTATTGGATTTTGCATCCTTAGCAAGTTGTTCTTCAAATTCTGTCTTGGCGTGCCTTATAATGGTTTTACACTTTCTCTGCCAATGTCTACGCTAATTCCAATATAGCTCATTTAGAATACTTTTCCATTTTTTGAAAGATAACTTTTTGGCTCTGATAGCCTCCTTAATGTTACCATTCAGCTATGCAGACATTTGTTTAGTTCTTTTCCTGCCTTTTTTGATTTATGGTATATACATTTAATCTGGGCATGTAAAATAGTACTTTTCAATACACTCCATGACTCTTGCAGGCCTTTGGCCCTGATGACTTCCCCTTTTAGTTTCCCCTTAACTAACTTCCTCATCTTTGCATAGTACCTCTACTTGAAGTTAAACACTCTTGTGGCATACTTATTAGGTAATCTCTCTAAATCTAATTTATTTATTTATTACAGGTGCTTATATCCCGCACCCTCTTGCACATCGGCAGCTCAGGGCGGCGAACAACACACATCAATATAACATCAATATAAATCAATAAAAACTAAAACATTTAAATATAAAAAATACTAAAAGGCAGAAAACCCCTCCCTCCCCCAAGCCCCCCACCCCACCCCGACAGCCTGGCGGAACAACCAGGTCTTACAAGATCTTCAGAAAGAGGGGAGGTCCGGGGATAAATGGGCCTCCATCTGGAGGGAGTTCCACAACCTAGGTGTAGCCACCAAGAGCGCCCTCCCCGCCGTCGCCACCCGGGAGGCTTCGAGTCAGGCACCCCCAGCCGGCCACAGGAGCCACGAAATGATCTGGGGCCTGAGGCAGTCTTGCAGATAAGCAAGTCCCAAGCCGTTTACGACTTTATAGGTCATCACCAATACCTTGAATTGGGCCCAGAAGACAATAGGCAGCCAGTGCAGAGAGCGGAGCACGGTTGTAATGTGCTCATGGGTGTTGAGCATGTTGAGCTAATAGCATGTTGAACCTAATTCTATTGTGATCACTACTTGCTCTGCCATCTTTACTTCTTCCACTAGAGCCTCTGCTGCAGTTAGGACAAGATCTAAAATAGCTTCTCCTCTTGTGGATTCCAAGACAAGCTGCTCCAGAAGCAGTCATTTATGGTATCTAGGAATTTGTTTTCTGCAACACATTCCGAGGAGACATTTTACCAGTCAATGTGGAGGTAGCTAAAATATCACCCATTATTATTGCATGGCCTACTTTTGTAGTCTCCCTCATTTCCCGTAGCTTTTCACAATCATTTTCAGCTTCCTAGTCAGGGGGTTGTTAACATAGCTCTACTATCCAGTTTCTGTTTAAAGCAAGGAACTTCTATCCATAGCAATTCCATGGGAGAATTTGTGTCTTTATCATTTTCATCATACTTGATACAATGCTGTCTTTAACATACAGGGTTACTCCACCTCCTGTAGTATTAACTCTTTCGTTTTTATATATTGTGTATCCTGGTATCACAGTGTCCTATTGATTGTCTTCATTCCACCATGTATAAAAGGCCTATTATATTAATGTCCTTAAGCTAAGTACTCTAATTCCCCCATTTTACTTTTGAGGCTTCTGGCATTGGTATTCAAACATCTAAGCATTTTAATACCCTGCTATTCTAGGGGAAAGCTGACAACTACTGTTGAGCATGGAGTTTGGACAGAGGCAACCCAAGAGGATGCCATCATTAGTAGTGATACAGTGTATTCCAGTAAGGAGGATAGGAAAGAATCAGAGAGAGTTCAGGTGGGCATTAAGTATGGAACAAACAGCATACTTTGTTTATTTTGGAAGCATTCAAGTTTGTTCCATACTTAATGCCCACCTGAACTCTCTCTAATTCTTTCCTATCCTCCTTACTGGAATACACTGTATCACTACTAATGATGGCATCCTCTTGGGTTGCCTCCGTCTGAACCGCATGCTCAACAGCAGTTGTAAGCTTTCCCCTAGATCTTAGTTTAAAAACTCCTCTACCACGCACAGTATAGCTAGAGATCTCTATGAGCTAGATAGAACTGGTACAGTTGGATGTTGTCATACATTCTTATAATATTGTACACCTTTTTATAATATAGTATTTCATAATACCTCTTTTTATAATTGTACCCCTTCTTTTAATATTGTGTCATCCCTTTTTAAACAAGACAAGTCCACACATGTCCACTGTGTGGGCATGCGCGAGTGTGTCTCATTTGTACAGTGGTGACGAGCGGGTTGGTGTGCGTGCTCCCACATAACACACATCCCCACCCACCTCCACCCATCGCCCCTGCACATAGCAACAGGCATAAATGTCAGCTGCTCTCTGTAGGGACATGCATGGGGATGCGGGAGAGGATGGGTGTGTGCCCGTGTGCACCTGCCCCCCTCCCCCGCACCACTCCCGCAGCAGTGCACCCATGGACCACGCTCTCAGCCACAGCCCATTTAAAAGGGACCAAGATCTGAATGGTACAGGATCATCTCCTACCATAGCAGCTTGATGCCCTCCTTCCCCAAGACCTTCATCCTCCAACACAGCACAGGGGCTGTAAGAGCAGAAGTGAGACTGTTGTACTATGTTCCTGAAGGTCTCCTCTATAAATGTCTCAGTCTCCCTCAGCAACTCCAACTCAGCCACTCTAGCCTCCGGAAACTGCACTCTTGCTCTGAGAATCAGGAGCTCTTTTCTATGACTGTACACATACAACCTCTCTCCCCAAGAGGAATATAATCATACATGATGAAAGACAGTATACGAAACACTGGATAGCCCCAAAGAGTTTTCCAAGGCCTTTAGTTGTTGTGTTCAATTATTTGCAGTAAACTCATTTTTCTTTCACTTTTTTGCGTAACCTTAATTATATTTACTTAACTAATTGTAAGAGTCTTTTGGTCAAACTGTTGATTTTAATCGTTACACTTCTTTGTATTTCAAAGCCAGGAGGAAATTTAGGATGTTGGAAGGCAGGGGATTGTACCTAGTCTCTTATTTAATTCTTCTGTATTGTTCTCGTTAAAGAACAAAATTATGGTTCTAGAAAAGGAGAAAGAAAGAAAGAAAGAAAGAAAGAAAGAAAGAAAGAAAGAAAGAAAGAAAGAAAAATGTTTGACCATTTCTTAGTACAAATCAGCTGCTGAAAAAGAGAGAGGAGACTCAGTGACTCTTTTCCTGGTGGAAATTGCAAGAGAAAGAAATCTAAATGATAAGTGCAGTCTGCACTCCTGGAACAAACAATACAAAATCTAACTTTATCTGTGACACAGGTTGGGCTGTGTTGCTAAAGTGGGAACATTAAATGACAACTGGCTCCAGAGAAATTGATTTTTGTCTTTCAACATTTGGACAGGCAAAGATAAATATATTTTTACTGCACTCTAAACCGAATAGCCCAATATACAATGCTTTCCAAGACTAATGTCTAGATTGGTGGGGAAAAAATAAATCTATTTTTATTCAAGATTTTTATCATTATGTTACAGTGAAGCATTCAGAAAACTTTAAGGGTACAGTAGATTTTTAGGAGCAGCTACTTTGCATCTGGATATTTAAACAGTCATTGTCCGTAGTGCCAGATGTGACAGTTTAATTTTGATTGTTGTTAAGGCTTAACTGAGGCAGGCTTATGAGTGCAACCTATAAAACACAACACGACTGGTTAATGGGAGAAGTTATGGAAAACCACATCTTCTGGCAAACAGAACTCTCTAGCTATCATATCTATGTGGTCCCTCTAACCATAGTCTAACGATTATTACAGTATGATCCTTTCTCTGTTTAGCACAAGTGCCAGCCTTTAATGCCAGTGCAGATCCCATTTATTTCAGTAGCATTTAGCACCAGTGCCAGCTCTTAAATCTTAATGCCCATTTGGCATTTACTTCAGTCAGGTACATACCAGCACTAAGAGCCAGTGCCAAAATTAAATAGCTGAGGGATCATGCCCTTAATGTATTTATTCATGCATTAGCCTCATAACGTTTCTCTGTGTTAGAGAACTGCTACTCACCATGCTTTATAGCTGGGGAATTATTATCCACATTTTCCAAATGGGGGATTTAGTTACAGAGGGTAGAAACAGACATGGCCCGCCTCAGCTGGAGACTCACCCGCACACGTGTTCCCCAACGCCAGATGTTGGCCGGTGGATGCCCCAGAGTGGTTAGGCGCCTGGCCCAGGATGTGCCCTGGGACCAATCCGGGGTGCCCATCCCAGGCCAACAGCCACCCATGCGGGCCAATATGGGTCAGAGTGTCTATTTAGCCCCACCATCCCGGCCACGAGGCAGGGGCCACCATGGCTAGTCACCATGGCTGTGCATCATGGGGAGGGGGCGGGGCAATGGGAGCAGGGCAGGGGTGGGGCTGGCTACCCATGTGTTTATTGCAGTCCTACACACACACACACACACACACACACGGGGCGTAGGGGCAGTGGGACAGCTCTCCTGGCAGCAGGCACTTTTGTTCCATGCTGCTCACTAACCTGGAGAGTGGCAGCCTGGGGCAGGCCAGGGACTGCCGTAATGTCTGCACATTTGTTTTTACCCAGAGAAAGTAACATCACAGTGCTCCTGCATGGGAGGAGAAAGCCATGATCACTAGTTTTACAAATGGATAAATGAGACATGGGGAGATTTAGGTCATGCTCAGACAATGTTTTGCAAGAGGTGCATTGCTCTGTGCCGAATTTGTCAAGGGCTAAATGTGGGACAATGGAATGCTGTGGGGCAATGGAATGTGTGACTATTTAAATTGTAATGTTTAAACGTTTAAACCAAGACTACAGGCTGCATGATTTGCCAACATGTAGCATATCTGCCAGCATTTTGAGAGTCAAAGAGGGACAAGCCTGATTCCTTGGTCAATAAGCTCCTCCCCTCTCTGAAAATAAGCTTTGCCCCCTCACACACTTATGTGCACATGCGTGCACACCTCACACCAACATGCCGAGTGCATAAAGCGGGACAGAAGCTTTCCTGCTTCTCATTCCACTGGCTGCTTTCCCACAAACTGCTTTTGCTCCACGGGAGCATGCACTATTCAAATCTAACACAGCTTCTGTCTCATCGGAAAGCAGGAATTGCAGCTCTCCCGCCAGCAAGCTCACGCAACAGATAGGGTAGTGAACGTGTCCATTGCGCGAGCTTGCCAGCAGGAGAACCGCAATTCCTACTTTCTCCCGAGACAGGAACTGCGCTAGATTTGAATAACGCATGCTCCTATGGCGCGAAAGCAGCTTGTGGGAAAGCAGCCTTAGTTTCTTGTCATTCCATCATCTCCCGATTGTCCTTTCAGGTGTTTTCCCTGGGAGGCAACCAAGAAAGAGAGGCCTGATGACTGAATTCCAGTCTTTTTGTTTCCCTTTCTCTCTGGAAGAGCTACTTTGGACTCCTGAGAGACTGTCAGGTCCGCAGAGACACGACTCCCAGCGGTCAGATTACAGCCCCCCAGCCTCGCTCCCAGTGCCGCGGCGTTCAGAGCGTCTGTGGCACTGCCTCCTGCAGGGGGATAAAAGCAGCTCCCTTTCGTTGTAGCAACTGCTGGTGATCAGAGGTTAACCGCCTGTGAGACTGGCCCCCTACTGTGGCTTGGACCTTGCCCTTTTCCCCCAAGACCTTGTGCTTGCTGTTGCTGAGCGTGTGGCATGTGACTGTGGTGAATGTTTGTGAAGAGTGTGTGTGGTGAGTGAGATTACTTCAACCTGGTAAGTGTGGATTCCCTTGTTGACTCGTATCACGATCTTTGGACCCTTTGTGAGTGCTTGTGCCCTGTCCCCTTTCCGGGACTCAACACTCGGGTTCCTCCCTCACCCACTCCACCTCCCATCCTTTCCCTTTGCCCTGAAAGTGTGGTGGTGACAGCAATTGGTTTGCGCTCATTCCAGATACCCCCGTGATGATCCAGGCTGTGGATTATATATCCTAGAGGCCATATACGACCCTGAGGGTTTGTTTCCCGGCACAACCTCGCTGTTCAGAGCTTCTGTGGGCGTTTGAACTCTTCCTAACATGGACCCCCTATCCCAATCCACTCCCAAACCTCACAGAGACAGTGGGACTCAGTACCCAAAGAGGAACTGTCTCTCCTAAATAGCATGAGCCTTAAGTGAAGCGCAGGATAAATACATACATTAATTAAATGTGGACTGTTGGGAGGTATGTTGTAGCCAAGGTAATGTGTAAACAGAACTGGCAGTAGCCCATGCTCACCTTCTGCCTCTATAATACAAGGGAACATGAAACAGAAGCTCCTCCATGACAGGCAGAGGGGCATGGGATCTACACTGCCTTCCAGTAAGGAAGAATGTACTTGGGATATGATCTGAGGCTACATGAGTAGCTGTTTACCACATGTTCACTACATGGTGAAACGTATGTGGAAACTTCAGCGGCTTGATTGCCACTTGAAAACTGAATGGTGTAAAGGGGTCATTAGACAGTTTATCTCTATCTTTTCTTCCCTCCCTATCCAACTTGATCCCACTCCCTCCCCTGTAACCCACACCCCCCAAAAAATGGACCAGTTCAATGCTACAGGAGAAATTAGCAGATGCGTGGACAGAACATCCCATATCTGCCCTTCCAGGTCTCACTCTTTGCATCCCGCAGCAATGCAGCATGTGTTTCACACAATGCTTCTCCTGATGGACAGTACCAAAGAGACAGTATTCCTGTATGTTTTCAACACCACCAGGCAATTAGAGTCCCTTCCAGCAGCCCGTCCATCTCGAGGTGCCAGTAAAAAAATTAAATATTGCCATTTAAGGTTAGCACCTGGCTTGCCTTTCATGTTGGCTGAAGGACCAAATGTCACATCAAGACTTTCCAGACCTGCTCACAGAACTGTTCCAAAAAGTGATTTGCTTTCAGTCTATATAAACTGAGAGACAAAATGCTGGATACGGTTTTTGGAGAACTGTTTTAAAGCCCTATTCTAAATTAGAGTTTGAGGGTATTTGGAGACATGCCCAATAATCCTTCTATAAGGCTTTCCAGCTAAGAATATTTAAATCCTCTGTTCTGCATCCTGATTTATCTGAGTTTGTAGCTTCTGAAAGCACATCATTTTTTGGTGTATGAATCTCATCTTTTTATTATCCATTGACTCCTCCAAGAATCCTAGAATATTTTTACCTAATAATTTGTGTATGAGAAGTTATTCTAAATATTAGAATGCAGATTTTAACTCGGGTGATTTTTTTAGCTGTTTTGTGAAATGTCTTCTATGCTTGGACAGCATGACAATGGGTGAAAACAGACATGACACTAACCACCCTTTAACCACCCTTGGTGGTTATTTATGCATGTTGCAGGGCTGTACTGGTGCCCTAAAACATGCATAAATAACCACCAAGGGTGGTTAAAGGGTGGTTAGCGTCATGTCTGTTTTCACCCATAGTCAATCTTTTGTTAAAGGAAAACTTTTCAATATGATTACTATTGAAAAGGTAAACACCCCTGTAAAAAAGCGTGAGAATACAGTCAGGGTTAAACTTCTGAAACACACAAAAACTGACCAGTCTAGTTTCTCTGCCACTGCTGGGTGTGAGTAGGAGTTAATCACTACCCAAATTCGTTGTATAGTAGAATCACAGGACAATCCTCTGCCATTAAAGTCAACCCTGTCAATGGGTGAAAATAGACATGACACTAACCACCCTTTAACCACCCTTGGTGGTCATTTATGCGTGCTTCAGGACTGCATAGGGCACCAATACAGCCCTGCAACATGCATAAATAACCACCAAAGGTGGTTAAAGGGTGGTTAGCGTCATGTCTGTTTTCACCCAATGTCACAGAATCATCCAACTGGAGAGTTGGAAGGGACTTCAAAGGCCATCTAGTCCAAACCCCTGCCGCGAGGCAGGATCCCCTGTAACTAAAGCATTCCTGACAGATGCCTGTGTTTAGTCTTTTCCAGTCATGTTATTTCTGTTTATGTGTTTAAGATAAAATTCAGTATTGCTGGGAATCCTAAAAGCAAAAAACAAAAAAAACAATTTATACTAGGGGGAAAGGCTTGCTTTTATTTTTGGAAATGTGCACCAAGTGTATCATTTGCAAATGTTTCATTTCAGCTCAACTAAGGGAATGGTTGGCCAAGCAATTAGCAATCACTGCAGTAATTAATATTTAAATGCTTACGCTTGTTTGATCTGGACCTTGCTGGAAAAAGAGAACCCGTGATAAGCAAGGGCTTTAAAAGATATTGAAAACGATGAACTAAGGTGATGCCCCATCCACTTTACCTTCCACACCAGTTTAAACTGTATACAGGGAACGAACACTTTGTAGCACAGACTGACTATAGAGTTGAACATGTAGTACTTCCAAAACATTTGTGATCCATCTGACAGTGGGGCATCAGAGAAGGCTTAAAGTCCAGGTGAGTGTAGTAGGGCAGGCTCTGTGTTTAAGCCTGACCCTTTAAGAAGTACATAGCAATTCTAAGTGCTGGGCTAAGAGCCAGGTCATGGCTAGGACAGCCCAAGCGTCAAAGCCTGAACAGAGAGTTTGGTGAGGGGCCTGGAGATAGGAAATAGCAGAGAACTAGCTGGCGAGGCAGAAGCCAAGGGAGGCTCTGCCTTGGAACCCAGCCAGGAAGGCTGAGGTGGGGAGGTGATGAACCTGGCTTCAGGATACCATGTATTTTTCTTAAGTGTCCTGGATAAAAGGGGAGGTATGGCAACCCTATTCAGGAGAGACTGTGCCTGGCTGGAGGACTGGCTCAGATACTAGTGAAGAGCTGGTCCTTTCCTGAGGGACTTTGTGTTAAAGGATAGTGCCTGGCCCATAGGAAGCACTTGGAGCCTCAAGAAAAGAGGACTGTGCCCAACCAGGCAAAGTAGACAAAGAGGTACATGTGGGGCGAGCGGGGCTAAAGGAGGGACGGGGCCTAGCCAGAAAGGGGCCTACCCTAAGAGGCATCCAAGAGATTCTGTGTGATTGGCTAAGGATTGTATAGACGTGTATATTGGAGATGGGATGCGCTTTATAAATAAAGGTCACTTGTGGAGTGAAGATCCCGCTTGGGCTGGCTTACTGGGGAATTGGAGCCTGCATGATCACCTTGCCTGACACCGGTGTAGGACTCATTACACTAATTGGTCATTTTTGTCTAAACGAATGGCGTTGCTTGCAGATTTGAGCAAAGCAAATAGATTGGCAGCTCAGGGCAATCAAAAAGATGGTCCATCCAGTTTAAATATATCATTAAACTGGACTCCAGCCACCAATATAAGGCCACACATGATAGGCAGGAGACAGCAGGACTCAGGTTTCTCATCCTGGGCAATCTGTGCTCTGAGATGATCCCTTCAACAATAATGATGGGTTGCTGCATATGGCTGGAAAGGGCTTGATTTCAGCAGCATTACTACAATTTCAGGCAGAAGAGAGCAGAAGAACGAAAATAGCTCTCGCTTCAAATATTGGAGGGGGGAAAAAAGAAAAGATTAGTGGGGATTTATAATTATCTGTAGTGAATGCTGGGCGGTATGTACAGCAGGGGGAAGCCTTTCGTGCAAATTGCCTCAAGAAATGTCTATGGCAGGGGCCACAGAATGCCCAGAAATCCCAATGCAGAAAGGTAGAAAAAAAGCAGCGATTCCATGTGCCTTTCTGTGCACATGAAAGGAGAACTGGCATAGACCCCACTGGGGGCAGAAGTGTTATAAAAATGCAGCCCACTCAAGTTACGTCTACTGATGCAATTTGTGTGGATCTATTACTTCACACTGATATCCTTCTCAAAAACACCAAAGAAGTATTAACTCTAAACCCCCCCCCCCCCTCCAATAGCCCCTAGTGAGAGATCCTGTGCTTTCCCCCATGGGGTAGAGGGAGAAGAAAGCTATCCCAGCATAACTTTCAACTCAAATGTCAGAAGCAACAGCGTGCTTTCAAAGTGGGCAGGAATCACAGCACTAGTAGAGAATGCAGAAGGAGAAGCATTGTAGTGCCCGCTGGCGAGTATCGCTCTGTCATCACTATCCAGAAATGGAAAATGTTCACATTAGCTGGTACCCCACAGGAGATGGGGAAGTGGCCTATGAACTCCAATCTTTTCAGGAGCAAACACCCTCCCTTGTACTCCTGAATAAACATATTGAATTGATTTGTGTGAACTATGCAGAAGTACAAGTGAACCAAGAACCAAGGACTCTGGTAAGTGCCTAGATAAGTGTCCACATGAACGAGGCCCTGGTAGCTTCTCCAAGATGATGTAACCTTAGAATTTGTGAGGCCCCAAGCAAAGATAAAATGCATGTCCCCACAAGATCCCTCCCATTTCCCCATGGCCCTAAAGTTGGCCATATTTGGGGCTCCACTGGAGGAAAGTAGGGAATGCCACACCCTGCCCTGGTGAAATCAAGGGTCACTCCAAGGGCCCACAGGATTAGGCCCTCAGGCCACTTTTACACGAGTGGCGGGATGCAGCATGTTGAAGGATGAGATTCCTGAAAAGCCTCATTAGGGTGGACAGAGACAGGGCTTTGTGGGGATATGTAGGAAGGGCTGTTTCCTTCCCCCTCCCCCCCCCCCCCCCCCCCCCCGTGCCACCTTGGTCAGTTGAGGCAAAATAGTCTAGTGGATAAGGTGTTGGTTTTGAACATGGGAGACTCCACCATAGCCATAAACTCAAAGAGCAGGTATAGGCAAGTTACTATCTCTTAACCGTAGTTTCCCATCTGTAAAATGGGAATAATAATTATTTACCTCACAAGGTTTTTATGTGAGCAGGGCTTGTCTTACCACAGGGCAACCAACTTGGGCCCCACCTCTTCTCTACTTCTGGGCCCCTGGAGCGACCTTTGATTTCACCAGGGCAGGGTGTGGCATCCCTTACTTTCTTTCAGTGGAGCCCCAAATATGGCCAACTTTAGGGCACGTAGAGGGTGCCCTTGAAGGGGCGGGGCCATGGGGAAGCGGGAGGGATTTTGTGGGGACGTGCATTTTATCTTTGCTCGGGGCCTCACAAATTCTAAGGTTACATTATCTTGGAGCAAGTTACCAGGGCCTTGTTCATGTGGACAGTTACCAGGCACTATCATTTATTTATTTATTTATTTATTTATTTAACTGATCTTCTACCCTGCACCCTCCTGTTCATGTCCTTGGTTCACTTGTACTTCTGCATAGTTCACACAAATCAATTTAATATGTTTACCCAGGAGTACAAGGGAGGGTGTTGTTCCTGAGGTGGAGTACATAGGCTACTTCCCCATCTCCTGTGGGGTACCAGCTAATGTGAACATTTTCCATTTCTGGATAGTGATGACAGAGCGATACTCACCAGCGAGCACTACAATGCTTCTCCTTCTACATTCTCTACTAGTGCTGTGATTCCTGCCCACTTTGAAAGCACGCTGTTGCTTCTGACATTTGAGTTGAAAGTTATGCTGGGATAGCTTTCTTCTCCCTCTACCCCATAGGGAAAATACTTGTTGGAAGTATTTGTCGGACAGTAATTCTGCCCCACATATCATAGCAGTTGCTAAACTGGCGCATGCACTGGCCACAAAAAGGAAAGCTGTGGTTACAAACCTTGAACCTTAGAACTCTTGCACAGAACTGGAATCATAGGTTGTTATATTATGTATGATTGGTATTATGGGAAGTACTTAGTTGTATTTGTGCAATTTTACATTGCACAAATCTTGTATTTTAGTATTACACTATATAAGGATTTTATTTTGTTACATTTTTGTTTCAACCTTCTGGTTAAGAGAACAATTTTTATTAATTATTTATTATTATTATTATTATCTAGTGTCCACAAATATAACCAAGGCAAGGTATGGAAGCAAAGACTCCAACACATTAATTTGGAGGTCACTACTGAAACTATAATGTATGGGCAGATTTATAAATCAACAGGCATTGATCAAGGAGAGTCCACAACCAATTGTGTTGCTATGCAAACCTCATGTTGGGGCTTTAGCTTGACTTAGTAACATTTATTTATTTAATATTTATTTATTTATTTAATAATAATATTTATTTATTTATTTAATATATTTATACCCCGCCCCTCCTGCAAACAGCTCGGGGCAGCTAACAAATCTCAATAAAACAATGTTTAAACTATTTACAGCATAAAAATCTCAACAATTAAAACAGGGAAAGACAAAATTATAACAAAAAATAAGGAAGGGTAGGGGGATAAAACCCCATTAACTCACCCTCCCACCCTCCCCAAAGGCCTGGGCGAACAGCCAGGTTTTACAAGCTCGCCAGAACGTTAAGAGGCTTGGGTCCAGGTAAGCTTCCTCTGGGAGGGAATTCCAAAGACGCGGCCCGGCCACCGAGAATGCCCTCTCCATTGTGGCCCCCCGCTTAACACGGGGGACCTCCAAGAAGGCACCCCCAGCCTGGGCAAACAGCCAGGTTTTACAAGCCCGCCAGAATGTTAAAAGGCTTGGGGCCAGGCGAGCTTCCTCCAGGAGGGAATTCCAAAGAAGCGGCCCGGCCACCGAGAATGCCCTCTCCATTGTGGCCCCCCGCTTAACACAGGGGACCTCCAGGAAGGCACCCCCGGCAGACCGAAGAGCCACTCTGGGGTGCAGAGGGCGAGGCAGTCCCTGAGGTACGAGGGGCCAAGACCGTGAAGGGCCTCATAGATAATTACCATTACCTTGAACCTGGCTCGGCATGCTATTGGCAACCAGTGCAAAGTCCGGAGCACCGGTGTTATATGCTTCCGACGACCTGTCCCCATCAGGAGACAGGCTGCCGCATTCTGCACTAGCTGCAGCCTCCAAACCAGGAACAAGGGCAGCCCCACGTAGAGCGCANCCCCCCGCTTAACACGGGGGACCTCCAAGAAGGCACCCCCAGCAGACCAAAGGAGCCGCTCTAATACGAAACATCTCTAATTTGAAAAGAATTTAATAGACTGTGCCAATTTTGAACAACAGAAAAATTGGAAATACTGTACTTAGCATAACACAAATATCTAACAATACCTTCCATTCAGATAGCATTGCCTGAGCAGAAGAACTCCTAACAAAGGCTTAGTTAATTGACATTTTAGACCTTGAAGTTTTTATCTTAAAAAATAAAAGGAAATGTTAATGTAATGACACTCGTTTGTAGGCAAATTATAACGAATTAAGTTTCCATTTCCAGTTTACATTTTCTCTTGGAAAATGCAATTTGTTGGGGGAGAAGATCATTCAGAAATGAAGGGAGACACCTTTTTTCCCTTCAATGTTGTCTCCTTGACAATTTTAAATTATTGCCACTGCTTTTCATCTTCCAGCAGCACCAACATAATTACAGAAAATTACGCTTTGCTGTTGCTTCCTGAGCCTGCACTGAGATTTATCTTATTAAAAAGAAAATCCTGTAGCAATTCAGAGTAATTCCTATATCATGTGACTGAAGGACTCGAGGTTCCAGCAGAGAGAGATCAAAATGATAAATAGCAAAAGTCTGCAAGGCCTAAAATCAGCACTTAATTCGCAAAAACAAAAAAAAAGGTGCCGGGACTCAGTTCTGTCCTGGAAGTCATGCCACCTGGGTGCTTCTGCATCCAGTCATAGGTGGGGTCTTGCAGTGACAAAGTCTAGAAAAGGTGCTGAGATAGAGCCCTGGCACAAATTAAGCCCTGCTTCTCTCTGAAGAGACTATTAACATGTCAATGACCGTTTGTACACGGACGCCCCTCCCCCACTCAGTGTTTGGGTGGGTGTGCACTGTGCAGGGGTGGGTGGTCGTGTAAACAGCAGTGGGTAGGGGGTGGGGGTGCGCTTGGTATTTGTCCATGTGAACAGCAAGCGGGATGTGTGTGTGTGTGTGCATGCTCCCGTGCAACATCCACCTCCACCCATCACACACCCACCTCCACCCACGGAGACAACCGAAGGAGGCCCCATGCGTGGAGGTGGATGGAGGTAGGTGTGTGCCCATGTAAAGGGTCACCACCCACCTTCACCCACTGCGCCAAAACACCCATTCCCCCCCTCCCATCCATGTAAAAAAGGGCCAATAAATGTTCAGTTGGTGGGTGCCTATCTTGCCAAGGGGAAGTGACCGTGTGGTATTAGAGTTCATAATCCAAGAACAGGCAGACACAGACCTTGAGCTTCAACACCCCCACCCCCCAATTTTGATAAACTCAGAGAACTGTAAAGTGCTGCATCAAAGCAGGGGTTTGGACTTGGTGACATCCAACTCTAACAGAGAAAAAACCTTGAGATATTAGCCCGCATTACCCCACATTACATATTCATTCACTCGTTTATTAGGTGACCACCAGATGTTAGCCCACACTTGCCACACAGACACCACCCACTGAACATTCACAATGGGTGATTTCAGACGATACGGGGCCCTTTGGCCCCGTATCGGAACCACCGGCTTCGTTCCCCGCCGGGGTCACCCCGTAACGGCACAACAGACGTGCCGGGGGGATCCCGGCGGGGAAAGTGGGAGGGGCCGGGGCCGCGCAATGTGCGGCCGCACGGCCCTGCCCCCTCCACGCACCCCGCCGCCCGCCCTCCGAGGAGACGGGCGGGCGGCGGGGCCAATGCGGCCGCCGCGTCTGGCCGAATGTGCCACGGCCCGGGATCCCGCCGGGGATCCCGGGCCGTGGCGCGCGGCCAGACGTGACTTTTCGTTGGTCACGGCCCGGGGTCCGTTTGACCACGCTTCCCGAGACCTTCCCCTGGCTAGCCCGGGAAGCGTGGTTCAAACGGTCCCCATGTGAGGATTCACCGTGGCCAACATCTGGCGCGCCGCAAACAGACATTCGAGACACGGTGACCACAGGTGGGTATTCACCGTGGTTCACCGTGATCTCGTAAAGTCTGAAGACACCCAATGTTTCTGGGGTGATCACAGGCCCACCGTGCAGGCTAATCGAGGCTAATGGGTG
>QEPC01002235.1:348338-363768 GCA_003113815.1 Sphenodon punctatus | reverse complement strand
AAGAAAGAAAGAAAGAAAGAAAGAAAGAAAGAAAGAAAGAAAGAAAGAAAGAAAGAAAGAACAAGACAAGGGGAAAGCGAGTGAGAGGAAGATCTCACAGCACTTTCCCTGGGCCGAAAGCGATAAGTGCTCTCGGCACAGGGAAAGTGAGCAAGAGGCGCCTCTCAGCTCAGGGAAAGCAAGTGAGAGAAATCTCTCGGACATGAGATCACTGACGGGTCACCCAGCTGACAGGTGGACCCAGGGGAAGGGAGATCACTAGCATGGCTGCCCAGCTGACAAGCTGGCGGGGGGGGGTGGGAGGGAGTTCACTAGCAGGGCTGCCCAACTGAAAGGCAGGATGGCGGGAGGGAGATCGCTAGCACAGTCATCCAGCTGACAGGTGGGCTGAGGGGAGGGAGATCGCTAGTGCGGTCGCCCAGCTGACAGGCTGGCCCAGGGGGAGGGAGATTGCTAGCACAGCCATCCAGCTGACAGGTGGGCCTGAGGAAGAGAGAGATCACTAGCGTTCTTCCCAGGTGACAGGCAGCCGGGGTGGTGGTGGTGAGGGAGATCGCTAGCACCATTGTATAGAGACTGCTGCAAGCACTTGTAATGCAGGCAGGGTGCTGCCCATTTATTCTGTTGGACATGCTAAACGTGTGGCAGCTGCACAGACTGAGCACAGGCTCCTCATCTTGTTTCATCCTAAAATTCTATCTGAACCAGCCCATTATGACGTGCTGGCTTCATAGTGGTTTTAACTGAATGGAAATACTTTAAGGAAAAAGGGCCTGAACTAGAGCTCATTGAAGTTTATGGAAGGACTCCCTAAGAAGAACTTTACGTAATTTCCAAGGGCTTTGTCTTCAGACATTGAAGCTTGCCAAGCTTGGATACTGAGACCTGTCCCTCAATTTCTCTGCTGGCTAATATTGGGCACAAGGCAGTCCCATTAACTACTCTATACTTGTTTTTGGGGTGGGGCTGCGTACCCTCCAACGGCTGTCGATACCTGCTTCTCCCTAACCCCCCCTTTTTTGAAGAGCACCTCAGTAGTATATCGGGAGGTCTTAAGGGCAGCCGCTCTTGGGTGGCCACACACAGGTGACACAAAATGGTGTGGGCCGTTTTGGGGTCTAAGTTTCTAGGACAGTATGTGGTAACTTTATCAGCTTTTTGGTTGATTCTCCTTCCTTATTTTCTGTGATGCCATTAAGACAAGGGAAGATTAGGCCTTTTCCGTCAGCTTGTTTTGTTACACATGATTCTGGGGATCCTCCTGTTATTGCTTCGATGTCATTACTGACTGCTGATAATATGAATCCTGTGCAGATCATATTGACTGATTATTTTTCTCAGATTACCTCTCCTACCCTTAAGGGTATACCTACTATAAGTCCTTCTCTTCCTGTTGTGGCAGAACAGGAGTTTGGTTTTACGCTAATTTGATGGATGAGCATTGTGGGCCGTTGGATGAGTCAGCAGAAATTTGTTTCCCCAGTATTTTGCAAGAATGTGCATATGAGAGGTCTGCTGCTTGCAGTGGCTGTTGGTTTAATATAGATTGCTCCTTATTGTACCATGCCCTACATACTTGTAAGTAGTCCTGAAACAACATGCGGCAGTGTTCAACAATTCTGTCGGAAACCTCCCATCCATTACCATTTTCCCAACACGGCATCCCCATACTTGTTCCAATGCTTTTACTGCTCTCTGCTATTGCCTGTCGCTATTTCTCGGCAGCGGAGAAATTGTTGGAAACTATCACAAGTCCCATAAAGTGTCAAAAAATGCCGCAAAGTGTCAGAATGTGTTGCTAAAATGTCAGAAAAACTGTTGGAAATGTCGGAAAAACTGTTGGAAATGTTGGGAAAACTGTCAGAACTATCAGAACTTTTGGAAGTGTTGGAAATTGTCACTATATCTTAAATGCCGCAGAATACCAGGAACTGTCGCAAAATGTCGGATAGTGCTGTAAATTGATGGCAGATACCATCAGAGCGGCAGCAAGACTGTAGAAATGATGACAGCAAACAGCGAAACAGTAAACAACACGGCTGCTTCACACCTACTTGTAAGGGGGTTGTTACTTATTAAAGAATGCTTAATGGATTTTAAAATTCTCCTGGGGGACTTATGGCATGAATTTGATCAATGGAAATCCGTCCAGACAAAGCAACTAAGGGAAAGTAGTAATGTTGAGTTTAAAGAAGCTATAACTCAAACAGAGGTTCTGTCTGTTGATTCTTTTAATATATTCCCTCAGGATGATCTGAATGTGTTGTCAGATGTCAGCTGGATTACAAATGCTGATTGTGCTCCTGCCTCATTATTCGTTGAGTTGTTTGACCCTATAGCTAGGTTTGATGGTCAGGTTTTCTCTCAGACCGGTTGGTAGTTGTGGAAGAGGATATTGTCCTCAAAGCTCCTTCGGAGGTTCTGGGGAATACTGCAGGAGTTTCGCCCGATGAAGGTGGCACGTGTGAATCTGCCCATAGGGAACTTCTGGTTGGCAGTGGCGCCCCTCCCCCAGTTTGTGTGACCCAATTCAAATAGACATCGATGGGCTCTGGCTCTCATTTTTACTTCTCCCCATTTCAAATTATGATATGGCTGAGGTTTTGTCCTGTAGAATTGGTTATCCTATGGCAGTTAGCTCAATTAAAGCTATTAGGCAGTCTTTCACGAAATTCTTATGAGAGATTTGTTGATTGGGGCATAACCTTGCATCCTCTCTTTCCCCCACCCTTTGTCTCCGCCCCTCCCACTTGTCTCTCTTAGATTGTAAGCCTGCTGGGGTAGGGACTGTGTTTCTTTCTTACAATAGTAAAGTGCCAGGTACATTGCTGGCAGTATATAAATGCTTAATAATAATAATAATAATAATAATAATAATAAAAAAATTGATATTGGCTGAGATGATGGACCTGAAAGATCTTTTTATGTCATAAATTGACATTGCATTTCTTATTGACTCCTTTGATAAAATAACATCTTCATTGGAGAGGCATTAACTAACAAAAAGGAGTATTCTTGTCCACTGCGAGACAATAGCGTGTGGTTTGATGAGGAATGGTGGCAGTATAAAAGAAAGTTGAGCAAATTGGCTAGGTTTATATGGACCCCATGATTCAGTAGAACAAATTAAAACGTTTGTTGAGTATAGGAGAGGATATAAAAAATTATTAGAGAAGAAAAAAACTGACTTCTTTGGCAAAGGTTTGAGCTAGCTGCTGCTGAACAGAATTCTAGCACGTTTTTGGAACCTAGTGGCATAGGGAATCAATAAGCTGTCTGTTAACATTGAGTCGCTTGTTCCTAAGAAGGAGTGGGAACAGCACTTCTTCCTGTTATACTCTCTACTCAAACTGAAGTTTAAGTTTTTCATACAGACTTAACCAATGTACATCACTCCCGCCCCAAATAAATGATTGTGTCAAGCTTAACCATGTGACTCGTATAACCTCATATTCACTCAACATTTCATGTGTGAATTTTTTTATTCCTAATGAAAGAAAACTGCTGGTATACTAGATAGACAAGTCAGTCTTAAATTCTTTTCTATTTTGGTGAGTAAACAAAAGACAGGGCAAATAATTAAAAGACAGGGAAGGACGCTGAATAAAAAGCAGCAATCTGCTGGTTTGCTTGTGCCTGGGCATGAGCATAAATCAATGCACAATGCAAGTGTGAGAAAGAAATGCAGAGCAAGGGAATATGTCCAGAATATGCATGACTGTCAATACTAAAAGTCTAGGAGGAAAAGCACAGCTCTGCTGCATTACTACAAAATTGTTATAGCAGCATGGAGCATAATGTTAAAGCTACCCACAAAGTGCTGGTATTTCAGTCTGACTGACAACCAGTGTGATAACTATAGACTAGACACAAGAAATGACTCATCCCTACTGTGTGGCATTCATCCTTCTCCACTTTAGACTCCTGCTGCTGGAGGCAGGTGAAGCAGTTATCCTCACACAAAAAAAGAAAGATCTCTGTTTAGGTGCAGATGAAAAAGGATGTCTGGCATGATCCTATGTCACTTCATTATCCATGTTGTGCTGCTCTGAAGGACGACGTTTGTTTCATGCTCAACTGAATTTGGAAGGAGACACAGGCTTCTAAAGAACCTGAAAACTGAATGGCTCACCGCAGATACAATGCATTCTCATTTCAGCTTGTGCTGTCTGTTTAAAGCTAACTGAAAGGCAGTGCCATTGTAGAAATGAATCTAGTTTATCGCAGTGTACAGTCTGAGATATTGCAACTGACATCAAGGGAGAGGGAATATCTGTGGGGGGTGAAGACAAGGAAAGGAAGAACAGCAGCAGTTGCCAAAGAAAATAAAATATTTTCTTTTACCCCCTACAGCAGGAGGTAGCAACTGCTGCATTTCATCCTGATTAACTAGCTAAGAACTATGACAGCAAGAATGTTAACTTGAGTGCTTTATGCTTATTAAGCTCTACTTTTTCCATGCTGCTACAGTGTTGTTTATTTATTTATTTATTTATTTTATTTAATAAGTTTATACCCCGCCCCTCCTGCCATGCAGCCTGGGGCGGCTTCCAACAATTTTAAAACACAATAAAACCATTAAAACTCACATAATCAAAATAATACTTATACAAATATTAAAACAGGGCTAAAGTTATAAATATAATAACAAACTAAAATAACCAAAATGGGTTTGTTGTATCCAAAATAAACTTATAGCAGATTCTGAAAATTCAAGCATCAGCTCCAAATTAAAACTGAACATTCAAATGAGTTCCAAATGCATGAACAAAATTTAATTGTGTATGGAATTATGTCTTTTCATCTTGTAAAGACAAGTTTGGCACAATCAAATTAGTCCTCCACTTCAGAAACAATGAACTCTATGGCTGTGATCCACAAAACACTTACTCTGGAGTAGTCCCATTGATAGTCTGAAGTAAGCAGGATTGCCACTTCTCACGCTTTGTCCCCGAGGCTCCCACTTTTGGCCTTTGGGAGGCTCCCAGTCAAGCCATGAGAGACAGCAACCAAAGGAGTAACTGGTTTGTGGAATGCAGTTTGTGTTTCTTTGCACAAGCTTACTGTAAAGATATATTTTTCTTAAAAGGCGCAGGTAGTAAATAAACTTAATTAAAGGCTTTCATTTAAAAATGATCTAAAAGATAACACAAAGTTACATTTCAGTTTGCTTAGTATTGTGACACAATCTGACACAAATCAGGAAATTCAAAACAGAAACTGACATGTCATTGAAGGAAAAACATTTTCCACCCCAAGCTGCTGTAGCAGGAAGGAGCGGGATATTAAATTTTTAAATAAAATAAAATAATATACATTTTGCCATATAATAAATTAAATTAGATAGATAGATTCTACATCTAATACATATATATTAAATATTGATAACATATACTATATAACAAAATCATGCACATATACACATTATATAACATATGTAATAACATACTGGACCGCATTATTCACATTACATGTATGTAGTTATATGTGCATACATATATAGGTATAATTAATGGCATATGAACTAAACTTATGAAAATAGTAAAACTCACTTCAGGATTTAAATATTTAAAATTAAAACAAAGACATACATCTTACATTTTACAATGCAAAATCCCAGTATCACAGACAATCCTCCACCATAGAAGTCAATGGGAGATTTGCCATTTATTTTAATGGGTGGAGGAGTGTACCCCTCAGTGTTTTCCATGGCAAATGACTTCAATGAGGTTGGTGTTTATCCTACAGTATGCAGTGTAGAATTGTGATCCATTGATGATTAATATATTTAGTCTAAGAATGTGTTGCAGAGCAAGAATAAAGTCTTAGAAGCTTTTGAGTAAAGATTACTTTAGTAAGATTATCATGGTGAGCTTTTGAAAGGAAAAATCAAGGCTCAGTCACAGAGATGTGTTTCCTTTGATAAAATGTACAGTTTGCATCAAAACTAGTCATTCATCCAGCACCTCCTTTTCATTCACTCTTATTTCTCTCCACTGCTCCCTCCCATCATTGTGCTGTATCAATGGAGAAGACTTCAAAGCACACCTGAGCTGGCATTGGAGACTGAGGGTGATTTCAGATGTGATGAGGCCACTGGTGGCCCCGTCACGGAATCACCCAGTGATTCCCCGCCGGGATCACACCGGCACGTCCAACAGACGTGCCGGCTGATCCCGGCAGGGAATCGGGGAGGGGGCGGGGCCGCGCAGCGCAACGTGCGGTCGCATGGTCCCGCCCCCCCATGCTCCCTTGCCGCCCACCCTCCTGGGAGACTGGTGGGCGCCGCGGTCAATGCGGCTGCAGTGCCCACCTGCACTGACCACAGTCCGGAATCCCGCCGCAGATTCCGGGCCGTGGTAGCCATCCAGACGGGATGAGCCCCTTCATCGCGGCGGGGAATCACATTCACCACGCGATCGGGGCTGGCCCCACCGGGACCGCCGATCGCGTGGTGAATGTGGTTCCCCGTCGCAATAGACGGGGGTGAACATCTGGGGGGGAACTTCCATTCCCCCCCAACAGACGTGACGAGACCTTGCTCACCTGGTGGGAATCCAGCGTGGTTGAGCGTGATCTCGTCACGTCTGAAAATACCCTGAGAGGAGCTGCTGGGGTCTCAGTCATCGAGTTATCAAGCAAACAGTTCTGCTGCAGCCTCTGCAGGTGCATGAAGGTCAGTATTTTAATGCTCAAATGCTAGTTGTAAAGGTTTGTGTATGTTTTTTATCATGTAGATTAAACCTTAACCCTTATACATTAACTTGAAAATATGGACGTTAATTGTGTCTTGGGATGTTTTTTCTACCCCCATTCTCGGCACTGACGTTTCTGGAATGTGTAAACTAACATGAAATGTGATGGGGTATTTTTTCAACCCCAGGTGAAAAACCTGGGGTTCAAAAAATACCCCATGGCAAAATGTATTGGGAGTAGTTTTTTTGCCGCAGGGTTTTTTGTTCATACACAAAAAACAGTTTAATGCTAACCACATTTCCTTTGAGTATATTATGTACTTGGGTGCAGGTGACAATGCCCTAAAAGGGCAAAGTTGGAGAACCACTAACTTGCATGTTTTTGCAAGAATTGCACACCTGGGGTAGGAAAATACCCCCAGAAAATGGATAAGGGTTAATTAAGTGTGTCAGGGTAGTCCTCACTAGTCAGATTCCCTGCCCTAGACTCAGGGTGCTTTTAAACGATCCCGCTCACAAGCGGGATCTTTCAGTACCGGCATCGGGCACCCGCCTTCCTCTCTACGACGTGTCTGATGTTCAGAAGAGCATCAGACACGGCGTAGAGTGTATGTGCGCATGCGCGCCCTTCTGCGCGTGCGCACTCTGGCAAGGAACCCGGAAGTGCGGCGTAAAGCCGGCACAGCGGCGATCCGCCTTGAAGGGGGCAGAATCGCCGGGTCAGCTTCACGCGGTGGAGACCCAGCGTTAGAGCGCGCTGGGGATTTAGATGGGCGGCAACAATGGCGGCCATTTCAGTCTCATCAAAAAGCGCCCTCACAGTCTTCAGAAAAAGCCTGGATCCATTATTTACTAGTTCTTCTTCACCAGTATGGAATGTATTAACCTCCATGCCACAGTACACACAGGAGCTGAATCCAAGAGAAGCAGAAGCAGCACCCAGATGATACACAATCTGTAGATGTAATTCATCATGAGAAACTGTGATGACTTCTCCATCTGCACAGCAGGGATTTCACATAAATCACCAAACAGCATTTGAACTTAAGCAGGTTACTGCTTAATGTAATACTCTTCAATATCTCACCCATTACATATCCAGAACATCTTCTCGCTTCAACAACCATGCCTACAGCCTGTGTGGCTGAGAAAGGTTATCTTCCTTCTCTGAATGCACTCTTGCATTTCACTTTATTAAAAATAATAAGTAGAACTTTGAACTTAGCATGGCATTACATCCAAGGATCTGAAAGCAGTTTACAAATATTAAGTTGAACACCATAGCATACAGGTCTAATTCATGGTTAATAAAAGGTGGCCACAAGTCTAAATACACTTACTCGCGAGTAAGCCCATAAGTATAATTATATTAAAAATATGTTAACGGTGTTGAAATTCCTAACTCAAACAGCTGAATTTTGGCAAAGTTATAAGTCACTGTAAACAGTGTCATATAAATGCGTGCTAATAAATAAAATAATAATAATAATATAAAAGTGAATGTGTGGGTTGTTACTCGGAACATAACACAGTATAGAGCAGAACTGAACAGTGAATTTACTGTCCACAGTTTCACCCACCATTCCGGGTACTATGGCAGTTGTTCATCTGTAAAACGATTACCACAATAACTAACTGACAAGCCAGATTAGATTACTGGGTGATACTGCATCAGTTAATTGGTTTACCATATTTTCGTTACCATATTACTGCATTACCAGATATTGCCGTTACTAGTCTGAAGCCAAGTCCAAAGGGTGAGGAGGGAGTAAACAGGAAAGGAAATAAGGGCAGATAGTGAACATGGTGAACAGCAGTATAGTAAACAAAACACTGGCATTATGCAGTATCACAATAAATCAGTAAAACAGTTTACCGGTTAATGTAGCAAACAATAAACAGATACCTCTCAGTAACTGGTCCGTGTTGGATCAGATCTAGCTGGTTACCAAATAGCAGTGGGTAGTCATTACAGCACTAATATAGTCTGGGGCTTCAGGAGAAATACCCGCTTTTATTTTCTTGCTTACCTTTCATCCAACTATATAGAATTTCCTTTTTCATTGTTGTTCTTGTTGTCACAACTAAATAAAATGAATTATTTTCATAATTCTCAATGCAAAAATCTTAAGATGAAAATCAGTGGCTACTTTGAAGCTCTTTCCATTTCTCTTTCCTTCTCCCACTTCATTCTCCCTCAATACATCCCATCAAATTGCTCCCGATTATACCTGGGTTCAGAGTTTGTTTCATATGGAGCATCAATCACTATACACTTAGCCAGAAGATTAATAGCATAATTACCAGAAGATCAGACCTACAGATCATGTAGCATTGACCTGTTGCTTCCTATCACCACTACCAATGTGTAAGTTAGGTGAGTTTTACATTCTCTCAGTCATCTTTCAGGCACTGACACAACAATCTATTGTCTTCGAGGACAATATTAATGCCTGGGTTTTGTTTTACAGCTTTGCCAACCAAAAGTGATTGATTTTTAAAAAAGATTTTCTCAGCTCTTTACTATTTATTTTGTCTAACATCCAACAACCAAGTGTAGACACCATGGGTGTTTTCAGACGTTACGGGATCACGGTGAACCACGGTGAATACCCACCTGTGGTCACCGTGTCCCGAACGTCTGTTTGGCAGCCGCCAGATGTTCGCCACGGTGAATCCCCACATGGGGTCTGTTTGAACCACGCTTCCCGGGCTAGCCGGGGGAATGTCCTGGGAAGCGTGGTCAAACGAAAAGTAACGTCTGGCTGCGCGCCACGGCCCGGGATCCCCGGCGGGATCCCGGGCCATGGCGCTTCCGGCCCGACGTGGCGGTGGGGTGCGTGGAGGGGGCGGGGCCATGCGGCCGCACGTTGCACCACGCGGCCCCACCCCCTCCCACATTCCCCACCGGGATCCCCCCGGCACGTCTGCTATGGTGTTACGGGGTGACCCCGGGGGGGAATGGATCAGGTGCTTTCAGTACGGGGCCAAAGGGCCCCATAACGTCTGAAATCACCCCATGTCTAAGGCTGCTTTCACACCTGCAGGAACGTGTCCTTAGAAGGTCGAGAGAGGGGGACACACATGCAAATCAGCGTGTCTTTGATCGCATTGGAATGCCCATATGTGCAACTGAACTTTTTATGTGCATTTATAAGGGCGATCAACCATGCAGCTCTGTCAATCTCCCTTGTAAATGCGCATAAAAGCATCAATCGCATGCCAGCATTCCCACGTGATCAAAGACGCGCCCGATTTGCACGTACGTCCCCTCTCCCAACCTTCTAAAAACGCATTCCTACAAGTTTGAAAGTGACCTAGTTCTCACCATTTGCCTTTTTTCACCGCCCAAAAAAGATACAACTGGAGCATACAGTGTTACAAATTTGGATTTCTTGGCTTTCTTGTTTGTGACTGTAATGGGTTGGTCATCGGGGCAGGTGAGTCCTAGCAGGACCAGCTCTGTTACTCTGTCCTAGGGTTGAAACAAAAATCAAAATGATTCTCATGACAATCTCGTGAGAATCAAGAACCGACAGTGAGATCCTAAGAAGATCTTGCTAACAGTTCGAAATCCTGCGAGTCTCAAAAAATAAAAAAATTAAAAAGCCTGTGCATGCATAAGTGTATGCTGCGGACAGTCTGTGCATGCGTAGCCCTTTTTCAAGATAGGGAGGGCCGCATCAGCATCTTTTTGTAAAAGGAAAGCTGGTTTACACGCACGCAGAACTGGCTGTCCTTTTCCAAAACGGTGCCAAAGTAGGCTCACATGCACAGTGATTTCATTTATTTATTTATTTGCAACCTCGCTCCCACCCCCTCCCCCATTCCCATGCAGAGAAGCCGAGCAGGGAGAGAGAGACCCAGCGGCTGGAGCAGCCCTGGTGAGTTCATGGAGTACAGGGCCTTTTGCAAACCTAGCCAGGGTTTGCAAAAGGCCCTTCCAAGGTCTTTTGCGGAGGAGGGCTGTTCTCGAGATTCTTGCTTTTCTCAGCGAAAATCCAGGCAATTCTAGGCTTGTTCTCATTTGCAAGAACGAGCCAAGGACCCTAATTCTCAATGAGAAAAGCAAGAATCGTGAAATCAAGTTTCAGTCCTAATCAGCACTTGAAGCATTCCCGATGCTGAGTTCCCGTCATCAAATGTGCTCTTTGATTAACACTGCTGCTTCTCATAAACAAGGTGTCATGGAAGGCCTGAGCTGTAGGCCACTGTTTCCATACCCAGACAATCTATACCTAGAGGTTTCTTGCTTCTAGCCCTTTGGGAGAAGCCTTTGTCACTCACCAGGACACATCTGCCCTGTCCTCATGCAGGCTCAGCTCCTTCCCAGTCTCCCCATATAGGTTCCTGCTTCCTTATATGCCCCGTGATTGCACTTCACTGGGCTACTGCCTCATTAGCCCCCACGCCTGCTAGTGGCTGCATGCCAGCAAGCCTGGGAGCAGCAATTAATTTGTGTGTGTAGGAATGGTAAGGTTGCCGGGGCTCAGTCCTGACAATGACATTCAAGGCTGGGAAATATCCCCAGTAGGAGTGTGCACCCCAAAGTATGGAAGACCAGGAAAAGACTGTTCTTGGTTATTTCCGGGTTGGAAACAAAAGCCAGTAAAAAACCCAGATGGTTTATTAGGCTTTCATTAATGATTTTCCTGTCCTGCCTCGCCTGTTGGTCATTGTACAGATTAAAACACAAGAACTTATATTGAGATGTAGACTGGAAGAGTGGCCCAGTGGGTTGGGGTGCTAGCCAGAGAACAGGGTTCGGTTTCCTGCTCTGAAAATGTCTGGGGTAGAGGGCACGACTTCTAGAGCAGGTTTGAGTTTAAATTATGATTATTATTTTTTTACAAATTAAACACTGCCCCGGACTAATCCTGCCAAGACTTAACTTTGGCCAGCAGCCTGCCACAGTGTCACATTCACTACATTAACATTCCTGAAATGGGTAATCTTAACAATGTGGTTGTATGCTAGGCTGAGAAATGTACTGGCTGCATGGGTTTAGAAATTAATACGAGTTGCAGTTGCTGTGAAGCTAACAAAGAACCACTAAGTCTCTAAATTCATCTCACAGTTTCATGGTTGCTAATACTTCAGAACAATATTCCACCACTAAAGTCAATGGGAGTCTTGCCAGTAACTTCAACAGATGAAGGACTGCACCCTCAATATCTTGTCCCCAATAAAAAGTTCTTTGAATAATATGGGTGGCATTGCAGAGCCTACCTAGAGAACCAGCAGTCCAAGAGGTGATTCCCTGCCTGGACACCCTCTCCTAATGGCAGGTGCCAAGAGAGGGTTCCTAACAGCTGGTGAAACACTGGTGTCTTAAAGGCACCATTATGGTGGTGCCTGTAACATGCTAAAAGCCCCGCAGAGAGAAAGAGACCGTTCCATTCCAGTTCCTACTGTAATGAACTCATTTTCTCTTTCTTCTACAATAGACTATTACAGAGATGTGGAACCTTAGGCCTGGAAGAGAAATGTGGCCTGTGGCTAGTTTTTATTTGGTTCCTTCCTGGATCTGGCCCCTGGATGCAGTTCCTCCTGCTAAACACTGAAAAACTGAGCTCAACGAAAGCGAGTAGAGATAAGGGCACAAACACATGATCTGGACCCTCCACTTTCTGAGCGCATCCCTCAATCACACCCGTCCCCCCCAACTTCTGTGTGATCCTCGGAGCTTGTACTCATTTTCAAAGTGGGCTCCAGGAGGGAAGCAGTTGATCATATGACAAGTCCGTGTGTTATGGGACTAGTGTGGGAATAGGCATGGGAATCGTGTGCTACCTGATCTTGGGGTGTCTGGATCCTCCCAGCCCTGTAGGACATTTGGAAGCGAGGTTCCTGGATACCATCCCCCAGTCTAAAGCATCACTATGCCCCTTTTTGATATGTCTATCTGCTACCCCTATGGGACTGGGGACAGCTTTGCAATTCTCCAAATCCAGACTGCTCCCCCCCCCCTTCATAAAATGCTCTCTCTAACCTGGGGTTGATTTCCTCCTGTATTTGCCTCCTGCTGTCAGCACTAGGGGTTTCTTCTACTGTACCTGGTGCTGCCCAGCTCCAGCTGGGGCCCCGTGACTGAACCCAGAGGTGAGGCAAAGGGAGAAAATCCAGGAGGGCTTTCCTTTCCATGGCTCAAGGCTGGCACCCATTTGCCTGTTTGCTGAATAGAAGGAGGGTAACTCTTGCCTGTGGGAGCCCTGGCTGTTCTCTGCTGCCCCCTAGTGCCAGCTGACTGGTACCTCAGGGAAAAATCACTCGCTCAGCTACAGTCGGTAATCTAGAAGGCAGGATTTCAAGCGTCCAGACCTTGGGGAAGGGGGCACGTCTCCAAGCGCCCCAAAATGTGATTTCCCACTAAAAACAGGACACCTGGCAACTCTAGACAGAGTTCCCTACTCCCACAAATGGGGGATGGGGACAACACACACACACCAGTCCCACATTCTCACAGTGTAAGATGCTCCCCTTCACCAAGCCCAGGCAGGGAACCCAACCCCTCAAAAGATCCCCTTTCCCAGCTACCTCCACCCCACGTTCTGCTGCCAGCTGCCCAGGCCCAGACCAGGGGGGTCTCCGCTTTATTTTCTGATATGCCTCTTGTAATCTGCTTAGACCATTTGTATGTAAAGGTTCTTTGAGGTGTAGTTTGCTTAGGTCATGGTTATGCCTTTTTCCTTAACACACAAATTATGTGCTGTGTGGACTGTTTTATTTTAGATAAGAAACTATGCGAAAGGTCTCTGTACATCTGGGATCTTTGAGCTAGATAAAACTAGTATAGTTAGATGCCGACATACATTCTTATATTAGGTCGTACATTCCTTTGCCGCCAAAAGTCCTATGTAAACCTTACTGAAACTATGGATCTTTGGTTCAGTTGATCAAGTGTCGTCTTAGACACCATCATTGTTCCTTCTCTGCAGAGAACTGATTTTCTTTCTTGAACTAAGGACTATCTTAGTCTATCTTTCTAACTCTGAAACTGATAATGTAAATGTACTTCTATATTCTATTAAGTAAAGCTAAGTAACTAAGACCTTTGTCTTTGACTTTATTTCAGCAGTCTGATAAGAAAAGAGATTCTCTCAAAGTAGGTAGTTAGGTACAAGAGGACCAAAGTAAATAAGATTCTGATATTGGGTCCAAGATTTTCCCAAGGACCAAAATTTTACACTCTGCTCCTGTACAGATGTCTGGCCAGGCAGGGTTACCCTTGGAATGTGTGGATCTGGCAACCTTATTTGAGGTCTGAGGGTTGCTTTGAAATCCTCCAAAGCCACACTGCTGTCCCCGCCATGGCTCCGACCAAGCTATAATGAGGAACATTTCCCCAATGCCTCAAAAATGGGAAATCCCTCCAAAAACAGGGAAACCTGGCAACCCTAGTGCACAGCAAGGCTCTGTTTATTTATTTATTTATTTATTTATTTATTTATTTTCTTAGATTTCTTGGCTGTCCCTTCCTGCTATAGCAGCTCGGGGCGGCTCACAACATTTTAAAACCATGTAAACATATAAAACATAAATAACATAATCAATAAATAAACAAAATACAAATAACAATATAAAAAAACAGCAATAAAAAACCACCCCAAGGCAGCGCAAAAAACCTCTTCCCCCTCCCAACCCCCACCCCCCACATCACCCATCTCCCTTGCCAAAAGCCTGGCAGAACAGCCAGGTCTTACACGGTCTTCAGAAAGACGAAAGGTTCGGGACCAAGTGAACCTATGTCGGGAAGCAGTTCCACAGTCTCGGTGTGGCCACCGAGAATGCCCTCCTCATCGTCACCACTCGAGATACCTAAGGGACCCTGAGGAGGGCCATGTAGGTCCCAGCTAAACCTGCTCTGTCTGTATTTTAATAACCCATATTGTGTGCTTCTACTTTTGTGTTAAGCAACAATACTGAGTTTACACATATCAAGAGTGTTTTAAGAAACATGGTGTTGATTAAAAAAATCTGCCATGAAAAGAAATTGCAGTCTTCCATCTGCCACAAGATGTGAAATATGATCTTCCTTATCATTCATGTTAATATTTAAAGAGAGACATCATGTCCTAATACATAATACTATACCGGGGGGAAAGGCTTCTGCTTTTGAGAGAGTCCGGTTGTTGTGAAAATAAATTATAATAAATTGCCCGTCACAGTCAGTTTATTATTATTATTTCTAAGAGAAAAATACTATATCCAGCACACAGACACAGTAAACACTCTATGCTGGGGAAACCTGGACAACTTCCCTGTGATGAACTGCCAGCAGGGATAGTAAACATAGAAGCCAGGCTTTAATGAGACCACTCTGGAGTAAGTGGTTTGGTAGATCACAGCCAGAGTTTACAACCTCACTTTTGCTTTTCCTAGGGATAGGCAAACGCGGTTCGGAAGTTCGATGTTTGGCCCGAACTCAGCCTGTTGAGACGACTGAACTCAAACACGAACACCGAACGGCGAAATAGCCGAACACTTCGGTCAGGTCGGATCGCGTTCGGTTGAGTTCGGGTGGCTACAACGAATGTGGTCTACTGTCACTCTGTCAGGTCACTGGAAGGCCAAGCAGGGAGGGGGAACTGTCACTCTGTCAGGTCACTGGAAGGCCAAGCAGGGAGGGGGAACTGTCACTCTGTCAGGTCACTGGAAGGCCAAATATAGCAGGGAGGGGGAAGTCATCTGACTCAGCTAGGAGCAGACTTCCAGGCACCAGGGGTGGAGGGTGG
>QEPC01002235.1:316708-335739 GCA_003113815.1 Sphenodon punctatus | reverse complement strand
CCCGAGGGAGACCCCCTCCCCCCTATGTTCCTCTCTCCCATCCACCCCTCTCATAGGGGGGCCAAACCCGCTCACCCCTGTTGGGTCACATCCCCTCCTAACTCCAGGGGAGTACTCCCAACCCTCCCCAACCCAGTCCCCCTCCCTCCTCCTTACACTGGGGGAGGGAGCCATACCCCTCAACCCCACCCTAATCCACCCTCCCCCAAAACAACCTCTACCACTCTGCCCTAATAATCGGCTGTCCCACTATCAGCCTCCCCCGGTCACCCCCAAGGGCCCTTTGGCATGGCCCCATGGTACGCGGTCTTCAGCTGCGCTGGACTCACTGTTGCTTATCCCCCTCCTGCTAGGCATCCCTCTCAGAAGCTGGGAAAGTCAGAGATAGGGGGAATTTAGAGAACATGCCCCAAATCACTCAGAGATTCAGTGGGAGAGTTAGTACCGGAAAGACCAAATCTTTCTGCTCCCAAAAAACCTAGTTTAACAAATTGGAAAATTTAGAACTGGAAAGCAGGACCATTTACTAGCAATAATACTAGCCTCCACATTGCTTGTACATACAAAAATCACCCTCTGAAAAGTCATTGCATGATATCTGCCCCTTTATACTGAATGTATGAGCCCACCATTATGCACCGCAGTTCATTATCTGGATGTATCCCTGGATCTCCCACCCATGTGCACTGAGGATGGGAGAAGGAAGAGGAGGGTCCAAATATAGAATTTCCACTTCTTGCAGTTTGGCCCTGAGACTCCCACTTTCGCCTATGGGAGTATCAGGGTAAAACCATAAAAGGTGACAACCCTATCCTGATCATGGCATGGATCCATCCCCTGACCTTGAGTGCATGTCCTCATCTCTTCTCCTTTCTCTTGCACTCACTCCTTGAAAGCTTGAGGGTAGGAACTAGACCAGATCTAGGACCTGGAGAAAGGGCCAACCTCAAACCGTCTTAGGCCAGATTTGGTCCATGGGCCATAGGTGCTCCACCCCTGCTGTGAATGTTGGTATTTGTGAGTCTGAGAAAGTGTTGCTTGGGCGTGGTTTCATTGCGGTTACTTATTTTCTGGTATAGGGGTAATGAGAGGCTTTGTCTTTTTCCCACAGTACTTTGAAATAGAGGCAGCACAATGAACACGGGTCTCTGATTATGCCACAGTTGCCTTGGTCTCAGAGGTTGCCCTTTTTCAATAAATAGGTTATAAAAATCCAAATGACTGATTTCAAAATAAAGGACGTGTTTTACACAAACAAAATATAATTTCTGCATCTGAATGCTGATAATTATTACCATCCTTACACTTCAGTTTGTTCAACTAAGTAATTACAGTACGATTTCCCTGCTCTAGTGGAGGAAAGGGATTTACTTTTAAATGCTGGTTATGATTTAATTTAATCCTCAATTTAGCAGCCTTTTTATACTGTGGTAGAAACCTTCCCAATTAAATATGCCAAGAGTTGTTTCATTCAGCTGTCATTTGTAAACTCTCCTTCTTACATGACCCAAAGCTGAACAGCTGGAAATGCAGCTCTGCATTTTAAAATAGCCACTATTGATGTTATTCAGGAGTTATTTTTGCACTGTAATATTTTAATATTTCTTTACTATAACCATATTATCTCAGATCTATAGAAAAGGTAAAGCTTGGCTTTGGCTGCTTCTCTCTGACTGTCTGTCTGTAAGTCAACATTTCCATGAATTGTTTTTAGACTGTATCCTGCATTGAGCAGGGGGCTGGACTAGATAGCCTCTGGTATCCCTTCAAATTCTAAGGCTGCTTTTCTACGAGACGCTGTAAAGCACCTCCTGAGTCTTGCGTTTACATGGTTCCCACGCTGGCGGAAGTGACGTGCTCCCCGTTGTCGCCAGCGGCGCCGCTACCAACAACAGAGAGCATGTCACTTCCGGCAGCGTGGGGAGCATGTAAACACTCCCAGCGCGGCTTTTTTTTCAACGCGGGACTCAGGAGGCGCTTTACAGCACCTCTTATAAAAGCGGCCTAAGAGTCTATGTTTCTATTATTCTATTTTAACTCTAGATATCAGTATACACTAGACAATGCCCATTGTGATCCTAGCAACATCTGATTATCCTTATGGTAAAGGTTTTTTGTTTTCTTGTGTAGCTTATTTCTAGTCTTTCCTTTATTTCTTTTTTGGCCCTATTGCTGCACTCAAGCTTTGGCTTTTTGAGACTGATGAGTACTTTAAGTAGGCAAACGGCATTTTCCGAATCCTACCACCCTGAATAAGGCACTCTACTATACGCACATCCCACTTTCATTTACATGAACATGCACGTACCACGGGAAAGTATTTGAGATTCTCCTCACACATTATCATTTTCAGGTTCACAACCCCACTGCTAAGTGCCATAGGAATGTAGTAGCAAACTTTTGATGGCATGGATGCATATGTTTAATTGGGAACAGAAGTTCATATGGCAATTTTCATCAGTCCTGTCTCTGCACAATACTGTTATCAGAGCACCATTTGACACTACATAATATTCAAGTGGGTGCATTTGCAACCACAATATATCTTGTCAGAGACCTGTTTTATACAAACCCATCAATATGGCAATGTCATCCCTCAAATGATGTGTCTTCAAAACTGATTTTGTGAGGCTGCTGAGAGCACAGGAAAGTGGTGACAAAAAGTGGGTTGATGAATCCATTAATATGCACTCCTCGTAGGATTAATACAGCAGCACAATTTTTGGTAACATGAAGGCGTATTTCTTCATGTCATGTCCACGCTCATCTTTTACAGATCTATCTCGCTCCCTCTCCCTCTCCCGCTCTAATTACCTCCATCCCAATAGGCAGCCAAATTACATGTCAAAATAGTTTAGAGAGAACTCTGTGCCTGTTGTCTTTATTCTGAAAAGACAAATAAGTAAATATATTAATTTACATAATTTCAATCTTTTGGAAACAAATTCCTCTTCACTGCGCATCTCTCCAGGTGCTTTTAGAACTCTGTTGCCACATCTGAAAACATGAAAGAACTGGATCTTAGAGGAAGGCTGATGCACGCAGAACTTAGCTAAACAAACGTTTGCTCGTTAGGCAGATCTTTTCACTCATCTAGTCCAGTGGCGATGTAGGAGGTCAGCAACTGCTCCGCCAGTCCAAGGGCTTTTAGGAGGCAAACAGATAAAAGAAAACTGCCTTTCTCTTTACAGCTGCCAGCTCTGGTGAGTCAGCCACAGAGTGACAGTGTGTAATAACAAATATTCCCAGGCACACCTGCAGGGTTTGTTCAGGTACCAGTTCCTGGGTTTTGAATGATGTAACTCAGGGGTTCTCAACCTTTTTTCATTCACGGCCCCCTGATATTTTCTGTATGGAGGTGAGGACCCCTTGGGAAATAGATTGTGTCGCTGCTACACTGTAGCAAACATATTTATTTATTATTATAATTACATTATTTCATATTATAATAATTATATTGAAAATAGTAAAATTACCTGCCCTGCTCCACCCAGCCTCCTTGACCCCACACAGAACCCCTGCCCCCGCAGACACCCCAGATCCCCCACCCAGTCTCCTTGACCCCATGCTGCCCTCCTGCCCCCCTAGACTCCCTCAGCCTCCATGCCCCTCATAGACACCCCCAGATTCCCCCACACAGCCTCCCTGCCCCCACACAGACACCCCAAATCCCCCATACTACCCCCTTCCTCCACAGACCCCACCCAGATCCCCTGTCCCGACACAGCTTCCCTGTTCTCACACTGACCCCACTGATCCCCCTGCCCCTTCACAGACTCCCTGTTCCATTCCGACCACACAAATCCCCTGTCCCCTCACAGACATGAGCCAAACCCTTTAGGACTCTTCCAGCCATAGCCTTAGGTCATGATCCATGAACCACTTTCTCTGGAAAACTTATATATTGTACATGTATATAATATACAGAATGTGCACAGCCACATAAAACTGCAGTGATACTGGCAACTTTTAATACATCATTAGATGTATTATAACCAGAGAAGCCGTATATGCCGTGCATGTATAGAATATACAGAATCTGCATAGCTGCACCCTAAAACTACATTGATTTAAATGTCCCATAGGCTTCCTTGGGGCTACTCCAGAGTAGTAGTAGTAAAAGTTTTATTGTCAACCCGTAGGTCATAACAATATTAACATATACAAATATTTACACGGATCCATCTAATACATATATATACAGAGTAAGTAGTTTGTGGATTGTAGCCTATACAATTATTTAGACCACTTTCAGACCTGCCCCCTCCTGCACATATTTTGGCTGCAGGAGGGAATGTTCAAGCCAGGATATGTGCGGGGTTCGGAGCTTCCTCCATATGTGTGGAGCTTCCTCCATATGTGTGGAGCTTCCTCCACGTGGTTTTGCCAGCAAACACACGCAGAGATACAGAGCAGGATTTCCTGCTGTGTATCTCTGTGTGTTTGTACCAGCAAAGTCGCGGGGGGGGGGCGGGATTTCAGACTAGTCAAACCCCACACATATCCTGGCTTGCACCTTCCCTCCCGCAGCCAAAATATGCGCCGGGGGGGGGGGGGCAGGTCTGAAAGTAAAGTTGCCAAAGTCTCTATTGGGAAGACAGCTTTCTTTTTGTCATTAACTGTGCTGTTCTATCTGTTAAAAAGATATTTATTCTTTCATTTGCAANGGGGGGGCAGGTCTGAAAGTGGCCAAAGTCTGAAAGCTTCCTCCACGTGGCTTTGCCAGCAAACACACGCAGAGATACAGAGCAGGATTTCCTGCTCTGTATCTCTGCGTGTTTGCACCAGCAAAGTCGCGCACAGGGGGGCGGGCTTTCAGACCAGTCAAACCCCACAGATATCCTGGCTTGTGCCTTCCCTCCCGCAGCCAAAATATGTGCTGGGGGGGGGCAGGGGGGACAGGTCTGAAAGTTGCCAAAGTCTCTATTGGGAAGACAGCTTTCTTTTGGTCATTAACTGTGCTGTTCTATCTGTTAAAAAGATATTTATTCTTTCATTTGCAAGAGTGATTAGAATACATCTAATGTTCATTTATCATTTAAAAATGGCATTTAACAATATTTATTTATATCAGTACTTTATAATGTGGCTATGCAGACAGTAGATGCTTTCAGACGAGACAGGATGCCACAGCCACTATCCACTCCAGGTGGTGGCAGGACCCATCGCTCTGGATCGGACTCAGCTGGGCAGCCAAAGAAGCGCTATGGAGGCCCGGGCCAGGAAGGGGGTGGGGCGATGCATGGGCATGCGTCCTCACATCCCCTCCCCCACACTGCATGCACTGCCCCTCCCTCTGGCTGATGGGCAGCCATGGCAGCCAATGATGACCACCATAACACCTGGTCCCCACCGCCACTGCAGACTGGTTTGAGTGAAACGGGCTATCAGAAATGATAGCCCGCTTTACTCCAGGTCTGCCGTTTACTCTGGGATTTCCTCGGGTGACAGCCTGGGCTAAACTCCACCACAGCTGGGAGCCAGACTCTGGTAACATCTGGCGGTTGTTTTTAAATGTGATGCTGGCACCCGGATTAATCCATGCCAGCGTCACGTCGGAAAACACCCAGTGTATGTTATATTGGTGGACAGTTTTCTTGGCTTTGCTAGTAGCAATCTGATTCTACTTTTCCTACGTCTTTTTATTTATGGGAAAGAGGGGGAGTGTTACAGTCTATTTAATGTAGAAAGTCATCCCCCCCTCCCACAAACAGCGTTTATTCTATACATCAAGCAGTATAAAGAAGAAGCATACCTTTCATACCTGCACAGTCCTAATTTTGTATTTATTTTTGGATTTAAAAAAAAGAAGAAGAAGAGGAAAATGCTGAAGGGAGAGATTTTCAGATCAGCCCCATTTCTGTTTGTGCACATGCAACTCAATAAGGGCCTCATTCAAAGCTCAATAGTGGGCTGTTATGCAGACCCAAATGAACAAATGAAGGATGCTTTTTGACGACCAGAGCTTTGGGTTGCTGTCGCAATGCAGTGGTCCACCTGGGTAACAGGCTCAGGAATATCAGATCAACGTGGTTGCTCCATATGTAAATCGCACATTCTACCAGCAGCAAGATGTCCTGCACTGCTGGTAAAATTTATTTCCCTTGTGCACAGTACAATTGGCACATCTTACATACACAGACTGTTGGAAGCTTCTTCTGCCAGGCACCTAAACAGAGCTCGAGTAGAGTAGTAGCAGGATTGGAAGATGGCAGGGGCTAGGTTGGAATGGGCCCTGGTGCAGAAGATGGAATGGGCCCTATCCCCCTCCCAGCCACAGAGGATGGTCCTGCACCAGGAAGCATGTGGCCCTCCAGGCTTGTGGCCCCCAGTGCATCTGCACTGCCTGCCCCTATGATAGTTACACCCTTGGAACCAGGCATAAGTGAGATCAGGATAAGGCAATACAAACAAGAAATCTAGAGCAAGGTGAAGGGTCAAGCCTGAGATCAGACCAAGTTGAAACAACAAAGTTCAAGGGCAGTCCAGAGAGTGAAGTCAAGAGGCAATCCAAGGAGTCAGAACCAGGGATACTGTAAATAAGGGCCAAGCTAAGGCACAGGGCTGAAGTTGAGAAAGATGAGCAGGAAGGTAGGCTTCAGGAACATGCCCTCAGACAGGAGGGAGGTGAGAAGGTAAGAAGGCTCAAGGACAGGAGAGCCAGCAGGGCTAGGAAGCAGGTTGAAAACAACTACCAGAAAGGAACAGATGAGCACATGCCTAAGCATTGCTCCCATGACTTCCTGACCCTGTCTGGTGGTAATTATATGAGCAGCAGACAATTGGGAGTTCCACAGGACCTTGTAATCATGGTCAGATAGCGCATCATCAGCAGGGTTCCTGGTTTTCTGTTTAGTGTGGAAAACTAGAGAAAAATGCAGAATTCTCTTTTTATCAGAGAAAAATGTGGAATTCCAGGTTTTTCTGGGAAATTTTCACCTGCAAAAATTCACTGGCGGCAGAAGAAGTGTCAAGGAGGTAGAAGCACTTTAGAGGTTCCAGTGTGCGCCTACACCTGGAAGAAGAGATTTGGCGTAAGAAGAACACCGCCACATCTCGTTTTTGGCAAGGCAGAGGTATGTTGGGGTTCATGCCGGGGCTGGCAGGGAGGAGGGGACTGAGGGAATACCCCCACACATCTGCAGTGGGAGAGACTTGAGCTCCATGCTGGGGCTGACTGGTGTGAGATATTGTTTTGTTTTGTTATTTGAGTGGCAGTGGTAACCACCAGTTCATCAAACTGTTACAAAAAGGAATAATTTGCAATAAACACTTGCTAATTTTAACAGCCAAAAAATGCAGATTTTGGTGTTTTTAATCAGAGAATTTCCAATTTCTTTGGCAGAGAAAACTAGGAACCCTGGTGATCAGTGCCACCTAGTAGCAGGGTGTTGGAAAGAAGAGCCTAATAGCAACATGGCCTCAAACCAGAGTGCAAAGGTGGTGCTGTGGAGCTGGGCAGCGTCTCAGGGACTCAAGGACACTGGCTCAAATCCTGGGTTTGTATATCTTCAGCTCCCACTCTAGCTCTCTCCCTCAGGGTTAGAAGTTCCTACAGGCTCCTAGGTCTTCTGCTTGACAGCTCTCTCCCCGCTGATGTGCCTGCTTATTTAAACCAGGTGAGGCTCTGTGTATTAATACCTATAAGCAAGTGGGTGCACCCTGTCCTTCCCTGAGTAGCAGGTGGTTGGTGGTGCTATGGTCTAGATTCAGCAATAACCAAGCACCAACCCCAGCAGCCTGCCACAGTTGTACTCATGGTGGCAGCCTTTGTCCTCCTCAAGTTCCAGTAACGAATAGTTAATTTGTGCTGAGGAAAACCCAGGGTGATTTCAGACGTTACGTGGTTAAATTCACCACAGTGAATCCCACCCCGGTGTGAATGGCTTCACCGCAGGCCATGGTGAGACGCGCAGCCCCAACAGACGTGACAGGGGCGGCACCACTGGCCAGGGCCAACCGGAGAGAACACGGGCCGGAGGAACCCAACAGACATGACGCGGTGGCGAGAACCGTGGTGGGAGCCCCACAAGGCACCGGGGTCACACGGACACAAACATGGCCGCCTGAAGGCAAAAGAAGCCACAGACGGCGGAGGGCCCCACCCAGGGAAGGGAACCACGAAGGGAGGGGGTGGAGGGAGCTGCAGTATGAGCAGCGCTCGCAAACAGTGGCCGCACTGAAGGTGCGCGCACTTCAAAACGAGAAGCGCACACACACAAACGAAGCAGCACAACAAAGGGGAGCAGAGCATGGGGGCAGAGGGAGGCACACACCAGGGATGGGAACAATGGGGCCACTGTGGAGGGATGCGAAGGGAGTGGGCAGCACACAGCTGCCAGCATGCAAGGCCGGACAGCCCCACGCATACACACCTGCAAGAGGAGATAGAACCGACAGCACGCGCAGGCACAGGGAGAAGCAGCGGCCCGGGGGGCCGCACAGGGTACCCCCAATGTGGTACCACAGCCAGCAGACACACACCCCATCGCCACCACCACTGACTGACACCCCATGCAGGAGATGGAGCTCCCGGGCTGATAGCCCAACGGATAGGGGGTGTGCGGCCACCGGTACTCACCCATAGGCCCATGGGAGAGGGGAAGCATGCACATATGTGGCACTGGTGCATGTTCAGGGGCGGGAGTGAGCTCACGGTTCCGCAGCCACGAGACCGACCAACAGAGAGGCCACACCCGCAGGGATGGATCACATCCAGCTGGGAGCTCGCATAGCCCTGCTACAGGCGGTTGCAGAGTGGTTCCGGGAGCATGTGGTGCTGCTGAGGCTCATCAAAGGAGCTGGACGGGATGCACGCGGAGCAGTGGTACATGGCCATGGTGGGGGCATGCACCCGTCACGCAGCTAGCAGGGCCGGATGGCTCCTAGCCCTGGGGATGGCACGGCGGTTTGGACTGGCCTACAGCAGGTCGCTGTTATGAGCCAACAACCTACCAGTCGGCATCAGGGGTCTGCTGTCCAGGAGCGCGTGGGAGAGGGCTGCCAGGTACCTAGCGCTACAGCTAGCCATGCCCATCCAGAGGCGCACGTGGGCCGTGCCGAGGGGTCATCAGTGGTGGCAGAGGGTGGTGGCACGGTGGGACGATGTCACCTGGGTCAGGCACTTCTGAATGGACAGGCGCACCCTCATACGCCTGGCAGAGCGGCTGCGGGAGTGGCTCGAGCCCCTGAGGACCAAAATGAGAGACCCCATTCCCATGCCACAGAGGGTCGTCATCGCTTTGTGGGACTTGGCCACCCTGGACTTCTGCCGGTCCATTGCCCAGCACTACCCCCTGTCCAATGCCCCTGAGGGGCCCCTGCCACTCCCCCCCCCTGCACCACCTGCTGCCATATCTGGGCCTGGCGGACCGGCTGCTGGCATCTCAGATGTGGGGGAACGGGTCCCTGGATCCGTGGTCCCTGATGCTGTTAGGGTGGCGGGGGTTGCGGCGCTGGCAGGGCCTGTGGTGTGGCCAGGGGGGCGGGTGGAGGGGGCACGTGCCCGGGTGCTGGCACGGCATCCGGAGGGGCTGCTGCCATGATGAAGGCACGGAGGAGGGATGTGCCCTGCTCGAGTGAGCGGTCTGGTCCGAGTGGGCCTGGCGTTCCACCAGTTGGCGATTCATGTCCCACCCCAGCAACCGCCAGTCCTTCCTCATCTTCGCCACCAGCGCCCGGTCCCTCCCCTCCACCTGTTGCAGTGCCCTCATTGTCCCTTCCTCCAGCCGGTTTACCGCTGCCAGCATCTCCTCCATCTGGTGTGTGCTGGTTGAACTAGCTCCTGCACAAGATCCTTCCTCCACCTGCGTGCTCGCGCTTGGTGCTCCCGCATCTTCTGGGACGGCGGAACTGGCGGCCCCCAGCCACGGACCTCCCGTGCTCGGTGTGGTTCTGTGGAGTGATATAGGGGTCAGTTCATCATGTGGGTTGCTGTTCCCCAGCCCCCCTTCTGTCTCCATGCTCTGTGTGCTCCTTCCCCCCGGCATGGGCACCACCCACCTCCTGTGCCTCTCTGCCCATGCCCGTGCCCCATCCCTGCCTTTGGGGCTGTGGGGGATGGACGGCACCCATCCCCTTCCACCGCCCTGACCCCCCCCTCCCATTGGGATCCGTGCATTTGCCCTGCCCTGCCCTTACCTGCTCCCTCAGTGTCTGTTCCCTCCGAGGCTGGGCGGTTGCTGGGGCTGGTGTCTACCTGGTCTCCGGTCAGCAGCCCGTGAGGGTCAGGGTGATGGTTTCCTCCTCTCCCTCCACCTCCTCAGAGTCCGCTGGGGCATGTGTGCCCTCGCTGGAGGTAGGGCTGGGGGTGCATCAGCCGTGTGTGCCCGAGGTCCCTGGCATCTCCTCCGTGGTGTCCGTGGCCTGTGTCAGGGCTTGCTTGGGGATCTCCGGCTGAAAGGGGGGGCTCCTCCTCCGCGGGCCGCTCCTCCCGGGCACCCCCTCCTACCGGACACCGGGCCACTATGGAGCCCTTATGGTGCAGTACCCGGCTCAGTGCGTCCATATAGGGGGAGGCACGTGTCACCTGCCCAGAGCGCCAGTGTTGTCCACGATGTCCTTGAACCCCATTTTCAGTTCTTTTACTTTTGTCTGGCACTGTGTGGGTGTTCTGTCATATCCGGCCTCCCCCATCTCCGTGGCTATCTGGGTGAACACCTGTTCATTCCTGGCATTGACTGCCAGCTCGCCCTGCATCTCGGGTGTCGCCCAGATGGCAATGAGGTCATGGGTCTCCTGGAGCCCCCACTGACACCCCCTTTGGTACTTCCACCTGGGTGCCGGACCCTCCACTGCCTCTTCCTCCTCCGTGTCCACCGCCGCCTGGCCCTGGCTCCCTCCGGCCTCAGCTTACTCCGGGGCGCATGCCCTCTTGCTGGTCTGTTTGGGGGAATGATGGGGGCTGCTGATTAGGCTCCTGGCGGCTGTGGTCCCTCCCTCCCTCCCGTGCCCCTCCTCTCCCCGGCTCTGACCCACCTGCTCCCAGCTGCACCCCCTACCTTCTTCCGGGGTGGCCCTGTATGCTGCTGGGTGTCCCCCACTGGGCCAGGCTCCCCCTCCTGCTGCTGCTGCTGCACCTCCTCCTTGCCCTTTCGCTCCATTCTCCGCTCTGTTTCCTCCACCCTCCTCTCCATCGCCTACTCCGCCACGTTCCCCTACTGCTACCTGCCCTTTAAATCTCCCTCCGTGTGCCGCTTGTTGTTGGTTGCCTAGCAGCGACGCTGCGTGCCATCACCACGGTCTGTGGTCATTTCCTTCCACCACGGCTGCGGTTTTCCCTTCAGACGTTACATTTCATTCACCCCTGCCGTGGTGAGCATTCACCACACTTCTCAACCTCCTCCCACCCTGACCTCACAAAGCGTGATTAGGTTCACCCTGGCCCGTGTTTGACTGTGGTGTCTACCTGGTCTCTGGATGCGGGCCAACAGACATGCAAGGCTCTTTCACCACCACCCGCGTTTGACTGAGGTTGACTGTAGTGAAAGCCACAAACGTAACATCTGAAATCACCCCCAAGTTTCAATATCAGCCAGAACACAACTGCCCCAAGGGTGCCTGGCTGCTGGAGATATACATAGGCCTCCATCCATGACAACTAGTTCAGGTGGTAAAGCCTGCAGCTTGGAACATTCCACTCTTTTAAAAAGTTGCTGGATAAAAAATGGTTGTGGGGAGTCAGTGGAGAAAGGATGAGCTTTGTACTTCTCTTAAGGGAAGTACACGGGATGAAATTACCGAGGAACTGAGGCATATTCCCTTATTCATTTTTATTTACTCTTAATTTCTTCTTTGTTCATTACAGATATTCATTTCAGAGTTTTCGGTTTGGATACTTCATTTATTTTGTTTATTTTGGAATATACAAACAGAAATAACCAAACTGAAATATCATAAATGAATATCTGTAATGAACAAAGTAGAAATGAATAATTATTCATATAATCTTGATTTGGATGAATCCAAAATGGGTGTATTTGGTAAGTGGGTTAAAACTTATAAATGTATTGATAAATAAATAAATAAATTAAATAGTTCATTTTTGTTTAAAAAGATGGACTAAAGAAGTGAAAGGCAGAAAAAGAATTTTTTTAAAAATCAATCATTTAAATCTATTTACTGATAAATTCAATAGATAGATGGCTAGATGTGTGGATTCTATTTTGCACTTCAGACAATTTGACTTTCTTCAGTGGAATTAATTACTCCAGTGAGAAGGAAATCAGGCCCCCAAACGGATGGATTTGTTTTCTAGCCTTTCATTATTATTTTCTGTACTTTCAAGGGTGACAAATGTGCAAATGAAATGGTGGACGCTTTAGAGGAGCCTGCTGCGAGATATCAGCTGTGAGGGTGATGGGAGCTCTCAGCTGGAAAGCAGGATGACAGAAGCACTGTTGAGAAGGCATATAAGAAACACCTGTTTGTTTCATTAAATTTCCCTGATGAAGCTTTTGACAGGAGACAATAATCTGGAACATATTTTTTTCTTGCCACCTATAAATAGAATAACATATTTAACATTAAATCACTAAATGAGAAAGTGGTATTTATAGGAAAGGACCTCAAAATAGAAGAGAGTATTTTAGAGGGAGAAAGATTGGCATATTCTGCATATACAGCTTCTAACGTCCTCAGATATAGTCCTTTAAAGGACTGCAACTTATTTTCATTGCTTTTATCAAAATAGAACAAATTAAGATAATGAGGAAACTGAATATGTAAAAAAAAAAAATTACTCATAGAGCCGATTAAGGTACCCCGGGGAAATTAGTGTATGAATGTGTCATAAAATCCCATGGCAAAGTGTACTGTTTATGAGCAGTCTGCAGCCAATTAGCTGAATGAAGTCATATTTACCAAGGCAATAAGCTCCAACTAGACACACTCAGCATTTCCTTGGACTTCTAAAATACCTGATCTATTCCACCTATAGCTTTGTGTTTGGGGCAAGTGTTACTTAGTCATGAAGGCCAAACTCTTATACTACTTATCAAAATGATAAAGGGCATCTGAAATTAGATCTGGAGCAATATTAATTTAACTAATCAGCTGAAAGGAGGTGTTTAAAATTAACTAAAGGAGACATGAAAGGCAGCATAACCCAGTGATTTCCCCATGGAAGAAGATCCAATTGAATTTATTTTAAAAGAGGCATTTTCTTTACAAGGCAACTTAATCCTCGTTTCAGCATTGCTGGCCCTTCTACACATGTGGTTATAAATATATTAAAGATGGGGCAGTGTTTCAGATTAGTCCAACATCAACATGTTTGACTCAGATAAATATTATTTCCTTCCATTAAAGACTTTCAATTCTATAAAATGGGGAGTTGTAAATACTGGTAAAATAAAGACATTTCCAGCCTTTTTTCAAGGATGCAGCGCATAGCAGCCAGCTGTCCACCTCACGGCGGGGGAACATCTGGTGGCCAGTGGGCAAACAATGCACTGTGTCACGTGATAAGGCTGCCCAGAGTGGAGTAAAGATGCCCAACCAATGGTAGGTGTATCATATGGCTGTACCCTGAGTTATACCAGAAATATGTAAACGGGTTTATAAACAAACTAATAACCTACTGATTGTCAGCAAGGGTGATGTACGGAAGACCAGAGTCTAGTTTAAAATAACACTGAGGTAGGTGCACATCATGGAATGTATCAGCGTACCCGCCTTGGCAAGAAGTGAGTCATTGGCATCCTCGTTATACTCCTGAGAAAAGGGGCATTAATCATGGGCATGATCCACAGCCCATAGAAGTCAATGCAATGACACCTATTGGCATCAGTGGATTTCAGTTCAGTACCTGAAATGCACTTGAAGACTAAAGATTTGCCTGTGACCATAGAGGTGCTCTTCTAAAAAAATAAAATAAAATAAAAAAGACATATTGACAGGCAGTGAAGGAGCCAGTCATTTATGTGCTTTGGGTTCTCTCTAGTAAGGAAAAATCAATTATTAGGGCTATTAATCGAGCAACTTTATTAAATCACACTCATTTGAAGAGGTGTTCAAACTTAAGATGGTCGGAGAGGAGACTGATAAAATGATATGCTCCGGTGTTTTATTCTTTTAAAGCAACAGCCATGGAGAAGAAATTCTTAAAGAACCAGAATTATCAACCCCCAGAGCATCAATCTATGAAGGCTTTAGCAAGGCACTTTTCTCAAGACAGTGTGAAATCTTGACTTCATTCAAGTCAGTGGCAGAACTTCAACTGGGCCACCGACAGTTAATCAAAATGAACCAGGCCCTATGTATTTAAAACTAATGAAAAATTCTGAATATTGTGTAAAATGCATCAATGACATTTGACCTGATCCTGTTTTCATTGCAGCCAACTCCTTTAGATTTGCCCCTGATGCACTGGTATCAACATTCAGCCTTTACGTAGCAAAAAAAGAGAATATAAACAACCTCTGTATTATAAAATATCTACTCTGCCACTGTCTACCAGAACATAGTGCTTGTTGTGGATACTCTTTGTTCTGAATACCGTGTAGCTAAATATCCTCAGATGCTGAAGATGTACATGAGAAAATAAAGTCAGAGTGCAGCCCTCAAATCTGAAAACGATTCGAAAAGAGCAAGCAGTAATATCTAATCTGCATTGATGGCAGCAGGTAATTTCTCAAACTGTGTTAACATGGCATGCATCAAACAGCCCATTTAAATAACAGCAATAATACTTATGCAGCACTTTGGCAACTTAAAAAGTAAGAAACGTAGCACAGTGTTGGACACAGAATCTACATGCCTATACACTGAGGCCTCACTCCACGGTTGGGTTCACCCATGTGGGTTGTTTGTGCTGCACAAACGCAGCATACACATGCATTGTGTGCATCTGGTGTGCACCCGGGGTATTAAAAACTATGCGAGATGTTACCACACATGGCCACCCAGTAGCCATTCATCCGACCGCCCATCGGAAGGTGGCGCAGGGGGTACACATTCCCATGAGCCATGCAGCACCCAAAGCCAAAAAATCTGGAGTGCCCCATGCGAGGCAAGCCAAAAATGTGTGTGGCAATGGGCACTCATGCATCCCCAGTCCGTAAAAACTTGGGTAGACACCCGTGCAGTAGACTGGACTGCCGCTATAGCACTGTGGACATTGGGCAAGGGCCTTTGCAAATCACAGGAACTGGCTGCAAGAGCCAGGGAGCCTGGTTCCCCAGTGCTCACAGCCAGGACATGTCCATTTCAAAGGCCAGCCCAGCACGCTTCCCCCTCCCTCATGGACCGTGGCAGAGTGCGTATGAGCCACACTGGGACCCGCCTGTTAGAATCCCTCCCCACGCACTCCATCTGAGTGGGTGCTCTGCAGCTGTGCCACTCAGTGACCACGGATCCCCTTCCCCAAGCCTTGCTTGTTTAAAAACACTCCCAGTGCGCACTGCACACAGTGCACATGATGTACATGCCAAGGGCATGCGTATTGCTTGCGTGCACCATGGATCAGGGCCTGAAATCATATTATTTAGATGTAGCTATAAATACATTAAAAACACACAACATACAAATTGAATACATTTATTTTGTATTTATTTATTTAAAACTTATATCCTGCCCAAAGGCAGCTCAGGGCGGTGAACAACACAAAAAATTTAACAATAAAACATTTTAAAATAAATCAACAAATTTTAAAACAAATCATAAAAACTCACCCTCCCTCCCAAACCCTCCCCCCCCCCTCGCCAAAAGCCTGGCGGAACAGCCAGGTCTTATACAAACATCGAAACGACAGGAGGGTCAGGGCCAACCAAGCCTCCTCCGAGAGTGAATTCCACAGCACAGGGGCAGCCACTGGAAAACATGTGGCTTATAGGGGTATCAGAGCTAGATGTTTTCAACAATTAACCAATTTAAAAACTTTTTTAAAATTATTTTTTGTACGCATTGTCCTATATTAATGGCAATGCTGTGTTAACATATCTAGGTTAAGGGGCATACGTATGCTTGCTGCTACCCATGCCCCTGCAGGAAAGTTTCAGTTTTATCCTATGTTTCTGGCTACAGGCAGCACACTGAGTATGAACTCATAAAGGTTGGGGGAAATTCAGATTAGAATATTACAGCCGCACTTACTCCACCAGACTGCCACTTGTCTCATAGACACATCCGTAGAAAACAACCTAAATGTGGTCCTTTAAGCTACCTATTACCAGAGCTCTAGCTTGGAGTTCCCTCCCATGGCTTCTCTAGATGTCACTGGTATCTGTGAAATGTTTGCTAAAAAGATCAGCTTTTATTATGAGAGGACAGTAGTCATGTTCTACCACAGCCCACCCTTAAAATTATCACTACTGAGCTCAGTTTCCCAGATTTACAGTGAGGCTACTATGAGTTTGCATTCCTGCATGGTTTCTTGTGCATGAATGTTCCCAGTACTGTATATTGTCTCTTACACACACTAGATGTCACTAAATGACCTGAAATATACTCTCGGCTTTGATCTATTTCTTTAGTGTTCTCAGACAAAATACCACACAGCAGGAAGGGAAAAAAAACAATATTGCATTCAAAAACACACCATATTACATGATTTGACTAGGAAAGAAATTAATGCACAATAGTAACTACAGTTTAATTTTAATACAAGTGCAATGCATTCCTTCTATGGCCATCATTCACATTTCAATTCATCAGCCTGTGTTTGTCACTCATCTCCAATAAAACCCTTACATCTTGATCTAGATTATTTTTTTTTTAACCTGCTGTTATTTAGAGACTTGGGGTCAGTTCTGAGCTGCGCCCAAATGCTAATCAATGCAGCTGAGCATCAGAGCATAAGATGGATTTACACTACCTGCAGGTTTCCTCGCTAAGGACTGGTCGAGTCACCGGCATGTGTTAAAGCAATGTACATAGCTTCCAGATTCCATTCTGGCACTAAACACTGCCAGGACATGGCCATAACCTAATCATGTCCTCTCTCTCCCAACACTGCCTTCCACCAGTGGGGAAAGCCAGATGTGAAAGTGTCCCGCTTGGGCCTGCTTTGCCCCGTGGGCTGCTGTCATATGTGGTTCCAGGCCGCCAGATGTTGATCGGAAGTATCTGGGTCATGTTGACAGCTAGTCTGAACTCTTAGCTCTACAGCCAGCAGAAGTAACAGCCTGAGCTAGGGCCTGCTGGAGCGAGGCAAAGCGGGGGCCGTCCCAGATCCTGAACATTTGGCTCCAGACCAATCTGCCAGCCCAGGCCACCTCTGTCATGGCTGCCTGCCATGGCGGACATCATGGACCGCCATGGCTTTCTGTCATGCCAGGGGGTAGGACTCTGGACTCAGCACAGAGGCAGGGACAGCCCACCGAATGGTTCCGTTCTACCCGACCCCAGGCTGTGCTTCCATTGGTCTGGCCAGAATCATGGCTGCTCTGTGCTCTAGCAGGTGCGCGCCCTGTCCACCCAGGCTGCCGTGTCCCAGACCAGCCTGGAACATGGCAGCTTGGCCGTGATGTGTGGCTTTACTCAGTGTTTTCTTTCCTGACACTCACTTGCTGCGTGACCTTGAATAAGTTCCTGAACTTCTCTTAGGATTCTTTCACACATGTTATTTTGCAAGTAGGTATTGTCCCAAATGCATATTTTATTTTCTTGTGAACATGCCAATATGGATCTGTCTACATGCAAAGCCATGAGTATCAACTCCTTGAAAAAACAGAGCCATCAGCCCCATGTTTTGCTCACATATAACCAAGATGATATCTGAACTCATTGACTAGCCCTTCCTCTTATTTCTGGTCTACCCAGTGTTTAGAAAGAAGAGGAGAAATGCAAAGAACTCCTAGAGAGCCTTTAAAACTGTCTATCAGTCTCTGTGGTATCTATAGTGCTTTCAGTGTGCTTTATAATCCTCATCTTGTTCTCTCAAACAAAAACCCTGTGAAGTCATTATTATTCCCATTTTACAGATGGAGAACCAAGACTGATAGTGCCCGAGGCCACCGAGTGAGCTCATGAGGTGGGATTTGAACCCTGCTAACATCTTATCTACCAGGCTACAATGGCCCCATGTGTTTAGAAGTCCCTTCCAGATTTAAAACAGCACCCTGCTTTTAAATGTATTCTCCTACTCAGCATGGTTGGCAGCAAGGCACTACCACCAGTTACTAGTTGTAATCAGTAGCCATTGGAAATCCATGAACATCCTGCACAGTATGTTGCTTGCTGAACTGAATCCAAGATCAAGGATTCACTGAGCTTGAGGGAGGGGACGATAAAGAGCTGAAAATCAAGGTCAAGGACAACAGGAATGTATCACAGTTCAAATGGATTTCCTTAGAAAAGCCAAAATGTATATGTTCCACTGTGGCATAGACAAGGACTGCCAACGAGCCGAAGATTCAGGCTGAAATGAGAATCAGTTTGATTCTCACAAGAATCTCGTGATAATTGTGAACCATCAGTGAGATCCTGAGGTCTCGCAAACAGTGTAAGAAACTTGTGAGAATCTCGCTTAAAAAGAAAAAAAACAGTGGGCCATTGTGTGCGTGCACAGTCCTTTTTCAAAATGGCAGCAATGCTGCCAGCATCATTTTGGAAAAGGGCTGCGCATGTGCAAAACAGCCCAGCAGCCATTTGCGCATGTGCAGTTGTTTTTCTTGTGTCCCCCTCTCCACAATCCCTCACATTGTGAGTTGGTGGCTGCAAAAAAGAAGAAAGAAGAGACAGACAGATAGACAGACAGATAGACAGACAGACTCAGGATGTGAGACTTGGCGCGGGACGCAGCGCACACACATGGCTCCAGTAAGTAAATTGAAGGGGGAAATCTTGATCGAGAAACAGTCAAGAACCGGGGCTTATCTCCAGACTCGTAGGAATCGAGTCGAGAAGTCTGATTCTCAATGAGAATTGAGAAAATTCGAGATCGAGTTTCAGCCCTACTGAGGACCTGATCAAAGGGAAGGCAACCACTCCAGCCATGGTTGCCGGGCCACACCTTTCTACACCAGTTCCCAGGGTGTGTGGTAATCTAGTTAGCAAGGACCACAGGAGGGGAAAGAAGGGCACAATGGGGT
>QEPC01002235.1:292448-311806 GCA_003113815.1 Sphenodon punctatus | reverse complement strand
TTGGTCCCTGCCGGGGGTCCGTTTGACCACGCTTCCCAGGACATTCCCCCGGCTAGCCCGGGAAGCGTGGTTCAAATTGACCCCATGTGGGGATTCACCGTGGCGAACATCTGGCGGCCTCCAAACAGACGTTCGAGACACGGTGACCACAGGTGGGTATTCACCGTGGTTCACCGTGATCTAACGTCTGAAAATACCCATTGATATTGATTTCAATAACATTGTATGTGTGTGTAGATAGATAGACAGATAGAGCTTTATTTGTATTAACCATTAGTTATAACAAAATCAAGTATATTAAATAAAAAACAGTAAACAATATTCCCAAAATTCATAAATACAAAAAATCCCAAGAATATGAAAAACTTCTCAACACAAATTAAATTAAAATGAACCACAATAAAATAATTAAAATTAAAAACATACAACATGATTAGATAACCTAACATATTATATAATATAAAGGATTTAAAAAACACTACTTATCCATCAGTTTTTGTCTGAGAGAAATTGCATCCAGGCAGAACTTAGCTGGGGCTCTTGAACATTGTGAGTCTAATGGGCTCTGCATTTTTTGTAAGACCTTACCACAATGCAAGCCTTGTAGATTGATTATAAATGGCTTTAAATATTTATTTATTATTATTATTATTATTATTATTATTATTATTATAAACATTTATATAGCACCAGTCATGAGCTTCGTGCTGTTCTTTCGCAAATTGATATAAACAGGACACGAAAAGAAAATATGCTTTGGATTTTCAATTTCCGAAGTATTACACAATGGCATATCCTATCTTCTCTAGGTATGTCATTATACCTCCCTTCTAAAAGGGCAGATAGAAAAACGCAACATCTAAACACAGTAAACGCCTGCCTTATGCGAAAATCCTTCCAATGACATAAATAGCTTGCAATCAATGACGGTGGCTTAATAGCTTGGAAATCAATAGCAACCATTTGCAATTTCAGGTCTGAGTCTCCTCTAGGTCCTGATCTAGGACCCTTCTTTTTATTAACTCCGAAGCCCCATTGAGACCTAAGTGCAGCAAACAATCTCTGAAAAAACCTAATTTGCACAGCTCTGCCTCAACAGTTATATTCCAAAGACTGGATGTTTTGCTGTTCTGAATCAATTTAATCAGTATAGAAGAATCTGATGGAAATAAAGTAACTCTTAACCAGTATTTAATTATTAGTATTAGCGCCGTAGATCTAACCATAACTCTACAGGTTTCGGCCCTGAGTATAGCTTAAGGCGTACTTTTAGGAACTCCTAAGATAGCCCTCAAAAAACTGTTTTGTAGTGATTCAATTTTATCTAAATAATCCACTCCCCAGATTGGTACAGCATATAAAAACTGATTAATGACTTTGCCAGAAAATAAGCACAAAGCAGGCAACAATTCTTTACCCCCTTGCCTGAAATAAAAATTTTGAAGGACAACCACTGTCCTACGAGTCTGGTCCATAGTGAGGTCTAAGTGTTTCCTCCATCTTCCATTGGCCGAGAGAAGAACTTCCAAATATTTAAATTCCCCCACCTGCTCTATCACGTTATTATCAATTACCCATCGATGAGTCTTACCATTATTACAAGTACCTGCAATCATCACCTTTGTTTTAGAAAAAATAATTGACAGCTTTTCTTGCATACAGAATTTATTAAATCTCTGTAGGCTTCTCCTCAGACCAACTTGGGTCTGGGAGAGCAATACAGTATCGTCTGCATATAGCAAAACAGGCATTTTCCGGTTACCAAGCTTTGGAGCATGTAAATCTTCTCCTCCCATATAAGCTACCACATTATTCAGATAAACATTAAATAGAGCAGGTGCTAAAATGCAGCCCTGTCTCACCCCTCTATTGACAGGAATTTCTTTTGTCAAAGGTTGGGAAGAGGCATACTGTACTTGTATACCTATTGTGAAGCTTGATCATCAAAAAAAGCAGGCGAGGGTCTAAAGAAGTTAGACTTAACTTGTACCAGAGTCTTTCCCTATCCACTGAATCGAAAGCAGCACAGAGGTCTATAAAACACATATATAAATAAGAGCTCTTCTGTTGGCATACATAGTTGTCTATTAAATAGCGTAGAACATAGATCTGATCTACGGTAGATTGCCACTTACAAAATCCTGCCTGCTCTGGTTATATAGATATAGCTATATAGATATAGATATATAGATATAAAACAGACTAACCTAAATATCTATATAATATCTAATCTCTCTATAGTAATATCTATCTAAATCTAAGGGAGACAGGGGAAGGGAAAAAAAAAACTATTATCTAATCAATTATCTATATAACTATTCTAATCTAATCTATATGTCTATAATATATATCTATATCTACTCTATACTACCTAACTATATATAATGTACAGGAGGAAGAAGTGCAGGGAAAGGGATAAGGTAAAATGTAGGGTATGAGGAAGGAAAGGTTGTGGTAATATAATGAGGGCCAAGGAGGATATTTTGTGCGCAAGCACCACAGTTCTGTAAACGCAACCTGACAAGCAGAGCTCTCACAGAACAGAGAGAAAAAGCCTGGCCCTCCCATTATAAAGGGTTGCAGTGCCCTTCCCCAGAGCCCCCCTGATTGGTTGTGGCAGCAGACATTGAGCAATCACAGAGTGCCATGAGACTGCTGGGGCCTGCTTGCACTGCTCATCAGCCAGCGATACATCCATCAGATACTGCTGAGCTGCTTGCCCCTCCCAACACAGGCACAGTTCAAGAGTTCAACCCTGTTTAGGGCTCCGAGATGTCTGCTCCCTCCTCCCCTCTTCACATTTTCCCTCCAAAACCCAACTGCCACAGCACTAATAATAACAACGATAATGACAATGTCATTTTTGTTATCGTTGTTGTTACTATCTATTGTCATTTTCGTTATTGCAATAACGATAACGAAAATGATAATTTTTGTTATTGTTATTGTAATAACGAAAACAACATGCACACTCCTAACAGGTATCATGGTCTTAAGAAAGACATGTGAACACTAGCAATCTCTCTCTTGAGAGGTAGGTGAAGTACAGCTGACAGATGTTCGAACAGAGAAAGATAGGAGTATATTTGGGCTGTCCTGAATTTTATAAGAGTCTAAACTATCGAGCTGGAGCATCTTGTTGGCAAATAGCCCCAGGAGGGCTCAAAGGCAGGGGTGTGCAGAAGGCGCATCATTAGTTTTCAATTTTGTTTTCATTTCCAAAAACCTGAGGGGGTTGGGGGGGGGGGAAGGGGGAGGTTGATTTGTTTATTTTGTTTTGTTTTAGTAAAAATAAAAAATAAATCACTGTGCATGTGCAAATGGTTGCCGGGGTCATTCTGCGTATGCGTGGACCTTTTCCAAATGGTGATGGTAGTGTCAGCCACCATTTTGGAAAAGGGCGCACATCTGCATCACGGCCCCAGCTGCTATTTTGCACATGTGCCATGGGTTTTTTTATTTTGTTTTTTTATTATTTTTAATAAAATAAAACAAAGATAATGAATGAAATCAAACGGATGTTGTTTGCTTATACATTCATTTTTGTTTCCCTGGTTACGAAAACAAAAGAGGCTCCATTCATGTTCATAGCTGTATACCCCTACTCAAAGGGAGTCGCCTGAATGTCTTTGGGAATATCTGACAAGGCTAGACATTTGACTGTGAAACCTGTAGTACGGGCATCTCTGTCTGCTGCTGTCTGCTTGTATGGACAGTCCTAGCACAGTATGTCAAGGTGGCCGCTTCAATAACCAAATTTCAGTTCAGACAAAGGAAATGTTAACCGTTCGAGTTGTCTGGAATTCATGTTATCTGAGAGGTGCCTTCAACTGGATCTTGGACAAAAACTATTCAAACAAATTGGCTAATGTTTGAGACCTTGTATCCTGACTTATCAACCACCTGGATGCACACTACAGCTAAAACCAACCATCTCTAGCAATGGATGTTTTCCTCCAGTCCTGTCTGTATTCACTCCAAATGCCATCCCTCCATTGATCCTGTTCCTTGCTTTTTGAGGACTTGAAACCTTGCTCTCTAGAGTTACCTGGCTACAGATGAGTAAAGCAGAGGGAGACAGGAGCTTATTGCATTCACCATCTGGCATCTGAATTTCTAGCTAATGAATAAATGAAGTCTGGGCAAAAGCTGTGTCTAGCTGATTTTTTCCCCTGCGTCTCTTACAAAAAGAGAAAAGTACCAATGCTTATCTTACACCAGCAGCATTATGGGTCTGCATTAATGTGTGACAGTTCAGACCCTACCATGTATTTTTTTGTTCCAATGACCCAAAATGCAGTGTCTAAATAAAGGGCACCTTAAAATCCCAGGCTGGATGTGCAAATCGAGTGTCTGGATCTTGCCAAAGCCTGCCCACAAGCCGGGAAATAGAAACAGGCTTAAGTTTGGCTTAGGCTTGTCAGAAATTTCAAAAATAAGGAACACTGGAGCTGACAGATACAGGATATCCATTACGTCCCGTGGAGCGGTGGGGTTCAGAATAAAGGACTTTTGTGTGTAAAGAAGGGATATCCGTTACCTACGACTCCCTTAAAATAAGAGACATCCCTTAAAACAAGGCACACCTGGCAAGCCTAATTTAGCTTCTCCTGGCTGCCTCTGTCTTCGCGTAGATCTCGAGGGGGAAACTAGCAAAACTGGAAGTTTAGCAGCGTCGGGGCTTCCGTGCGAATCCGCCTGGGGAAACATCCACCCCCCTCGGATCCCCGACGGTACCGCTGTAGCTGGAATGACCCACGGGTTCCAGGTGGGAAGCAGAGGGGGAGGGTCAGGGGAGCAAGCGGCGGGCTCCGGAGCAAGCGCTCGCTCCCTTCTGCTTTCCAGCTGCTGCCCAGGAGGGGAGAGGGGGAAGCAAGCCGCTGCCCAACGCCTGCTTGCTCTCACAGTCGACCCCCCGTGGGATCCGGGCTGTTTGGCTGAAGCTTCTACTCCCCTCTCTCTCTCTGCAAAACTTCCCCAGTGGGTGGGGAGTCGGGACCGCTCGGGCAGCGAGCTCTGCCTCCGCCATCCCCTCCGCGCCGGTCGTCTCTGGCCGTCGCAGGCACCCTGCCTTCCTGCCCGCGCATCCCCAGCCTGAGCCGAGAGGGGGCGCCCTTCCCTTGGCTCTGTCGCCTGCGCCTCCTCCCCGGACTGGCGAGTAGCTCGCCAGCCAGACAGGTTAGAGCAGCTCCGGACGAGCAAGAGGGTGGCAGCTTGTTGCCGGGATCCGCCAGAGCCAGCCCCGTCCGGAACTCAACCCCAGTCCCCGTGCCCTCCGCTGCCGGCGGCGCTGCATGAGGAGGCGAGCTCCAGGGCGCACCTGCTCCGCTCAGCCCTCCGCGCCCGCTGCCATCCGGGGGTATGAACGCCTCCTCTTCCTCCGCCCCCTCTTCCTCCTCCCCGGCGCTGGGGAATCAGACCGAGGCGGCGGGGCTCTTCCTCGCTAACAGCAGCGCCTCCCTGGGCCGGGCGCTACGGTGCTGCACCCAGGCGTCGGTGGTGACCGACGACGGCTTCGTGGTGACCGGTCCGGACGAGAGGAGCCTCTACATCATGCGGGTGGTGCAGATCGCCGTCATGTGCGTCCTCTCCCTCACCGTGGTCTTCGGCATCTTCTTCCTGGGCTGCAACCTCCTCATCAAGTCCGAGGGGATGATCAACTTTCTGGTGAAGGACAGGAGACCGTCCAAGGAGGTGGAGGCGGTGGTGGTGGGGCCCTACTGATCCCACCCCAAAACTGCTGCTGCGGCTGCGAGTCCAAGAAGTGGCCAGGATTGCCTTTTATTCCCCCCTCCCTCCCCCTCCGAGCCAGGGTAAGACACCCAGGGACGGGGGGCACGCACCGAGAGAGGCTTCTGGGGACCCTTGGCAGAAAGTAGGAAGCCAAACCAGTGACATTGACTGAGCCAGCCCCCCCGGGATGAGATTAGGTGAGCCCCGTCCTAGTTGCGGGTGGGCGAGGGTCTGGGCGGGAAAGGACACTCCAAGCAATGAAGCCAGAAAGCCTTCCATCTCATCTAGATGAGACCTGGCCGAAGCCGAGCCTCCTGAAGTGGCCTCCTGTAAATAAATCGCGATCTAAAATGCACACCAAGGAGAAACCCATTCCCGACGTTGCTGCTGCTTTGAAAGGAGACGAGGATGCGGGGGAACTTGACAACAGGTCGCTTGTGAACACGCTCATCCGTGTTTTAGAGACTTTCTAAGTTCGGAGGGTGTTTGTTTTTTAATGAACTGCCAGGATGTCTCCTCGGCTGGGGCGGTGGGATTGCAGTTGCCTGTCTCCATACCGCTACTAATGTGAATGTTTTCAAGTTGTCTTTCTACTGTGGCTTTTCTTTTCTTTTCTTTTCTTTTTTTTTTAAATCCAGGGTCCAGTTTTGTACAGATCACCCTTGAGCCAGCGAGCCTGATTGCTGAGCCCTTTGCTGCTTGTTTATGAATTGCACGGTTTACAGACACAACAGCAACAAAAAAAAGTGCTTCGATGGTAACAGTTTGTTGTTTTCTTACTTAATAAATATCTCTTAAACTTCTGGGTTGGGTTCCTGGTAGTCCTTTGGCGCTTTGACAAGTGCTGTTCGAATGCATTTGAAAGCTCTGTGAGTGTTCGCCTCAATAAAGTTAGGATTGGGGGGGGGGAGGATAAGACTTTTAAAGAAGCAAAATAGGTTCGAGTGTGATCGCGCTGGGGTGACGTGAAAGCAAAGCTCGCTCCCTTGGCGATTTCATTGCTTCTGGATCAGATGGTGAGGTCGCTGGAACTAAAGTAATGCAACAAGAGTGAGGGGGTAAATTGCATTCAAGTGAAAGCCTTGGGAAAGATGTGGAAAGCTTCGGCCAGGACCTGCCCCGCGGCGCCATGGAAAACACGTCACGCAGCTAGTGAAAGGTGAGGGCAAGCGATTTTCTGGCCGTCATCATCACCCATGTCATTATTTTTAGCAAGGGAACTCTGATGGGAAAGGTATCGACTGAAGCTCGAGTGCGTGGCGAGTCAATCGAGCTTGCAATAATAGGCAACACCCCAATGCAAACTCTTTGCAACTGAGTGTCCTCGCCTTTGTTTTTGATTTTTTAAAGAGGCTTTTTTCCTTTCAAGTCAGGGCGCTGGGGCGATGTGGGTGTTTTTAGACAAGCTGCATAGGGCCCAATGCGGCCTTGCAACATGTACGATGATGACTACAACACTGTTTGGAAAGCAGTCGGAAGGGGGGTGTCCTCGGGAGCTTCTTCCACCGGTGCTAGAGAATGGGTGCTTTGAGACAAACACCTCCCCACCCACTATACATGTTGCAGGGCGGCAGTGGTGTCCTATGCAACATGCCCTGCAAATGTATAACGGGTAGGACTCGGAGGTGCTTGGGAAGGGGCTTGTCTAAAAGCACCCTGTATTGTTATCAGTGTATTGCTCCTCAGTACCTAACACGCTTGGGCCACTCTTCGGAGGAGTGAGACCAATCTGCATTTAACCACTTGAGAAGGCTGGGGGTGGTTAAAGCAGGGTCATGGGTGGTTAACAGGGAAGAGCTGATGGCGAGGATACACATCAGCAGCATCTTCATCACTGCTGCCGAGCAACCAGCGAAGTGTCCTTCCCGTGCTCATTGCTGCTGTGGGCGAGCCCTATTCTCCTATGTGTTATACAGCCAGCATGGGGCTCAACTTCTCCGTTCCCCTCCCCGCCCAATCCCCTCCCGTCCAGTAGCCCAGTCGAACAGGCACAGGGCGTTTTAAAAAAGAGCCGAATCCTGACAGCAAAATCCAAGCCCAGAGGTGACATTTCTTTGGCGTAATTCTGAATGGCTTTGATTTCTTTAAACATGCTCATTCCCTTTGTTGGGCTCGAGCCGAGACCATCTTCCTACGGGGTGGGCTCTTGAGCAGATCCCTAAGGGCTTGGGCTAGTTGCGAGCGATAAATCAACGAATGGATCTGCGCTCGCTCCAAGAGAAGCGAATCACTGACATAAATAGTCTCACTGAAAACCGGTGCAGAAATGACTTCAGCAGCCTGTCCCTAAGTCAAGCTGCTCTAGCCCTGACGTTTAAAAAAAATCGTGGAGCAAAGCACGGCTCGCCGCTAGAACAAAGCAGGCGCGGAGTTCCGTTTTCCTTCAATGCCCCAATCTTGTCTGCTCACCAGACTGATCACAATTTTGTAAGACACCCCACCCCCAACCGTTTGCAAGAGTCAAGCTGCTAAAAGTTCCTGCTCCAGCTGCTAGGGATAATTGCATTTACTCCGTGCAAAACGCACGCTGGAGCGGGGATCTGAGAGCGGCTCTCGAAAGGGGCTAATGTCCTGTGAAATAATTAGGCAAGAGAGAATTCCCCAAATTCAGCGCAGACCACTGAGAAGGGCAGCTCAGCCACTCACCCACCTTTATTTGACTCCCTGCATTGAAATTAGGATGCTAATACAGGCCCCGCAACATGTATTTTTCATAAGGATTCCTTCGAATTTTGCATAGGTGGCAACCCTAATTGAAAGGTCAGGCAGCAGATTTCCCGCTTCCTCTGGAATAAATGTGTTTCAGGAGGAGATGTTCAATGAAGTCCTGGTACTCAGGCTCCATTAAAATGGAAACATGGTAGCGGCGCACCCAGAGGTCCCCTGTTCTTGGTAGCTCCGGAGGCAGCATCCTGTCACTCCCATTCGGGGAGCTGGTCACTTTGGAACATGATCGCTGTCGTTAGGTCAGACTCACAAATGGTGGCAACTGCAGTGCACTGGAGTTTCTGGGATCTGGCTTCATTAACCCCCCCGCAAGACATAACACATCGGCTAATCCTCCACAACATGCTCCAGAACGGTAACTAAACTCCAGTCCATGGCAAGCAGATCTTCTTGCAACAAAACAAAGTAACCGGCGTGGGGGTGTGGTGATTTAAAGGTCAAGAGAGTCCCGTAATAATAACTAGGGTTGGTATCAGTTAAAAAAAAAACTCTGCCAGAAATGTGTCTTCAGGAGCTTGGCTGAATCCTTTTCAGACATGCACCTAAACACCACTTTAACATTTCTTATGCATGTTGCAGGGCTGCACAGGACACCAATGCAGCCCGGCAACATGCATAAGAAATGCCAAAGTGGAGTTAAGGTGCATGACAGTCTGAAAGTAGGTACCTGGTGTTAACCATACCCCCCTGGTGTAGAAAGTCCAGTGCCATGGGTCTTTGATATGGAAGAAGTCTAGAAAATAGAAAAGAGTAGCAGAGACAGAAGAGGATCGGAGGGGTGCTTCTATCGCCAATGCACAAAAAAGCCTTCGTCCTTAGAGTGATTGCTATAATGAATCACCCCAATCCTATATAACTTGAAGGAAGCATTTGTTGCACAGATCAAATCTTCTGTTAAGCACATTTAGGCACTATGAAAAATACAGCATTGGTTCCAGCGCAGCCCTGCAACATGTATTTTTCATGTGTCCTCTTTAAAAGGGGGGGTATGGCCACCTAGACAGCTTCTGTTGATCATTTACACCCCACTGTAAGGGCAGTTTCAGAAGAGCCTTTAGAAATCTTTCTCTGACTGGTAGAAAAGGTGGCTACGTTCTCACCGAAAAAGCATGCAAACTCTTGGAAAACACATGATTTAAAAAAAATAAAAATAGTATGACACATCCACACTAGTACAGAGAGAAGTATCTACATGATATGGTAACATCTGCACAACCCCAGTCAACTTATCTCTGGTCCACCAACCACTTAACTTAACTGAATAAAAGTTTTTAAGACGTGTTAACATCTTTGCAAATAAAAGCAGTTTGACTTCAAAAGAAAGACTGCTTTGTTTGGCAGTTCAGTTAGTAGGTTATCTTAACAATACTGCACACTCCTTCTCTTTGTCTGGCTGCTTTAATGGCAACAAACATTTAAATCAAGAACTCTAGATCAATTCCTTCCCACTCTTTCATTTCCCATCGATGTGCCCGTAAAGTAGCATTCTGTAAAACAAAAAGGGAATTCAGCTTCGGAGGAAACCTCTCAAAGGTGAATTTAGAATCAGCATGAAATCTAGCATGTGGCTCATTCATAAACAGTGCCAAGGAATTTAAAAGAGCAAAATTTGTCTTCAATTTTACTCCTAAAGCAGGAGTGAGGAACCACAGGCCCAAGAGCCAAATGTGTCTGTGGCTAGTTTCTATTTGGCCCATTTGCAGTTCCTGAATCTGCCCCCTGGATACACTTCCTACCTGCAAGTACCAAAAAGCTAAGCTCAGGATAAGGGGGCAGACATTTTATTTATTTAACAAATTTTGTTACTCTGCCCTTCCTGCTCCAGGCAGCTCAGGGCAGCTTACATATTAAAACAATAAAACAGCAAGCTAAAACAACACAATAAAGGAGAAGGCAAAAACAATAGATCTCCCTTCCTCCCCTCTCCCTAACCCACAACCCCCCCACCCTAAACCCCATCTCCCCCACCAAACACCTGGCGGAACAGCCAGATGTTAGTCATACACTGGAAGGAAGGGAGGTCCGTCTGCTGTGATGAAATTCCACAGCTAAAGTGTGGCCACTGAGAACGCCCTCTCCATAGTGGTCCCCAGGTCACACGGGGGACCTCGAGGAGGGCACTCCCAGCTGACTGCAGGGGCTGCTCCAGAGCATGGAGAGTGAGGTGATCCTGTAGGTAAATCGCGCCAAGGATAAGGGACAGATCCATGGCACAGATCCATAATCGGAACCCTCCTTTTTCTGGAAGCACCTCTTAAGCATCCCTACACCCAAGTTAGATGCAGCCCCGGAACTTGTACTAATTTCCGAAGTGGCCCCAGGGAGAGAAAAGATTCCCCACCCCTGTCCTAAAGTATTAAACCAAAAGGAGGAGGAAATTGAATCTTTAGGTGTGCACTTACGTGGTATGGGACAGGCCACAGTCTACAAGCCACTTACTCAGGAGTAGTCCTATTGAAACCCATGGAGTAAGTGGTTTGTGGATTGCAGCAAATTCCAATATGCACCCACCTTCCTATTAGTAAATGGTACCTTTCTCTTTTGGTTTCCCTCTGAGTTTTGGCAGTTGGGCCTTGCAAGGGCTACTGGCTTTGAAACACCAGAAATATATTACTCTTTCTGTAATCTCAAGTCTGTTGTTTACACTGTGTGATGATCTCTCAAAATAAGAATCACAAACTTCTTGGCACTTACCAAAGAGCCACTGAACCATTTTGCTTAGTATCTTAAAATGGGACACACTTGCGAAGGCTGTTGCTAGCTACTGCTTTCAAATACATCCCTTTAAATGTTCTCAAACTAAGTTTGTTCCAATGACTGTGTAGTTTTAACTGTACACTTATATTACAGTGACACAACAATAGTAGGGCTAAATTGTAAGTATTTATAAAATTTGCATTTCATTTGTTAAAATATCTGTGAGGGCTGGACCTTTATCCGTACTCACGTCAGGCAAACTCCTACTGATTTAAAAGAGAATTTAGAAAGGGGAAGGCATGAATGGATTCAGAAGACTCTTTGTAGTTACTAAGCCAACTGATTAATACAAAATTGAGAAGTCCAGTATGTCCATATAATTCTGTTATTATACTTAGCATTTAACATGGTAATGTAATCATAGATCATTTAATATATCCAATACACTGAGTGCTTTTTAATTGCGTTGGAGAGCTTTAACCAATCATAATGGAGCAGTATCACATAATAAAATATTTATTTGTATACACCTTACAGACAATGAATTTTAATGTGGATCTCTGGTGGAGGAAATTTTAAATTCTTGAGTTGTAGCTCACACTATCTAACATGAATAATTAAAGTACACTTTTTTTTCTCCATCTTTTTTTTACTCTTACAGATTACACTGAATGAAAGATCCATTGATTTCACCAGACCATGACTCCAGCTGTCTGATTTGTTTAGTTAAAGAAGCCCCAAGGGACAATCAAGTGTCTCATTTGCTTTGTATTATAGTGTGACAGCAGCCGCTTCATAATTAAGGTTTAGCCATTCTGTCCATTAAAAGTTTCATTTACCACTGCCCTCTCTATGCCACCCCTCCAGAAGAAACCCCCAATAAATATCTATTCCACTTTACACTTTCATGCCCAAGGACTGGCTGTCATTTTTTATTATTATTTTTTTGCCAATATTTTAGATAATTGAGCTAATTCTACCTTTTCTGGTTTTCAGTGCACTGTGTAACTCCTTCCCAGACTGCCCTATGCACAAAGGGGCCATTCCACAGTAAACATTTTGACAACTACAGCCCTAGTCCCCATACTCCAAAGAAAGCAGAGATGAAACAAATATTTGATGTGACTATATTATCCATTGAATTTGGCCACTTCTAACCAAATCTGATGGATTGGATATTCACCTCAGTCTGTTTTGATACCGACTTCCAATATTTTCAGTTCCCGATGTATGGTTCATTCCGTTTATTTGGTTAAGAATCATAATGACATAGAATCGTAGGACTGGGAGGTACCTCACATGGGTCATCTAGTCCAACGCCCTGCTGCAAGGCAGGATATCCTCTTCCTACAGCATTGTAGACAGATGCTTGTCTATCCAAGTTTTGAAAACATCCAAAGGAGATTCCATGATGATGGGCAACTTATTCCATTGCCCAAAAGTGCTAAATAGCACCAAGTGAAGTATCTGACTAGCCAAACTTGAATTAATGAAAAGCCAAAGCAAATACTCAAACTCATCATTACCACAAAATAGCATTGAGCCCAAGAGGTAAGAAGGATTCAGAAAAGGAATGAGAATATCCACAGCAATGTTAAGATAGAGTAAGCATGCTTTTGAAATTCAGGTGGTTCAATAGACAACATGTTGGCCTTGGAACTGGGAATCCTCTGTTTGAGTCCTGGATTGGTTCTGTCATCATCCCATGGCTGTAAACTAAGATGCTAGTGCAGGACTGGCCAACAAGTTGGGGTATTCTGGGCTTACTGGAAGTGAAGGGATTCCCTGCTGACATTAGCCTTAAATTATGTCAATAGGACTGCCACAGTTTTTTGTTTTTTTAAAGACTACAGAAATGGATGGAACAATGGCCATTCTTAGACGAGACACAAACACGGAGGTCCACCCATCCCCCAGGCATCTAGACACCCATCTGAAGGTGTGTGTACGTGTGTGTGGGTGTTCCTGTGGTCCACACACCACCCACTCATGCCCACACACAGAGCATTGAGGAAAACTCCGGGATGCTCCATGCAGGGGCAGGCCAAACCATGCGTGGGTAGGGGTGCACACCCATCCCTGACCTGTTTGATTCCCCCCACTCACTGGTCATACATGGACGCGCCACACAGTGCTCATGGACATACACCCCAAGTCGTGCCCATTTAAAGATAGTCAGTGTTTTTAATAGGGGGTCATTTATTTCCATCTAGCTTTAGGGCAGAGGTTTTCAAACTACGGGTCAGGCTCAGGACTTCAGGTGGGTTCACACCAAGTGCAGATGAAGTCACAACTGCAACTGCTATTTGATATACTGCGTGTCTTTGGGTGTCTTTAGACAAGCGCTTCCCCACTCTTCACCCACCCATCATGGATGTTGTAGGGCTGCATAGGGTGCTAATGTGACTCTACAACATGCATGATGGGTGAGTAATGGATGGGTAATGGAAGGGGAGGTACTTGTCTAAAAACACCCTACCACTCAAAATGGAGTGTCAGAGACAAAGGCCGTTTTTACACGGGTGGGTGGGGGGTGGGGGTTTCGGTGTAGTTGGGTGGGTGCCCGTTTACACGGACACCCACCCACGGACACCTACCTACACCCACCTACATCCATGGAGCATCCTCCGTTCTGTCGGAGGGCTCCCTGGGTGGAGGTGGGTGGTCTGTGGGTGTTGGTGGGTGTGCAGCGGGAGCACACATGCACAAACACCTGCCGCCCATGGTGTTTACATGGGCACACCCACCCACTGAACACCCATCTCCCCCCACCCGCGGTCGTATACACGGACTGCCCCCCCGCCACCCACCCACCCGAACACCGAGTGGCGCGGGGAGGGGGGGGGGCTGTCCAAGTTAAAACAGCCAAAGAGTTTGGGAACCACTGCTTTTTCAGCATAATCCTACCAATGGCTGGTTAAGTTTAGGAAGAAACTTCCCCCTTGGAGCAGATTATTCTGTAATTGTCCGCAAGGGTTTTTCTTGTACCTTCTTCTGAAGCATGTAGAATTAGTCATTGTTGAAGGAAAACCACTGTATTAGATAGACCACTGGCTCTAATCAATGCTGTAGAAAGGCTGTGGTGGGCCCAGGCGCATGTCCCAGTTTGGGTAGCCCCAAGGGCAAGGGGGTAGGGTGGGGTCTACAAGATGGGGGGGCAGAGCTTACTTATGAAGGCAGCACTGTCCCCAACTCCTCTGCTCCTGCCCCAGAGTAGCAGCGACCCCGGCAGGAAGGAGGTTTTAAGAGTGGGTGCGGGTGGGACCAGCACTTCACCCCTGTCCACTCTGAAAACTTCCTTTTTGGCAGGACCCTTTATGGCTCTAGGGAAATTTCAGAGTGGATGAGGATGGTGTGTTGACTCTGCTCCCTCCCACTCTGAATGTCCTGGTGGTGCTCAACTTGCTTGCAAAGAGCCTCTTCTCCGAGTGCAGGGCCCAGGCTCAGCCAGGACTGGCCACTCCATGGTAGCAGCTATGTTCCTAGCTCTATAGTCTGCTATTCCCTGTGCTTTTAGAACCCAACAACTACAATGAGAAACTTAGAGGTTCACTTTCCCATTTCCATGGCAAAGGGGCTTTCTCAATGTACTTCTCATGTCTCTGCTCAAGGGAAAATATTCACTGAAAATGTTGTGCTTCCCTATATGCTTCCTAACTCCTTTAGGCAGCTGAAGAAAATTCAACAGCTAATGGAAGCCTCTAGCTTTGAGTCTTCCCATTGTCACTGGAAATTCTTATTCCAGTTTCATCAGAGCATTACTGCTCTTGTCCTCTCTTCCCTGGGCACATTTCCCCCTTCTGCCAACTTCCTTTATCCCACCACCTGCTGTCACCCTTTATTGCCAGCTCTCAGAGTAGTCTTGGCTCCCCTGCTCCCCTCCACTTTTGTTATCTTATTCACACATCCTGTCTGCCATGCTCACACTCTTATCCTACTCCGGCTTCAGCTGTCAAGCTCGCCTTTTAACTTCAGCACTAGCTCTCTACTCCAAGCCCAGTTCCTCACACTGCGGCCCCCAACCCTTTGTCTCGGTTCCAAAGCCCCACCCTGTTATGTCCATTTTACACGTAGATCTCTGTATCGTTCATTTTTGCCTCTTAACTTCTTTCCTTTTTCCCTTCTTGTATGGAAAAAAAAAAAAAAGCTGTGCTGGTCCCTTCCTGTCTTCTTAATGAACACAAGATCTAATTGTGCTGGAAATAGGTCAGCCCATTCCATTTGAACCCGAGAAATATTTTCCTCCATCTCAAAACCACAGGTTCATTAAAGGATAGCAGAACTTATCCGTGAATTTAATCAGATATACGGTGTCCATGCAATGCGCTTCCATGTAAATTCCACTGGTGCTTATTTGGACCTAGATGTCTGGTTCCCTGCAAGCAAAACTGAGCATTTATAAGTGAGAAAGCCTACATAAGGCTTTAAGAATGGTTTCAGAAAGTGTAAAGGGCATTTTTAATGTATCATTCTCTTCTCACTTTGCACAGTTAAAAGCGATGGTGTTGTGCTGTAGAAACCACTTTCAGAGGTTTTTGGAGTTGGTTTTTTTATTTCCCCAGGAGCGTTTGAGTGCATTTGGCCATTTCCTTCTTTGTTGTTTCCTAAGAGGGATGTGTACATTTTGAATTCCACAGCAATAAATTGGAGTTTATGTTTTTAGGGTGGCTGTCTTTCCTGCTTCATATGCCTTTAAACTTGTACTAAGATCTCTGTTCTTTTACAGTTTAATTGGCGTAGCTGGAAGCTGGCTTATTGTTATGGGGACCACCATGTCTTTTTATTTTAAATCAAGACATTATTTGCCTAGGTATGTTGTAAGTTGCTTAGTGTGGCTGCCGGCTCTCCTTCACTGAAGGTTTTCCAAAATACCTTGGAAACACACCAGCATAAAATCTGTTGAGGGTGTTGTAGCAGTAATCATCCTGCACTGAGGCAGGGCGTTGGACTAGATGACATTCAAAGACCCTTCCAGCTCTGAGATTCTGTGATTCTATTAATTTCTTGCAGCTGAAGGAGATACACAACCTTGTTGGAAAAACAAGTCAAGGAAAGTGTAACAGTTCAGCACATGCTGTACTTAGCAGCTTGGTCACTAGCAGCTGGGGACCTATTCCACAGAAAACATTTTTAGTTCAAAGGGTGGGGGGTGGGTGGGGGAGTGAGACAGAAACTAGATATGAAAGATACACACAACCATATATCATTTCTGTGTCCCTGATTCTGTCAATAGCTTTTCCTCCTTTTTTTCTATTTCAGGAGACAGGTAGCTCTAGAGATCAGGACTGTGGATATTTAATGGCTCATCAACCCCATATAAAATAGTATGACTGTTTCTGTGGCAGAGACATTAATTGGAGATTATGGGTGTGCAGCACTTTCAGATGGCTGTTGCCCTGGACAATGCCATAAAGTTGCGGGCACCAGCATAAAATGTTGGGTAATCGCCCACAACTCTATGGTGCAGGGGGTGGAGGGCACAGCACAGGCAAACCATAGGCCGGGGAACCCGCCAGGTCAATCTGAAACCAACCCAGGCGGGGCTGGACATGGGTGGAGTCTGAGATGCACCCCTGGAGTAGCTCCATGGGCTGACTGCCCCCAGGTTTATGTAAAGATACCCAGAGCTGTGGGCTATCTCCTGATGCTCTATGCAGGTGCCTGAAACACTATGGTGCTGTCCTGGGCAAAGACCGGCCAAAAGTAGAACTGCATCATGGGTCCACCGAACACACGGAAAGGAGCTCTGCTTCGGGCTGGTGCCCCAGGTTTGGCCAGCCTGTTCTGCAAATGGTGCTCTGGGATGTTCTGGAGCGCTGCCGGCAGGGCTGCCCCAGAGCAGGCACAGCGTGCTCCAGCTGCACATCTGACAGAGGCTCCTATAGACGTGTGGGCCAACCTGGCGGTGAAGCGGGCTGGTGCAGGCAGAATCAGGGCTGCTGTTCATGTAAAAGCACCCAAAGGGTGTTTTCAGATGAAAAGCCATGGATGTGTGCACCTGTGAGTCATGGAGAACCCACTTATGTTCACGCATGGAGCCATGGCGGGAAATCTGGTTACCCGTTTGAATCATTTTCCATGTACTGCACCAGCGTGGGCGCTCTGTGACAAAGCCAGGTGGTGGCCGTGGATCCCGCCCCTCCCCCCAAATCGGGTTGTTCACTTGAAGTCACCCAGTGAGAGCACTGCACATCTACTTGCATAATGGTTAAATTGGTATCCTCAGGAGTCCTCTTTCCCTGAATGCTCTCATACCCAAGACCCAGTTAAGGGTTAAGTAGTCCAGATGAGAGTTGTTGAGGTTAACTGGGACAGGCGACTGGATATGGGCATCTAAGGCTGAGCTGGAGATCAAGCCGAAGGTGATCACCAGGAAGAGGTGAATCCTGAAACTTGAGGACTTGTCTCATGACTTAGGAGTCTGGCCAAGTGGAATTTGGCAGAGGTCTGAGGACTGGAGTCAGAACCTGCCCATAAATTAAGAAGGGGTGGGAGCCTATGACAGGCTTGTTTGTGGTCTGAGGGCTAGGGCTTAGGTAGAAGCTTTCCTTGTAAACTAGGAAGGGCTGGGAGTCCAGGAACTATGTAACCATTTGGGGTGTGGATCCTGCAGGGAATCTTGAGGTAACCTATTTTATTATTTTAATCTACTTGAATCAGCCCGCACTTTGGCTTTTCTTCTGTTATTTTGAGAATATAATGTACAGCACATTGATACAAAAGGTGGGGAAGAGGGGGAAAGAGATTATTCTCTCCACTAATTTGGGCCAAACGCAAACATATTAATTACTGCCTGGCATCAGTGCCAGTAGGGGGTCATGCCAGCACAAAGTAGGTACTGCGGAAGCACATGGAGATCTCAGCAAGGCCGCAATGAAATAGCTTAGTATTTCCCCTAAGGTCATTGGCAGTGGGGTGGGGAGGCCATGATGAAAGCACAGCAAGTCACCAGCAAAATGCTAAGAAGAAAAATGAAAATGAGTTTTATTAACAGCAGCAAAAACAGACTGGATCAGGGCAGGGTTTTCTTTGCTACAGATTTAATAACCACATGGGACAGGGAAAGACTAGTATGTCTCTGATGTAACTGCACCTAGAATACAAATTCAGTTCAAAAGGTCCCATATGTGCAAACTACCCACATATTTTGAGAGCGTTCAGAGAAAGCAACAAAAAAATATCCAGGGGAGTGGTGGAATTTGTGTGGAAAGTCGAAAAGAGCAATAAAGCTTGTATAGCTTTGCTAAGAGAATAAAACGAGGAGTCAGTGGGTAAAAACAGATGTTTTGGCCTGGAACCCACTAGCACGGGGGTTCACCTGTCGCTGCCGGGGTGGGTAGGTGGCTAGCCCAGGCTGCGTCCTCAGAAAATCCCCGAGGATGCAGCTCAGGCTAAGGGCCACCCATGTGAGCCAATGCAAGCTAGCACATGTGTTCAGTCCTGTCATACCCCCTCAGGTCAGGCGCTGTCATGGCTGAGTGCCACGGCTGTCCATCATGGTAGGGGGTGGGGCGCTGGGAGCAGTGAGGAGGCAGGGCTGGCCACCCCCATGTTTGTTTAGTGCCCTGTCCTACCTGAGCTGTGGGGGCAGCGGGACAGCTCTCTGGCCGTGGGGATGTTTGTTCAGTGCCCCTCCCGGATCTGGGCTGTGCCTGCTGCGGTTTCCTGACTCAAGCCAACGCGCTGCCCACACGTCTGTTTTTACCCATCGATAACAGTTTACCAGATATCTCAATAATTTAGACTGGGTGAGGAACCTATGATCCGTGGACCAAATCTGATTAATGGCTGTCTGTTATTTTGCTCCTTTCCAATAAATCTGTGGATCAAATTCCTACCTTTGTAGTCCTGAAAGAGTGAGCTCAGGGGGAGGGAGGGGAGATGAGGGCATGCAAATGAAGATAATACGGCAGATGGGGACGGGTCGTTGCGAGCACATTAAACCAGTGCTCCATTCTCTGCGCTGGCTGCCTATTGCCTTCTGAGCTTGAGTCAAGGTGTTGGTGCTGACCTATAAAGCCCTAAATGGCCTGGGCCCCGCTTACCTGTGGCACCCCCTCATGCCCCAGGCCGTACAGCGGCCCTTGCAGTCGGCCGGGGATGCCAGACTCAAAGTCGGCCGGGTTTCCTGGGTGGCGATGATGGGGAGGACGTTCTCGGTGACCATGCCTAGGCTGTGGAATTCCCTCCTGATGGAGGTC
>QEPC01002235.1:269498-279881 GCA_003113815.1 Sphenodon punctatus | reverse complement strand
AGGGGAGCATCTTGCCAATTACATCTGGTACAATGGCTGTGGCTGTATGTTTCGGACTCGGATCTGGCCACCATCATCCATGCCTTTATCACCTCTAGACTAGACTACTGTAATGCACTCTACATGGGGCTGCCCTTGGGGATGGTCTGGAGGTTGCAGCTGGTGCAGAATGCAGCAGCCCATCTCTTAACGGGGATGGGTCACCGCAAGCACATTACACCAGTGCTCCATTTTCTGCACTGGCTGCCTATTATCTTCTGGGCCCAACTCAAGGTGCTGGTAATGACCTATAAAGCCCGGGCTGCTTTAGCAGGAGGGGCGGGGTATAAATCTATTAAATAAATAAATAAATGGCCTGGTCCCGACTTACCTGCGGGACCGCCTCAGACCCCAGATTGCATTGCGGCCCATGCAGTCGGCTGGGGATGCCCAACTCAAAGTCCCCCAGGTTGCCCGGGTGGCGATGATGGGGAGGGCATTCTTGGTGGCTGCTCCCAGGCTGTGGAACTCCCTCCCAACAGAGGCCCGCCTGGCCCCGGACCTCCCCTCTTTCCGTAGGCAGTGTAAGACTTGGCTTTTCCGCCAGGCCTTTGGAGAGGGAGACGGGTAGGGTGGGGTGGGGGAATTCCTGCCTTTTTAGTTCTTTTTATCTTTTTAAATATTTTAAAGATTTTATGTGTTTTTTATTGATGTGTTTTGTAAGCCGCCCCGAGCTGCTTTTAAGCAGGGAGGTGGCAGGGTAGAAAAATAGAAAAATAAGTACATTAATTAAATAAATAAATAAATAAATAACAAAATTTCATTATTCATTATTGGTGTCATTGGTATCGGTATTAATTCTGAGCGATAACGAAGATTTTGTTTTCGGAATCGTTTCCATTTTGGGCTGCCACCAGTGGTAAAAATGCCAGCAGACACCTGCCCCAGACTTCTCAGAAGTCGAACTCCTTCCTCCCTTTCTTATTATAATGTAGTAGTAATAAGCGCTCAATGACAATATGGAAGTAATATGTATTTCTAACCTACACCTAATGACCTATACTATATGCAATATATTCCTAAGTATCTATATCAATAAACTTGAAGCTGTTATGTGTTCTAAGTATATCTCTATATCCTATAATGCTACTAATAATTTTATATATATATATATATATATATAAAGCCTAGTATCTATCTAATATGGACAGAAGGAGACAGACAGGGAAAGGGGAAAGGAAAAAACTATAATGTAATCTAATCTATCTATCGATCAAATCCATAGACCTAAACCTATATCTATCTATCTATATACAGGGGGAGACAGATGGGGAAGGGAAAAGGTAAAATAAAGGGTATAAGGAAAGTTAAGGTATAACACTGAGGGCTGGGAAAGATTTATCAGAGTTCTGTAAACAAAGCCTGACACAACAAGAGCTAACACAGAACAAGAATCAAACAGTCTGGCCCTGCAACATAAAGAGTTCCAGTGCCCTACCCAAAGCCCCGATGATTGGTTCTGGGAGGCAGGAAGCATTGAGTAATCACAGGATGCTATTTAACTGCCTGGGACCTGCTTGCACTTCTAATTGGTCAGCAATTACGTCCATCAGGTCCTTCCCCTTCCATTACAAGTCCAGTTCAAGAGTTTAACACTGTTTATGGCTCCGAGATGTCTGCTCCCTCCTCCCCTCACCACATTTCTCTCCAAAAAACACCTGCCAGGCAATAACAAAAATCAATAATGACTGTCGTTATTGTTATTGATTTAATTATTTATCTTCATTATCGTTATTGGAATAGCAAAAATGAGAATTTATTTGTAATGATAAAGACAATGGAAAAAAAGTGCACACCCCTAGCTTGCACTCGTTTTCAAAGTGGCCCATGGGAGGGATATTTACCTCTCCATTTACAGTGAAGTAGAGTAGGAGTCACATAGGGTGGAACCTTCACAGCAAGGAGAAAAGAGCTAAACATTCTTGCTGAATTATAGGAATAGCTTTGTGACAGGAAGAGGCCTAGGGTTAGGGATGATCCCCCAAGGGAAGTGATGAAAGCCTGCCTGTCACTTAAGACTGGACTTGAAACTACCTTGGAGAAGTTACCCTGGGGAGCAGCCCTGCATTTGCAAGGATGTTGACTCTTTCATTACTAACTTCTAATTCTCTAGGAGAAAGCAATGAGGAAAGGTTAGCAAATGATTCTCTCACCCACTCAATATTTCCCTAAAATACAAGTTACAGCTTAAACTGTGGCATACCCTGTGAAAAGATTACTTTTCTATCACTTTTATAAGTCACTCTTGGGAAAGATGTGCCCCCTTTGTACTGCCAGCTAAATCTTTCACAGATCTCAGTACTTTGCAGAAGTAAAAAGTTCCCCCCTACACGCTGTATGTATAAATTATATATGAGAAATGCCTGAGGTCAGCAAGCGAAAAGCACTGAATGGCATTCAATTCAGCAATTCCATGATGGCAGAAGCAGTTTCCTGGGTAAGGCAGAAGGCTTTAATACATCCAACCCGAATTAAAACGCCTGCCACAAGAATACTGCCTGCTGTATGGCAGCAACGACTACATTTTCAAATCCCATTAAACATTATGGGATTTGTGCACATAGTGGAACTGTCACTCAGAGCTTTCAAAATAGATCCCTGGTTTCTCTCAAATTCACTGAATAATTTTCATTAGAATTTGCATCGTTAATAACCCAAGCACCCTCTTGATAAACAGCTGCCTTAGTAAACATTCTGACAAGAAACACAGAATGGTATACCTTAGAGAGGGGGGGATGGCGGGGAGATAATTGAGTTCCTCTTAGTCCACCTCCATGCCAAATCAGAATTAAGCCCTGCTATACAGCAACCAATGCTCAGTCAAGCCTAATTTTACATATCAGACTTGACATAAATTCATTTGGTTCAAATAATTCCACAGTCCAATATAACTAATTTTCTAGCTCATACCCAGCCTAAATATTCCCTGTCCTAATTTCACCTCATTGGGACTACTTATACTTTTTCAAAGCATCCAGCTTTTTCTGCTTTTAGTCATTCATGCTGTCGTCGCAGAGCAAAAGGAGGAAAAGCTGTATTGGTCAATTTTTCATTCTATTAACTAGGAGCACATTTCCTTGGTGCTTTCTTGTTGTTCCGCACCAACCAGACAATGTAAGTACACCAAGCCATTTTATTATAGGGTAGATGCCATTGGCGTGGTAGCACTGTTTTTCTTTCATAAGAAGTGCCATTACCGATCCATCTAAGCCAGAATCCTGTCTCTGACAGTGACCAAATTTGGTTTCTTTAGAGAAGTGCACAACAGGTCACAATGGAACGACCCATTTCCTGCTATTTCTCCTCAGCCCCAATAGCCAGCCAGAGATCTCATCTCCTCACCAACTTGACTAATAGTCGTTTGTGGAACTATCTTCTAAGAACTTATTCAGTCCTTCTAACAATTTATCCAGTTCTTTCCAATAATATCTCTCATATTATTATATAATAAATTACACTGATGATGAATGGTTCTTAGAGGTCCCAACCAAGACATGGGCCCCATTGTACTGTCCACGGTATGAAAGCATTAAGGCACAGTTCTCAGCAATCAGTCAATGGCCCTTTTCAAGACGGGCTGCTGTGCATGGGGAGGCAGTGAGTGGGTGTGCATTCCCATGGATACCCACCCACCTCCACGCATGGAGCATCCGCCATTGGCCCCTGTTGCTCCGTGCGTGGGCAATGGGTGCGCGTGGGTGGAGCATGGGAGTGCGCATGCACACACACACACCACCTTAGAGAGGGGGGATGGCGGGGAGATAATTGCCGTCACGGCAATCGCAAGGATGCCACCACCACCACCCAAGCACCAGCGGGCAAGGGGGAGCGGATATCCATGCAACAAGGGCCAGTGTCAAAACTCTTGTTGACTTTAATGGCAGAGAATTGGCGCATGTAGAACGGTTGTTTAGAGCCAGTGCAAACCCGTGCTGCCTGCACAAATATCACTCACTTCAGTGGAACTTTTGCCAGCTCTGAGGGGTAACAGTACACTAGCTCTTAACACTACAGCCAGAGGATCACATTTATTCATGGTGAGAAACTACCTTGCTCCAATGAGTTTACTGTCTAAACGTGCCAGGATCATAGGAAGGTGGGAAAGGGCAGGAAAAGGTCACAGAGAAGTGAAGTAATTTGCCTAGCAGGGTAACACAATGAGACATTAGCACAGCTAGGGGCAGCCTTCAACTATCCTGATCAGTCAAATGCTCTCTCTTCATTGGCCTGTGCCCCCCTCTGTAATTAAGCCAGTTTGATACCTGACCATTTAGTACCTTTGTGAAAAAATAGAAATACACAGTTCCCTCTCCTGGCTAGAGTACACACAACTGAAAGAGTAAGGAACAGAACTAAAACCATTGATCACCACAGGATTTTCTGTTTAATTGTAAGCAGGGACCCATGTTCATTACGTTTTTCCCTACTGACAGCAATGGAGAAAATGAAGTGAACCGTTCAGAATTCTTCACCAGAAACATGCTTCTTCATTTATTTTTTACATATACCCTTGGAAATGCCAAATGCATTTTGACAGGTCACCGAAACCCACAGTAAGTATCAAAGTTCATGCAATGCCCACAGTAAGTATCAAAAGGTCACACAAAACTTTCCCTTGCCTTCAATGAGAGGTGACACTGGTCCCTGAGAAGGATAAAAAACACACAGTACCAATACACAGAATCACAGAAATGTAGAGTTGGAAGCGACCTCCCAGGTCATGTAGTCAGCCCTCTCATACCCTATACCTAAGCTATCCCTGAGCAGTGCCAGCCTTAGAATTTGCAGGGCCCAAGTTGTGGGGCCCCGGGAGGACCACCCTCTCCACCATGATTCTACCCCCTTGTGGTGCCCTCCCAGTGGGGCCCTAAAAACGACCACCTCTAGGGTACCCTAGAGGTGGTCGTGTTTAGGGTCCCACTGGGAGGGAGTGGGGTCCCACACGCTGCCCTGCCTTGGTGAAAATGGGGCTCACTGTAGGACCCTTGGAAGTAGAGAAAACAGTGGGGTCCAGGGCAGTTGCCCCAGATTGTTCTATGGTAAGGCCGACCCTGTCCCTGACAGATGTTTGTCCAGGCTTTTTTTGAAATCGTTCAGGGAGGAGATTGCACAGCCTTCCTAGGCAGCATGTTCCAAGGGCATACTGTTCTAGCAGAAAGCTTTGCCTTATATTTAACCTAAGCCTACCTTCTTGCAATTGGTGCTGCTCCTCCGCTATTATCTGGCATTCCCAGGGAATGGGGCCAGTGCCAGGTCAACTGGCCCCTTAGCTCAAACCTCCTAGCGAGCTTCTTGTATCTGTGACCCACCGCTTCCTCTCCCCCCTCCACGGCCACTCATCCCAGTTCCCCTGCTACCACCAAGTTCAGGGCGGTGTCCTAAGCTGCCTATGCGCCAGCTGTTCCTTCAAAAGAAGCTGGCAGCACTTCCCTGCCACTGCCATTCCAGCCACCTACCAGCCAAAGGCCGACGCCTTCTGGCTTCTAGGGCTCTCGATACAGAATACCTGGAAGGGGGGCAGATAACAGCCACGGTGTAGGCAACTGCATGAAGACAGTCTCCCCAGTCACCAGCTTCTCACTGCTGCACTCACACGCTCCTCAGCCACATCCCTGCAATTTAAAACCATTACTTCTTGTCTTGTCCTCAGTGACAATGGAGAACAAATATTTTCCATCATTTTTTATTCAATCCTTTTAAATAATTGAAAACTGTCAACATATGACTACACATGGCAGTTAAGCACCACTGCTTCGTGCTTAGTATTCTGTTACCCTGCCTTGGAAGCCAAGGTTCAAGAGACTGGATCTCTTAAATGTGAGTAGCTACGAGACAAGTTCTATTTCCTTCTTTTTAAAAAAAAAACAAAAAACCCTAGAGTAAGTGGTGCTTTTTAAATTCCTTTAGTAAGAGCATTCACTCAGCATGTCTAATTTAGTTTCAATTTTCAACCAGAGAGAAAATAAAGGCTTGTTTTGGTTTGGAGGCTTGATGCAAAGATTCATTGCTGTGATTGATTAAAAGGACCACTCCATTTTTCTGTTAAGAGACTGGCACTGCATCAGTCTTTCAGAACATGTAAACTGCCATTGATTCAGCCTGGCTGCCTCAGAATGGAAGTCCTAAAAGATTTTGTCCTGCTCTTAACAAGTGTAAACAGAGTAAAATAACTTCTGCATTTACCAAGGGAATTTGAGTGTGCAAAGCAATCAGGTGAAGCTCAACCGTTCAGGATTCTTCACCAGAAACATGCTTCTTCATTTATTTTTTGCATTTCCCCTTGGAAATGCCAAATGCATTCTGACAGGCCACCAATACCCACAGTGGATGGTTACCTTGAAAACAATCAGCCTTGTCTTCACTTACTTATAAGCGATATATACTTAAGCCAAACATATTTTACACCTCCCCCTCTGTAGTTAACTCCTCTCTTAGTCTATTTCTTTAAAAAGGTTGGATAGAACAACCAACAAACCAGGGGAGGGGGGGGGGGACGGGGACACCACAGTTGGTCTCCTCAGACTGAGCTAGAAAGAATCTCCAAAATAATGGGGTGGGAAGGAGGAGACAGTGTCAGAGAACAATGGGAGAGGGAGGGGAGTGTCAGAGACCAAGGGGAGAGAGAGAGATGGGAATCAACAGGAGAGTGGGAAGGAGGAGAGGGAGAGAGGAAGCAAGGTGTAGGTGCGCAATCATCTGTGGTGATGGGAGGTGCTAAACTGCCACAAACAAGTGTAGGGTTGGCATAGCTCAAAAAAGTTTGAGAACCACTAACTTTTATACGTGCATATTTCTGCTCGAGTGCACAATTAAAGGACCAAGGATTCATTTGATGTTAATCCGGGATTAGTGTAGTTTTCTTAAAAATAACCAGTTGTGGGGAAGGCAGCATAGAGGTCAAGCATTCTGAACAAACACAGAAGCATAGCTAGCATGGTTGGAATGAGCCCTGGTACAGAAGATGGAATGGGATCTCCCGTGGTCCCATCCTATCTTCCAGAAGCAAAGGATGCAGCTGCACCAGGGAGCATGCCCCCAGCTCGTGGGCCTTGGTTCAGCTGCACAACCTATCCCTACTAGAGTTATGCCCTTGAACAGACATTCTCCCCTTTTATGTGGACTTGTGACATGGAGACAAGTCCTGGTACTAATATTTATATCAAAGTTCAAATTTGAAAAATTCAGCAGTGCAAGTTTGAATATCCATGTACACATTTGTGATGTTTACATGTGATTTCATTTTTCAGTATTTGGTAGTTTAGTACTTGGTGTTTTTCTTTTTCAGAATATTTTATTCAGACTTCGTCAGCATAACAAAGCTTCCACACTGAGACAAAGTACATCGAATTTTGCGCTGACATGTTTGGAGTTAACTGTCTACAATTTGTATATCACGAACTACTACTAGTGGAAAAGAACAAAAGAAAAATAAAGGAATATAAATCATATGAACAAAAGGAAAGAACAATCTAAAAAGAAAAAAATCTTTACGTAGTTAATGTTGACATAGTCCAGGGTTGACCGAGTTTGCAGTAGGAGTAATGTGCTGCAACAGTGGGTGAAAACAGACATGACGCTAATCACCCTTTAACCACCCTTGGTGGTTATATATGCATGTTGCAGGGATGCATAGGGCACCAATACAGCCCTGAAACATGCATAAATAACCACCAAGGGTGGTTAAAGGGTGGTTAGCATCATATCTGTTTTTACCCAATGGCAGAGTAAGTTGCAGAGGCAAGTAATTTCAGGAGTGCCAGTTCCCAAGAACGTCATATGTCCATGATGCATATCATGAGGCTTATTCAGGTTTACCATCTCCGTGATGATTTTCCAACATGGTGTCCACAGTACATACCTCTTCCAAGTTGTCCTGTAATGATGCCGTTATGCGCTCCATTGTAATGGTAAACCAGTGCCTTTGTATATATCTATTGTAAAGTGATCCATGAAGAATTTTCCAGTTTGGTACTAGTGATGAATTGTGGCTAGGAACAGGATTTGACAAGATAGCCTCCTCTCCTTCCTCAATGGAGGATCAGAGAAAATCCCTAATGCTGCAATTTGGGGAAGAAAGGGTATCCTCTCGTCCTTCACTTTTTCTAACTGCGACCATACCCATCTCCAAAACTGATTTATTTCTGGGCATTCCCAACATTTATGTATGAAAGTGCCTACACCCCTCCTCCCCCCCCAGCCATGCCAGCATGTGTTCTGGTCTTGAGGGTTTATTAGATGGATGCCCTGTGGGGGGAGGTATATTCTTAGGATTAATTTCATTTGGGGTTCTCTCACCAGGAGAGATATGGAACAGTTGTTCATGGTTTACCAGATCTGAACCATACCTTTTTTTGAAAGGAGTATTTCAAAAGCATTGCTCCAGTATTCTAGATACCCTGCATCGGATAGTCTCACAATTTTTTGAATAGTTTTGTAAAAGGTAGATAGTATTTTGGAGTCAGGTATAGCCCTAAGGAGGTAACTTTCTAGTTTCTGTGAGTTTCTATTGTAATGTTTTTCTCCCTGAGAGTTATTGAAAATATTCCTGAGTCTATAATAAAATAAAATGTCAATCTTTTCTATCAGAAAGGTTTCTAATGTGCCTAAGTTTTGAATGTATCTCTAGAGAACAGATACATTGCCCAAAATAAGGATATCTGATTCTTAAATGGTCATTTGGTATGTTATTCATTGTTTTGTCATTTGTTATAGACAAAAAAGCAGACCAAACTTAATGTTGTCTGGCTAAACCAATCTAAAAACTTGAAGAAAATTTGAAGTAATCAAACTTGGCAACATCAGACTAACCAAAGTAGAACTATGCAAAGTCAAATTAATCAAAGACAATCAGACTAACCAAAATTGATGTAATTGACATGAACCTGAACACAAATTGGAACTGAAGTTGAAATTCTCAAGGGGGGGGAGAGAATCAAACTAGAGCATTTGCTAAAGCAGTGTTTCCCAAATCTTTTGGCTGTGACACCCCATGTTGAAACTGAAATATAATCCTGTGACCCCAGACAGCAAAAAAAAACCAAAAAAAAAACCACCCTTACCAATCAGGATCTTGACATGACACCATATTTGATAACTGGATGCTTCTCCTCCTGTCTAGCTGATCCACAACAGGAACAAGAAGTCCAGAAACAAAGAATTCAATAATCTCCCCTCTGAATCACAAGCACTCAGTAGTCTGCATGGCACATACTCCTGGAAGAGATCCTCTCACACATGGGTGCAATTAGAGAGGGTAGAGGGGGGACTTTGCCCCATCACAACCTTCTGAAGGGGGCAGAGGCAAGGGTGCTGTCAGAACCTTATTCGGGGAGGAGCAGAGGGAAGGAGAGCATCTTCACTTTTCTGACATCAGGATACTTGGAAAGGAACTTCAGAAAGGGATGTGGCAAAAGGGTCCAGCCCCTTTCTGACATGGCCACACCCTTTCCAAGTGTCATGACATCAAATTCTTGAAAGGGGCAGGGCCAGTTGGAAGCTGTTGGTGTGCAGCCCTCCTGGCATTGATGGACAGGGGAACACCTTCCCCAAATACATATCTATGGGAGTGGTAGAAGGAGGAATAAGCAGAGAGCATGTGTGTGTGTATGTAGAGGCAGGTTGGGGGGGGGGGGGTAGAGGGAAGAGTAGCTAATTGGGGGTAAATAACAGCTCCTTATTTACTTGCTCCACCCCACTGATGATTTTGTAAACTTGTATTATATCCTCTAAGCTGAAGAGCCCTAAGGTGTTGAGTCTCTCTTTGTACAGAAGTTTGCATGGCATATCCTGCTGGAACGGACACACACACACCTGAATAATCCCTGTTGCCTTTCTCAGAACAGTTTCCTTTTCTACTATGTTGTTTTTGAGACAGGGAGACCAGGATGGCATGCTGAAATTGCCCACCCTGGGGGCATACAACGATTGGTCCTGCAAGGACTAGTCTGGCTGCACCTAAGTGAAGATACAGCAGAGGTGATTATTATTAATTTATACCCTCGTCTATCCTCAAAAGGTTCAAGGCAGCCCATATTGGAAAGGAACAAACAAAAATTAAACAAGTCTATAACGTGTCTTGGTTACATGCTGGGTGGGTGTAGGCCAGTTAGCCCTTTGTTTGGGATATGTAAAAGACAATAAGGGAAGGGTTTGCTCTAAGTAAGAGAGCAGATCTGGGCAGAGGAGCTACAAGGAGTCCTGGTAAAAACTGCAGAAAGAGCTCTATTCTTGGGGAACTGTACTGCTGGACCCTTGGAGGCCACAGTGGTAGCTTTTGGAGAACCACTTCAGGCAATGTGGACTGCTTCCCATCTCGTCCTCCTCAACCTCTGATTGCTTCCATGG
>QEPC01002235.1:235580-263680 GCA_003113815.1 Sphenodon punctatus | reverse complement strand
GACCTGGGTCAGTTGAAAACGAGAGGTACATCTGAGTATCATCAGCATATTGGTGACATCGCACCCCGAACCCTCTCACGATCTCCCCCAGGGGCTGCATATATACGTTAAATAATAGCGGAGACAAGATCGAACCCTGCGAAACACCACAGGTCAAGGCCCGGGGGCTTGATGTTTCAGCCCGCAGCACCACCCGCTGGCTTCTCCCCGAGAGGAATGAGCAGAACCACCCTAGGACAGTCCCGTCCAGACCCCCCAGGTCTTGCAGCCGTCTCAGCAGCAGCCCATGGTCCACGGTGTCAAATGCGTCCAAGAGATCTAGCAGGATCAAGAATGTTGAACATCCTGCATCCATCTCCCAGCAGAGATCAGCCACCAAGCCACCAACACCGTCTCCATACCATAGCCGGGGCAGAACCCAGATTGAAAGGGGTCCAGGAAGCCAACGCTGTCCAAATGCGCCTGGAGCTGCAGTGCCACTGCCCGTTCAATAACCTTCCCTAAAAAGGGAAGATATGATTCATGCCTATAAATTAAGGACTTTTAAACAAGTCGAAGTCCTTAGACAAAATGTCACCGGGAAGCATCTTTGCTATTTGAAAGGCGGAAGCAAAGCAGGAGCAGCTAAGTTTCCATTTAAAACCAGGGGGGTAAATGGTATGTCAATCCATTGGATGAGACAGATTCAAAACACTGAATGGGCTTCCAGGTGAGACGCCACTGAAAAGATCTCTTTGATGCAGCTACGGATTAGTATGGTGAGTCTGAAAGAAAGCTACAAAAGAATAATTTCCCAGCATCAGTTAGTGTTAAGATTTTGGGAACATAATTCATTTTAAATAGTTTACCATGCCAGGTCTCAAGCCACTAGAGAGCTGCCCTTATGCAGACTGAGTTCATGATGCAAATTAAGAGTGGGAAATGTTTTTTCTTTGTTTTAATCCAAAACCTTCATCTGTTTTACATAGTGAATCTCCCTCCCCTTATCTCGCTCCTAAACAGCACAATGATTGCAATTTCCAAGGACAGTGTGATGTGCAGTCTTATTTCTGCCTGTCAGAAGGTTACCTCTACCTTCTCTGACCTAGGATCCATGACAGAAAAAACACTGGGGTACTTTTTGTTTTTCATGGTACAGGTTGCAAAGTTAACTTAAAACATTCCTTGCTGTTTCTGTCATACCCCTTGGTTTCAAATGCTGGAGGGCAAGAGAATAAACAGGGGCTTATTCATCCATTTCAAAATATGAATAGAAAATCTGGTTATTAAAAAACAGGGTCAGTTCGAAGGTGGAAGGAGGATCAGCTTTTTTTCCAAGGTGAAGCAAAGTGAAAATGCAAGAAAGTGAGAGAAATGAAATGAAATCTGGAAGCTAGTAAGCCAATTTCTGTAGGAGGCTTTGCCATGAAAATGAGATAAGTAATTTGTATGGCAATCAGCAGGGGTTCAATCCTGCACCTATTGAGAGAAGCAGAGTGCTCTTGACTCCCATTAGCACCAAGTAAGATTGACTCCTTTGTGCTATGGAAGTTTCAGGGAGGGAGAGTTACTGGTGTAATAACTGTATAACTCTAACTGCACTAAACCATCCCTTGATGTTAGATAGTACAGAAACACAAACACCTTAAATCAGCTCATGGTGAACTCGTGTAAAACTACAAAAAGGAATGTGCCAGATAATCATACAGCAAGATGGTAATATATTGCTGTTTAAACAGGAACAGCATACTATGAAAATGATTCAAAGTCAGTTTATAATTCCAGTGACATTCCTGCCATTTCCCCCTCCAAATCCCAGGGAAGATTAATAGAGGGAGTTCATTCTGTTGTGGTCTTTGTGCTTTTCCCACAAAATGATAAAGTCTCTTCATTGCCTTTTTATTAGGCATTTTCTTGTAATTTAGTGATCAACAATGGGCAGTAACAGTGCCAGAGAATGAACAAAAAGCATCTCTTCCTTTTTCTGTGTGCCAAGAACCTTTCCTCTTTATAACAGATTGCTGCCAAGACAGAAGGACTTGATAAAATTTGGAAAATTAAATGAAATAGTTATGGATAAGCACATTAATTTAAGGAACAAGATGTGACTTTTTAATATTTAAAGAGGCAGACAAATGAATGTATGAGAAATTTTCCTAAGTAAAACTGTTCTAGCTAATTCATGATATTATAGATGAACCTGTCATCAGAAATGACACTGAGAATTAAATGCTATCTCCTTTTCTTGGCTGTATCAGTATCCATTATATTAGAGCTGCACTAAAATGGGTTGTTGCAAGAAATAGTAAGAAAAATAGCTCAGGGGATTTTAACAGGTTAATCACCACCAAATGCTTGGGGTCAAATTCAGGCTATATTTGCCCATCCTTAACCAGTGGTTGGACCTTTGCTGGCCTACATGCATAGCGTTAATTCATGGTCTTCTTCCATCTTTAAGTGAACAGATGTTAATCTCATGTATCAGACACCATCACAATCAGCACTTTTATTAGCAAGTCCAATGAGTGAGTGGGCAGACTACACTCTCCTCTTTCATTTAGGGATGAGAAGCAATGGTTTTGTGGGGATGGAAAATGGAGGTAGCAAAAGCTTGCCATTTCCTATGCTATAACTACTTCTGTGAATAAATACAGGAAAGAGCTTCTGTCCATGTGGCTCCTTTCCTTTCATGGATAGCCATCTGTCAGGGATGTTTAGCAGAGATGTAGTCATCCTGCATCCACGCAGGGGGTTAGAATAAATCCCTCCCCCCAGCACTCTGATTCTACATTGAGATTTGGATAGTTTTCTCAGGGACAGGGGGATGATGGGCAGCGCACGTGGAGACAGCCATCCTTCAGGCCCAAAAAACTTCAACTTCGTTGCTGCACTTTTTCCATTCTGCGGGCGGGAGACTGGTGGCCCCCGCCATTCGATTATTAAAGGCAAAAGTGATACCCCAATTGCTATATGCAGTGGCAATATGGGGCCCCACAGCCTTGAATAGGCTTGCGGGCCCACAGAACTCCTATCTGTGAGCAATCTTGGGTCTTCCTAGATGTGTACCCCAGGTTGCCTTAAGAAATGAATCTGCGTTGAGCCCTATTAGATCTCAAGCGTTGGCTGCCATTTAAAAATTTTGGCTGAAAGTAGTGATCTTCCCGCCCCCACCACATTCTCTTCTGTCACACATATCTAGGGCTAGTGGGGCTGAAAGTTGGCACAGTTCGGTCAGGGAGGAGTTATTAAAACTCGGTGTCCCTAGAGACCAACTGTTCACTTTGGGTCAAAAGGGAGCCTTGAGGTTGATAAAGCAGAGGATCGCGGATCAGGAGTTACGGACAGAAAATTATGCATTATCTGTCCAGAAGGTTGTGCCCGCATTGCCCGAATTGGACCACAGGCCTCTTTCGCAATACTTAGTAAATTGGCCGCAGTATTCCCTCAGGAGGGCTTACTTATTCATGCGTATGAACATGCTCCCTTGAGTGGTCCTTGAGGGTAGATTTTGTAAAATACCTAAAGCAGACAGACTATGCATCGTCTGAGACTTAATTTTACCTGAAATGGTATCTCATATTCTTTTGCTTTGCCCAGCATATAACTCTGAAGCAAAAATATATTGGGGTTTATATTAATAACTTTCCCCCTGGGCTACCTGATGATCTCAAACTTCATTCGCTCCTTGATGGGAGTGATTCTCCGTGTTCCAGAGCAGTGGCTGCTTTTATTGCTTGTATATTATTTTATAAGCAGAAACTTGTCTTTTTAGACAATCCTGCTGTTCGGGCCTGAGGATACGTGAGTATGTTGGCTCTTCTGCTCTGTTTCTTTTGATGTTTTTATTTTTGTTTTATGGCAGTTACGTCAGTCTTTTGTATGGAGGTTTCTATTTTGAGGACTGATTGTATTTTATTATTGTTTTATGGAATGTTGTTAAAAGTTATGGCCTATGGCTAAAATAATAAAATATATACATACCTAGAGATTAAAATCCTCCAGTATTAAAGTCAACAGTTAATCTTCCATTGACTTTAATGGTGGAGCATTGTCTTGTCAAACTACTGAAAATCATGTGAAGATTAACAAAAACATGTTGGTAAATTGCTGTGGGAAAGCAAATTGTCATGTTTCCATTTAAGTCAAATTCTTATTGACTTCCTTTGGGACAGGAGCAGGTCCAGAATGCTCATCTCGTTAGACGAGTTTGCTTGCTACTCCCCCCTTATTCTTGCAATTATTATTTTTTAAAAAAATTCACATGAAAAAAAGCAAGATAATCAAAATTTCCCTTTAAAAATAATATCTGTATAGGTGCATATCAGTCTGGAAGGAAATCTGCTGAGCTTGAAAACTAATGCAAAGTTTGAATGTTCATTGAAATTTAGGATATTCCTGAGGGTTTTTTAGCAGCTGCTTTAGATAAGGTACCCGAGGCAGAAGAGGGAAATGAAATCCAAGACCCTTTTTAAATGAGCTGCAGGGGGGTGAGCACGCCGGTGTGGGGGCGGCACTTGGGTGCACGCATACATGGATGCACACCCATCTCCACCCACCTCCACGCATGTAGCATTAGCTGTTTTGGCCAATTGCTCCATGTGTGGGTGACAGGTGGGCCATGGGAGCACACTACACACACTGTGGTGGTTACATTGACAGCAGCCACCCATGCAGTAGACCTCGTGTAAAAAGGGCCTAAAAAGTTATCACTGAGGATTAAATGGTTGTCTACTGTACTCTTGTAATAACAGGATGTCAACAGTCAGGGCAGCATGAATCATAGGGTGTTAACAATAGGGGTGTACACCAGGGACCCATTTCATCTCTTGTTGGGAGGCCGTGCTGCCTGAAGTCCCAGTTATGTCCTGAAATTTTCATTTTTGTCTCAAAATGTTCAGGACTAGTATTTGCACAACTTCTATTAAAATCACAAATGTTCAATTGCTTAGAGAATCAGGACCTTTTATCCAAATGTTCTGATATTTGGCCAGGTTTTTCCCATTTGTCAGGGGTATAATCTAGTGGTGGGAATTCTGGTTCTCCAGAGAACCGATAGCCGGTATTTGGGTGTACCAGCTTAATCCGATAAATCTGATATTTACCTGTACCGGCATACCGGATTTTTAACACTGGCCGCTTTACCGGATTTTTAACATTGCGAGCATTGAAGTCAATAGCCGCAATAATAGCTGCAATGTAAAAAGATCCGGTAACGTGGCCAATGTTAAAAATCTGGTATGCCAATACCGGTAAATCCAGTACCAGGGAGATCCGATACCGGTAAATGCAGTATTCGGTATTCTCCCTGGTGTCCCACCCCTAGTATAATCCTTCCGAATTTCATCCAAATTGGATAGAAAACAAAGATGTTACAGCTGGAAATATGTGCACAAGCCACACAAATTAAATTACTTATGGAATCGGAATTCTTTATCCAATCTTTATGAAATTTTGCAGGAACGATCCCTTTGGAAACATGGGCCTGGAAGGAACTGGGCCCACAGTTTGGGCCCAAGAGCTACTCAGGCAGGCCAGATTTCCCTGTGGGAAAGCTTTAATAAATGTGCCAGTCTTGAAACATGCTACGTGCCTTAAAAGCAGCCAGGATTTGGCTTAATATTACCTGCTGTACTAGCCCATCACACAGTAAAGCCCCCTTAAGAAAAAGTTTACCTCTCGATAATAACATGATGACGTGCATCTCCCAAACAACAATCAGCTTACATTATAACAGGTCATAATTGCTATGACTTCCTGAGACTTATGTGATAAGAAGCGTTAATGTAGGTTGACAAGCCTGAAATTAGTAAAGCTGCTATCCTACTTCTGGTCACCGTTGGCTCTCTGCTGTCACAGAAGATAGAATAATCGGAAACAGGGTTAAATTGCTCTGGTGTAGATTTTGGTTAGATAGCAGAAAAAAACGTAGGGGTACGCAAAAGGCACCCCATTCATTTTTATTTACAAAACCCCCTTTGTTTTCAGGGGTTTCATAAACAACCCTACCATTTGTGTTTCTTTTTTTTTTTTTAATTAAAAAATAAGTTAAAAGTCACTGTGCATGTACAAAACGGCCACTGGGGCCATTCTGTGCATATACAGCCCTTTTCCTGGCACTGGCAGCATTAGTGCCATTTTGGAAAAGAGCTGAGCATGCACAGAATGGTCTGGTGGCCAGTTAGCACATGCTCATCGATTTTTAAAATTTTATTTTTAATAATAATAATAATAATAATAATAATAAATCATAGTTAATGCACAAATTGGCTGCTAGGATCATTCTGCGCATGTCCATCCTTTTCCAAAATGGCACCAGCAGCAGCAGCACCAGTTTGGGAAAGGTCAGCCAGATTGCACACATGCAGAACAGCTGCTCTTTTTCAAAATGGTGCTGATGCTGCTGGTGCCATTTTGGAAAAGGATGCACATGCACAGAATGGCCTCAGTGGTCATTTTGTGCATGCAGTGTTTTAATTATTTTATTTTTAATTTTTTATTTTATTAGCAGAAAGAAATTAACGCCAATGACAATTGTTTGTTTATTCATTCATTTTCTTATCCTTATTTACAAAAAAACAAATGAAGGTCTGTTCGTTTTTGTAATTAAAATAAAATGATATGAATGTACACTCTTAGAAAAAGCCTTCCTAACTGTCAGAAACATTGAACAGGTTTCCTAGAGTGGTTATGGAATCTCCTTCCTTCGATGTTCTCAAAGACCACATGGAGAGTCATCCATCTGTGGTGCTGTAAGCAGACGCTATCCTGCCTTGGAGCTGGGAGTTGGACTACATGACCCTTGAGGTCCCTTCCTATCAGCCCTACACATCTACAATTCTATAGTTCTGTTAAGGACACCAGCAGAAATCACATCATTGTCTTCTACGCAGTGAGAATTTTCCTCAGGTTTTACAATTTCAGTCCATCAGTCATTCTCTTAGGGACTGGAGCCTGGGAAGTGACGAAGGGAAGGATCGAGGGAGGAATAGGGAAGGTAACAGGTAACGGAAACCTCTCAGGTAGTGGAAACTGCTCTCAGCCATTCTCCGATACCAAGGAGACTAATGCTCAGCAGACGAGCTGGGGAATCTGGCCTAAGAGGGCTTACAGCTCGTCATCGAGGTCAAGGAAAGGGAATAAGGAACCAGAGCTGGGGAGTGGAGATCAGAAAGACACAGGGTAACAAAAGACCAGGTACAGGAGAACAGGATCACAAGGCTGGGCAAGGCAAGAGTTGGGCAATAGGACAAGTCATGGAACTGGTACATAAGCAGACTGTAGGAAAGACATCAGGCTAATAAGACATCCACTGATAGAGACAAATGGGGAAGGAGAGAACACAGGACAAGTGGACACCAAGCTGAAGGAGACAAGGGCAAAGGAGACAAAATGAAGAGTAGAATGCAACTATAGCTGGAAGAGTAGACGGTGTGGAGAGGAAGAGAACAAACAGACACACAAAGGAGGAACACCACCAATAAGTGGAGGAGAAGGAACTCAGGGTAAACTTATTAGGGGAAGAACCATCAATCCACACACACACAGGGAGGACTAAGCACACACAAAAACACACTGGAAAAGGCTAGAAAACCTGACGCAGGGGAAGTGCTATGCAAACAAAGGAAGAAAGTGGGTTGAACATAGTAGTGAAGGGAGACTCCACACCACACTTAATACAGGGTTACAAAGAAGAGTACAATTGACATAGGAGACACAGAAGGTCCAAGTGGAACAAGAGCACAATATCAACAGAAGCTTCACCATCTTCCCTCCCAGTATGCCTTATAAGGCTGGGAGTCAATCAGGAAGTCGGTGGGTGTGTCCACATCCTGTACCAGGTGCGGAAGGGGAAAGCGAGGATAAGACACACAAACAGAGAAAAACTACACTAGCACAAGCCAAGCAGTAGTGCAGGGTAAACAGCAGCTTCCAACCAGACCCCAACGTTGTGGGTTCAGGACTGAGTCCTGACACATTCACATTTATTCAGAGCCCACTGGAAGAGTTAAACGTAATTTTAGCTTTTTTGTAGGTTAGTGTATGTTAGGGGTGTGCGTGTCGTTTTTGTTATTACAATAACGATAACAAAAATTGTCATTTTCATTATTGCAATAATGAAAACGACAACTGAGAATAACGATAACGATACCAAAAACGACCACCAAGAATAACGATAATGATACCGAAAATGACAATGTCGTTATCATTATTAGTTCTGCGGCAGTTGGGTTTTGGAGGGAAAATGTGGAGAGCGGAGGAGGGATCAGACCTCTTAGAGCCCTAAACAGGGTTGAACTCTTGAACTGTGCCTGTGTTGGGAGGGGCAAGCAGTTCAGCAGTATCTGATGGATGTATCGCTGGCCAACGAGCAGTGCAAGCAGGCCCCAGCAATCTCATGGCACTCTGTGATTGCTCAATGCCTGCTGCCTCCCACAACCAATCAGGGGGGCTCTGGGGGAGGGTACTGCCTGTCTCTTATACACATCTAGATGTGTATAAGAGACAGCCCTTTATAATGGGAGGGTCAGCCTTTTTCTCTGTTCTGCGAGAGCTCTGCTTGTCAGGTTGCGTTTACAGAACTGTGGTGCTTGCACACAAAAAATCCTCCCTAGCCCTCGCTGTATTACCACTACCTTTCCTTCCTCATACCCTACATTTTACCTTCTCCCTTTCCCTGCCCTTCTCCCCCCTGTACATTATATATAGATAGGTAGTAGTTAGTTAAGTTTATTGCGTAACCAAAGGTTATTGCAAACAAGAAACAAGAAATCAAATAATACATATGACGCAAATCAATAGCGTCTACAGCATAATAATATATACAACGCATACAAATAGAGACTTAAAACATCCCAAAAATTAAGAGGGCTGAAATCAGACGAGATCTACACATACAATACCAGCCATAAAATTAGAAGGCAATATCAAACACATCAGGGGATAAAGCCATACACCCCCCTCCTACTGAAATACAACCCCCTATCTTAATACGAAGCATGGGATACCGCCCCAGTCTTTCAGTATCCTTCCTTATATAAGGGTCCCTAGACTACTTACAGCAATCTATTGTACCAGCCACCTTCCTTCAGGTGAGGCAATCAGCCCCTTACGTTACAATGGGCCAGAACAAGAGTGTGCCCCCCCTTCCCCTACAGGGACTCGTCTTTAAAGTATTCATGGGTCTAAAATTGATAAAATTCTGCCTGTAGTGCAGAACTTGTACCAGAAACCTGGCAATACTCTCCGTCACTGGGGAGTCCTTAACCCCCAAGAGGTACTCTAACAGTTTCATCTGTTCTGCCTGGGAGATTTTCCAAAAAAACAGCTAAATGCTGAGCTCTCGGGGCATCGTACAAGTGACAATGCAATAGCATATGAGTCAATTACTCAACTGCTAACCGATCAAATGGGCAAAGCCGCTCCTCACAGGAAATGCCCTGAAAACAACCATCCAGAATCTGGGAAGAAAAAGCATTCACCCTGGCACAAAACAGCAACATTTTGGCCCCTCTTGAGATATGTGCTGTTAAATATCCAGCCATAGCCCCTGGGTTTGGGATCCAATTCAGATAGGCTCACACATGGGAGGCAGCCCTGATGTCGGCAATCGCATTCTGGCATTCGATATCTGCCAAGCGACCCAATACTTCCTTCCTAACAGCCCCAAAAGGCTTATGTGAAAGATATTCTTTCGAAATGCCCAATTCTGATAATAGTTCCGTTATTTTAAGACCCCAGGGGCTGGAATAAGGGTCCCTCCCTACTTCTTTTAACAGTTCTGAGCACTGCTCTGAAAAGATTTTGACCCAAAGTTTCAATGCAACCTCGATAGCCATCTGCCTCCAACTTTTCTGGCCACATTCCACAAGTGCGAGCACATGAGGTGTTCCTTTCGGATTACCCAAAAAACGCATAAGGAATCTAGTCTGCGTAGCATTGAGAGATTTGGAGGAGAAGGGAGCCCACAATTCAGCCCCGTAAAGGGCCTGGGTCCTCACCTTCCCATTATGTACCTGGATAGCAGATGAAACATCGCACCTCCCTTGCCGTGCAAAGTACCCAAATATGGCACATGAAACCCCTTGGCAGCTGCTATAGCTCTTGCAATATGCTCCTTCCATAGGCCATTGCTATGGAATAGCAACCCCAGGTATCTAAGAGAGGATAGTTGTTGAAGAGAATCTGCCCCAATGGCTCACTGTTGCAGCCTTTTCTTTTTAGAAAAGGCCATAACCTTAGATTTAGCAAAGTTTATGTTCAGGCGATTATCCCTAGCAAACTTGGCAAAGGTATTTAGTTGTCGCAAAAGGACCACTCGTGTCTGGGACATTAGCACAATGTCATCTGCATAGCAAAGGCAACCCACAAATCTGGAAGCCAAATGCGGAGAAAAATACCTAGATTCCGCCATAACGGGAATGATATCATTTATGTAAAGATTGAACAGGGCCGGCGCAAGCACACAGCCCTGCCTGACACCAACGTATGTCCTTATGGGTGGAGTAACGTGCCCCTGATTATCCACCCTAACCATGAGTGAGGAATCGTTATGGAGTGACTGCATTAGTAAAAGGAGCCTCAGTTCCACAGAAGCAGACCGAAGCTTCTCCCACAAAATGCCCCTATCCACAGAGTCGAACACGGCTCTTGGGTCTAAAAAGGCCACATACAATACCCCATTACGGGTTCTATACTTGTTGACAAGATGATCTAAAATAAGGCATTGCTCCATGGTGGAGCACCCCTCCTGGAAGCCTGCTTGCTCATCAGAGATAGCTTTGGTCCGCCATATCCATTCCAACGGTTTTCCCTGCAAATACTTGGCATAGATCTTAGCTATAATGCACAGGAGGCTGATAGGCCTATAATTGCCAGGCTCAGATTTCACCCCTTTCTTAAAGATCGGTACAACCATCGCTTTGACCCAATCCACCGGTACACCTTCAGATTGATTAATAGTCGAGAATAAGGCTGCCAGCAAAGGAACCCACCAACTTTTGTAAGATTTGAAGACTTCTATGTGGATTAGGTCCGGTTCCGGGGCCTTACAATTGCTAAATGAGTCTATTAAGAGGACCATTTCTGCCTCTGTTACAGGTGGCCAAGGTGGGAAATCTTCCATGTTACCCAAGGAGGATACCACCAGCCACGCCCCCTCACCTGGGTCGTACAGCTCCTGAAAATGGTCCACCCACATCTGCGGGTGTATTGGGGAGATTGACTGCTTTATCTCCCTAGTGGTAGCAGCATTAATCAATCTCCAACATTTTCTAGAGTCTTTTTGCTCCTCTGCCTGAAGGAGCTCTACCCACTGGGCTCCCACATAGGTAGTATAGATTGGATATATATTATAGACATGTAGATTAAAATCATTATATAGATAACTGATTAAATAGTTTTCCTTTTCCCTTTCCCCGTCTCCCTTAGATTTAGATAGATATTAGTTGCGCACAGGAATCGATACAGATAACGATAATGATACCAAAAATAAAATCTTAATTTGAAACGGCACCGATAACGACACCGATATCAACACTGATAATGACATTGTCGTTAACATAATGAAAATGACATTTTTGAATAATGAAAACGACATGGCAGCCTGATGGACACTCTAGCATATGTCTAAATGCACATGCTTGATTTTCTTCCATATCTTGTGTGATTAACCCAAAAAAGGAAGCAGGAGAGGGAAAAAATGGTTTGGGGATAGGTATGGAAAGTATCCTAAGGGTGTAGTGGAATATAATTCAGTTTTCAAACAGAGGGCACATCCCCCCTCCCAAGCTGGAATACACTGGTATCACTTTTTAAAGCAGAGTTACTCACAATTTCAGGTCCTCATCTTGCAGTTCATGGTATGCAGACATACAGCTGCACTGACACATTGGGGATCTCTGCATCAGCAACAGCATGCCCTTAGGCTGTGAATTGTAAGGAAGGACCCTGACACAGGGTACTTCAATGTGTCTACTTCAATAAAATCTGAGGAAAGCACCACATTAATTCAAATTCACTACAGACTTATTTGTGATGTGGGAACAGTGCTACCACATGTTAAACCCATGGTGAACCCATGGAGGATACGTTTAGTTGTGCAAATACTCAAGGAGTGAAGCCATACAAGACATTCACACACTCTGGGCAGTGTTATCCCACTTTGGGCAATGCTAACACACGATGCCAAATGTTCACCCAGCCTCTTCCCGGAGTGGACAGTTGGCCAACATACAATAGGTCTACTGGAGAAGGCTGGTGATGCATCACATCTTAACATTGTCCAAAGTGGGATAACACTGCCCAGAGAGTGTGTTAACAGGCCACCTCCCATCTGGTAGCTCTTAGGCAACCAGGCAGAGCACGTGCACACCTCTTCCCCCACACCAGCTGTCTAGGAGCAGGAGGTCCAATCAACCCATGACATGGAGGAGCTGTTGATGGCCGCAGCGGGACTGCTCGTTTGGACAGCTGTCCCTTCTGGCCCAAAGTGTGGTGGCTGTGTTTTCCCTCCCACTGGCAGTTAGGGGATTGGGCCTGCCCGGTCTTGTGTGGCTTTACCCACAGAATCAGCTGGTCCTCTTAAGGCAGAGGAGGGGAACCTTCATTTCTCCCAGGGGCCACTCTGAAAATTAGTGCAAGCTGCTTCACAAGCTGATACGTGCTTAAGAGGAGATCTCGGGATGGGAAATGAATTGAAGGGAACGGGCCAGATCATGAATCTAAGCCGGGGTGGGGAACGTTTTCCCTACTGATGGCCGCTTTGAAAATTGGTAAAAGTTCCAAGGGCTGCACACAAGTTGGGGGAAGAGGTGCTGTGCTCAGGAGAGGAGGGCCCAGATCATGAATCTGTGCCATAAATCTGCCCTCTTTTCTTGAGTGCATACCCTCCTCTTTGTTGCCTTATTCGGAGCTCAGTTTTTCAGTGCTTGGGAACAGGAACTGGATCCAGTAGCCAGATGCAAACACTGGACGGGGCTACATAAAAACTAGCCATGTGCCACCTTTGTCAACCAGGCCTGAGGTGCCGCACCCCACAGATCAGTCCCCCTATCCTTGAATACATGCTCTCATCTCTGCTCCCTTCCCATGAGCTTACTCTTTCAGTGCTTGAGCGGAGGGACTGGATCCATGAACCAGATCCAGGAACTGGAAAGGGACAAAAACAAACAAACAGGAACAACAGAATGGATTTGGCCAATAGCCTAGAGGTTCCCCACACATACTTTATGGTAATTATAGGGCATTTTCAGACAACACACTCCCCACCCACCATACATGTTACAAGGCACCTATAGGGCAACACTACAGCATGTATAGTGGCTGGATAGTGGGTGGAGAGTGTCTTGTCTGAAAAGTCCCATAGTGACATGGGTTTATTGATGGTCTCTTTTTAAAAAAAAATAATTAGGGATAGGCGAACAGAATTGAGTTCGGAAATTCTGTTCGGTTGACCGAACTATTCGAGTTCGGTCCGAACTCTGAACTTCCGAACAAAGTTCAGAAATTCAAACCCCATTGAACTAAATGGAATATTATCTTTTAGGGATGTGCGAACAGAGCTGAGTTCGGAAATTCGGTTCGGTTCGAAAATCAAGTTTGGTTCGGTCGACCGAACTGGTTGAGTTCAGTCCGAACTCCGAACTGCATTCAACCATCCCTAAAAACAATGTGTAGTAGTGCAGCGGGTAGCCACAGAAGCCATCTTAATTATAACTGGAGTTAGCTACTACTGTAAAAATATACTCTTTTACATATTATTTCTTGGAGATGGAGTTATTTTTTTAAATCATTTTGCACGCCTTCCCATCTCTGTAGTATATGAATATCCAGTCTTTAAATTTCAGACTAGTCTAGTGATCCAATGAAATTTAGAATTCAATCACTAATTCTATTACATTTGTAACCACATGGGCTAAAACTGAACTTTTCATAATGACCAACAATTCCTACTTATTTTTAGTACAAAATGTTCAGTGCTCAATACTTGCTTCTAACAACTGACAATTTAGTTACTGGGCTCATCATATATTCCTCATTCATATTCATGAGGTGACAATTCATGAAAGAAGTGGAGACAAAGTAGTCCAGATGATATAATTTATTGGGACCAACCTCTGTTGGTGAGAGCATGCGAGCTTTTGGGCCAAACAGGGTCCTCCCTTGGGCATGTAAAAACTCAGAACTATAGACTGAACAAATGCAGGACAGGGTTATATAGAACAGTAAACCTTCATGAAGTAACCTAAGGTATGACAGCATGCACAGCTTGTACTCTTAAAAAGGGTGGGATATTTTGGGCTTCTTGAAATTTCCTGAATAATATTCTCTTTATTACAAAAGGTAATGGTCTACAAACGCTTAGCCCAAAGAAGCAAAGTGTTACCAGCTGACGGTATGCAAGGAAAAAAGGGGGGCCTGACTCCACTCAGCTGACTTTAATTATAAGCAACATTAGTATCTCACCCTAGTCCTAAGCAGCAATTTGAGGGGAATTGCTTGCAGTCAGCAGTAAAAATGGGCTTGTTTATTTATAGCCCCAAGGAACAGCAAATGCTCTTATAAACTATTTGTTACCTGTGATAATGAGCCCTCAGAAGGGATTACATCTGTTGCTGCATAAACAGCTTCCTGGCTGTATATCTTCTGTTTTCAGAAGGGGGGGGGGGGGGGAATAGCGGCTGCTGATTTGTAGGATTTCCATTTCGCCTCAGAGAGAGGAATAACCAAGCTAAGTAGTGCAGTGGGCTAAACGCAGGAGACAACTGGGGTGGACAAAGAAGCAAAGAACTTCAGCTTGCAGTAGCAATGACCACCTGCATCACCCCACCTTTCCATGCAGCAACAGCCACTGTCTTTATAGGAGGCCAATGGCTCCATTATGACCTAATATGCACTTCTTCAAAGCAACCAAAGTTGGCCAACATCAGCAACAGGTTGCTGATGAGATGGACTATTGGTCTGACTTTGTAGGACACTTAGGTTTTTATGTAAAAAACATAAGAACATTATGTTCTTATGTGAAGCTCTGTGTTGTTCTTTTCCACAAGCATTACCTCTACAACCCAGGAACCCACCGCCCTTTCTGACAACAACCATCCTCTTCACAATGCCACAGCCCCTCCTCCCCACTTTGTGGGTGAACACAGACATAACACTAACTCCACGTTACCACTTTAACACGGTTATAATATTTCTAATGCATGTTGCAGGGCTGTAACATGGGGTATTTTCAAGCATGACGGCGGTCGTTACCGCCACACTTTGATCCTGCCCAGGATGAGAGCTCTCACCCTGTGCAGGATCTGACCGCACTGCCAAACAAACATGCTGGCAGCTGGGACTGAGGACAGGTGGGGAGAGGGTGGGGGCGACTTGGTCCACACTACCCTGCCCACATGCTGCTCAGCATGGCCCAGCCCCCTCCCTGACGAGGGGGGAGGCCACCGCACCCGCCCAGAAAAGCTCTGGCTACTGGCTGCAGTTAGGCAGAGTGGTCCGTCATACGTGACGGCTCACTCTACTTGGTCCGGCGATCGTTTCCCTGGACCGTGGCAGAGCTAGCTCCAGATTGTGAGTTGGCAGGGAGCCCAGTTTACAGCCTGGAGTTAGTCCTGCCACGGTCCGGGAACTGTTTGCTCCTGCCTGTGGGAGGAGGAAACAAAGGTGACACTACCCTGGGTGGCCATGCCAGGGTACAGCGTGGCTACCCATGATAGCGTCACGTCTGAAAATACCCATGCATAAGAAATGTAAAAGCGGTGTTAAAGTGGAGTTAGCGTTAAGTCTGTTTTCACCCTATATATTCCATCCATCTTCCCCCATCCAGCAGTTCCTAACTAGCATTCTCCCAGTGGAAGGTCACATTGAGAACCAGTCTACCTAAAATTGTCCATATTTTCTTGTGACTAAATTTATAAAAAACCATATCATCAGATTCAAAGCAAATGGCTGGTGGGAGGAGGGGTGTCACAGGTGGGGAAAACCTTGCAAGTCCTCTGATCTACTCTCACTTGGCACTACTGAATTTTCTGCTATTTCCTGTATTCCATTCCACCAGGTCATTCAATTATTCCTGTAAAATATTCTGAGCCTTCAATGGATTGATGATACCTCCCAACTTTTCATCAACAGAAAATGACATTAATACTATCACACGGAGATGGGTTAGGACTTGGATAAAGCTTGAGGGAGGGTCCCAGAGAATACAGACTGAGCCAGGAAGATCAAGAGGGGCTCAGTCAGGGGAAAGGAGACCTCTCGTCTATTCTCTAATTGCATGGGAGTGTATAGCTCATCATAGAAGTCTGGGGAGGGAAACAGGGAACTGGGGACCAACAGGGAATACAGGACCAAGGAAGCAAAGGTTAAGAGTACAGTGGGGGGATCAAGGTCAAGATCACAAGAGAAGCAAAGACTAGGGCTACAGGGGACCTGGAAACCATGAATCAGGGTCAGGGGTTCAGGATCTAGGAACCAAAAGCCAGGAGACAAGAGCCAGGACTAGGAGCCAAGGGGTTAGGAACAAAGGCGATGGAGGAAGAAAGGGGAGCTAGGGGTCAGAGAGATAGGAGCAAGGAATTAAGTCGGGGATAGAGTCACAGGGAGCAAGGGAAAGGAAGCCTGGAGTTCAAGGAGCCAGACTCAGAGTCACAAGGCTGGAAGGGAACTCTAGAGTCATCTAGTCCAGCCCCCTGCACCACTGCAGGACCTGCCACACCCCAACCATCTGCACAGAGAAATCCCACCAATAGCTACAAGTAGAGACCGGAACCAACCAGAGCACACCGATGCCTGAAACAACAGGAAATCATTTTAGAAAAAGAAAGATCCAGATGTCCCAAACAGGGGAGCCACACCCAAACTGCAGGGGAAGGTGACAAACCCTCCGAGTCAACTGCCAATCTGCCCAGATGGAAATTTCCTTCTTGACCCCAAATATGGCAATCAGTGAGTCAAGGGAGCCAGGGTGCAAGGGAAACAGGGAGATGGGGAACCAGGATATCTACAAGCCAGGATCAAAGCCAGAGTTGAGGATCAGAGGAGAAGCAAGGAGAGCTTCAGAAGAGAAAGGAATTGTTTCACCCAGCCTCCTTTTGGTACCAGCATGTCTATACTGGCTGGTAGTCAACCAGGAAGCTGGGAGGTGAGTCCACAAGAGTGAGAAAGAGGAGATGGGCATAGTCAGGATACAGACTAGGGGTGTGCAGCAGGCACATCATTCATTTCTGTTTTTATTTTCATTTACAAAACCCCATTGTTTTGGAGGGTTTTTGTAAACAAAAGTGTTACTTTTTTTCCATTCAATTTTATTATAAATAAGTAAATAAATAAATGTGCAAGTTCCGCCGGTAAGTGGAATTCCACCAGCTGCAAGGCCACACCCCCTCCATCGGGGAGATAGTCACACCCCCTTTGCCGGTGCTACGGAAGGAGGCACAGCCCACGGATGGGGTCCCCAACCCGCTGGGAGTGGCCTATTGGGGCTGTGGGCATCCCACTGGGGTACCCCACCAGTCCCCTGCAGCCCCACCCACCCATCCTTGCCCTTTCCTCCCCAACCCCCACATCGCCTTCCATGGATGCCGACATCTCACCTCTGCTTACCTGGGATGATGTGAGGGTCAGGGCAGAATGGGCAAGGATGGGCGGGCGGGGCTGCAGTGGACTCTGGGACTCCCTGCTGCTCCACCACCTCGGAGGGGGAGCAACATTTTCCGGGGGGGGGGGCGCATGGCTGTGGAAGGAACACCCCCCCACACACACACACCATTCTCCAGGAGGGCTGCTTGGCTGGTCCACCCAGTGCCCTCCGATCGGGGGCAGGTCCGGCCTGCACCCATGACTGTTACCAAGGGCCTGGACCCCTTGGTTGGTTCCCTCCCTTTTCTGTTCCACACCAGCCGGCAAGGCATGCAAGGCAGCAAGCAGCTTCACTCGCCTGCTGCTGCCAGAGGTACTGGTGGGGGAAATTGGGGCTGGGCAGGTATTCTGGCCTCTGTTAATTTGGGGGGGGAAGGCAGTGCCCCCCTCCCAGATTCTAGGGGAAACTCCGCCACTGAGTGGCTAAGCAGCTTGCAGCTGGATGGGGTGCACTGATCGCTGTTGCCACGTTCCCTTTTACCGGCGCAGCTTATTCCGGCACATAGGTGGATCACAGTCAAAATTTGCTGAATTTCCTTTGTCGAAAAAAACCTCGGTATCCTATAAAGATATCCAATGAATCTGTCATAATCTACCTTTGGTGCCCCATGCTGCATTTTATTAGTAACTGCCTCCATGTCTTCAGTTATTCTTCCCTTAAAAAAAAATATGTCCTGATGCATTGTATACCGCTGAGGCCATATTAAAAGGTCTGTAGTTTTCCAACTCACATATCGTATCCATGTTACAAATAGATACAATGCTGGCTATTCTCCTAGGATAAGGAACTACCCTAAAGTTAATAGATTTATTAAAATTCCAGCTAAGGGACTTACAGTTCTTTCAGTATTCTCAGATAAAAAAGTTTTAAGTCTTCCTGATTTAAGCACATTGACATTTTGAACTCTACTTCCATGCACGTGGTCATTTCCATTACCACATCTCATTTCTTTCAAGCAATTGTACCTTGTTGCCCTTGACCAATATGAAAACTGGGTCAAAGCATTCATTACATTTTTTTGGTCCTGCCTAAGTGATAGCAGCCCCTCCTGTTCTTTCCTTGTTCTTGGAATGTTATGGAACAAGTTGGATTAAAAATACCAGCAGAATTATAAGGTCATTGGTGAATTGGGGCATGTCAAACCTTGGCAATATTTCTTAAAAGCTAGCACAGAAAGATGTTTTATAGCTTGTCACTTATATGTCTCAGTCTGCATTTTAATGCATAAAGTACACTGTTCACAGAAGCATCAGTCCAATATTCGTGACCTCACTTTGCAATGTTAAAGGCAATTTTAGAGGTCCATTGCAAAAACAAATGTGAAAGCCATGATGTATTTATCTAGGTTATTCTCTAAGCAATGATCCACCATCTTACTTTAAAATGTCTCTCAATTTTTGATAAATATTTTTTTTCATGTAATATATGTTGTACTTTTAGCACGAAAGATTTGTACATAAAATTCAGGAGCTTATTCACAATTATATGAAGGCCCCAGTCTCCCTTCAGCCTGACAGCATAAAGGAAAGGGCCTTGAAGTGAGTGTGGAAGTAATGCCAGATATTGCAGATGCACGAAAACCAGAACCAAAACATTCACTTTACATGAACATTCATGCTCATGAAAAGACACAGGCCCTTTTCACACAGAGACGCTAACACTGATAAAATGGGTGTTACATTTTATTATACAAGTTACAGGGCTACAGGTGTGCTCTATAGGTGCCCTGCAATGTGTACAATAAAATGTAACAGCCATTTTATCAGTGTTGGAGTGTTTGTGTGAAGAGGGCCTATGACTCCCACATAGCCAGTGGAACATCACAATGGCCCTTTTTACACGGACAAAGGTGGATGGGGGAGGGTGTTTAGTCACGGTGGGTGAAGGTGGGTGGGTGTCTGTTTACATGGACACCCACCCACCTCCACCCACAGAGTTTTCTCCAGTTTTCCGAAGGGCTCCGTGGGTGGAGATGCGTGTTGCGCGGGAGCGCGCACGCAACCCCACCCATCCCATTCGGTATTCACACGGTCAAACACCAAGCGGACACCCATTCCCCCACCCACCGCCAGCCGTATACATGGACGCCTCCCCCTTCACACCCACCCAAAAACCGAGCGCGCATGTGGAGGGGGGCGTTCGTGTAAAAATGGCCAATGAGCCCTCCTGCAGCAGGCCTGGTCTCTTCTAGGCTGTGGATGCTACAGACAGATGCAGAGGGTGTGGCCATTTCTGAAGAGTAGCTGTTTAGCAGGAAAATACTCTCACCATGGCTGTTTTTACACAGACGTGCCCCCCCCCCTTTTAGTGTTCAGGCAGGTGTGCAGGGGGACCACTCATGTATACGGCCAGCGGTGGGTGTGGGGAGGGGTGTCCGCTCAGCATTCATCCATGTGAACACTGAGTGGGATGGGTGGGGGTGCGTATGCGCTCCCGTGCATCACACACCCCTCTCCACCCACTGAGCCCTCTGGAAAACCGGAAGAAGCTCCATGGGTGGAGAAGGGTATGTGTCCATGTAAATAGACACACACACGCCTCCACCCACTGCAGCTAAAACACCCATCCCCCCACCCACATCCATCTGTGTAAAAAGGGCCTGCCAAGCAGCTGATCCAAGGCAGTTGGAGCACCCTGCTGGTCCAGGCACAGCAGCCCTTGCAGGGATTTGAATAGATGCTCTTTTGGCTGGGCCAGGGATCCTGCCAATGCATCCCAGCACATATGTGAAACCTAGCTACAAGTTTTGACACATATGCCACTGAATGCCCTTGCTATGGGCAGGAATCACAAATAAATGTACTCTGAGAGATCAGTGGTCAATAACAGATCTGTTGTCTAGGGCTGAAACAAGATTTTGCCAGAACAGGAAATCCCATTGAAATCCCAGTTCCTGATACCATCTCAGTCAAATTGAGAACCTCTTGGTACTTCGTAATGTCTCGACTGACATTTCATTTTTTGATTCACCAACTTTCTGCTTACCAGGAGCCCATTTACTGGTTTGTCATTAACTGCGTTGCCATTTTCCACTTTGTCATCCACTTCAAATTCCGAGCGGTAATACCAATGGAAAACTGCATTGTTTGTGCTCCCTTTTCCCTTGTACTTCCTTGTCACTCATTGGCTGGTACACAGATTCCTTTACCAATCTGCAATTGAGTTGCAGATTGGTCAAAGCAAAGGGAACAACAATTCTGATTGGGGGCACTGGAGTAGAGGTTAATGGGCCCTGGGAGGGGGAGATTAAGAAGTGGGCTATTTGCACAGTGATTGACTCAGAAACATAGAAACAACATTACCAGAAGTAAAATAGTATGCTCAGCAACACGGTAAGAGGTAAATTATTGGTAAGTGGTAAGCTGTAAGCAGAAAGTTAGTAAATCGGGATGGTATCTTGCGGTATTGCGAGAATCAAGAAATCGCATCAGTATCAGGAAATAGACAGGAAATCAATCCGGGTTCCCAATATGGTGAGATCTCGTGAGCAGCAATTTAGCGGCTTGTTTCAGCTCAACTGTTTATTTATTTATTTATTAACATTTCTATGCCGCCCCCTCATGCCCATGGCATCTCGGGGCGGTTAGCAATACAATAAAACAATAAAATACATTAAAACCAACCTCAATTTTAAAATAATTTTAAAAAAACCAACCCTAACCCTACCCTCCAATTCCTCCAAATCCCCTACCCCACCAATCTCCCCCATTTACCCCTCCCTCCCCCCTCCCCTCCAAAGGCCTGGATGAACAGCCAAGTCTTGCATGCTTGCCGAAAGGTGAGCAGGCCTGGGGCCAAGTGGGCTTCCTTCGGTAGGGAGTTCCACAACCGTGGCCCGATCACCGAGAACGCCCTCTCCATGGTGGCCCCCCGCCTTACACGGGGGAACCTCCAGATGGGCGCCCCCAGTAGATCGGAGGGTTCGTCCTGAGTCACGGAAGGCGAGGCGGTCCCCAAGATAAGAGGGGCCGATACCGTATAGGGCTTTGTATACCAATACTAACACCTTGAACTTGGCTTGGTATGCTATAGGCAGCCAGTGCAGAGAGCGGAGCGCTAGTGTAATGTGCTCACGGCGACCCGTCCCCGTAAGGAGATGGGCCGCCGCAATCTGCACCAGCTGCAGCCTCCGAACCAATATCAAGGGAAGCCCCACGTAGAGCACGTTGCAGTAGTCGAGCCTTGAGGTAACGAAGGCATGGATGAGAGTGGCCAGGTCGGGTCTGGAGATGTACGGGCGCAGGCTACGCACCAGATACAGCTGGCGGAAGGCAGCTTTAGCCACCGCCTCCCCCTGCCAATCCAGGCGGAGGTCCACATCCAAAATCACCCCCAGACTCCGAACCTNTAGGAGGGCCGACACCTCCTTCGCCCTCCCCACTACCATCACCTCTGTCTTGTCTGGATTCAGCTTCAGTCTGCTCTGCCTCATCCAATCCGCCACAGCCTCCAGACACTGGGAAAGTACCGAGTCGTCAGGACCTGGGTCCGTTGAAAAAGAGAGGTACAGCTGAGTGTCGTCAGCATACTGCTGACAACACACCCCGAATCGTCTCGCAATCTCCCCCAGGGGCTGCATATAGACATTAAATAACAGTGGAGACAGAATGGAACCCTGCGGAATGCCACAGGTCAAGGCCCGGGAGCTCGATGTTTCAGCTCCCAGCACCTCCTGCTGGCTTCTATCTGAGAGGAATGAGCAAAACTATCCAAGAACGGTCCCGTCCAGACCCCCCAGATTTCGCAGCTGTCTCAATAGCAGCCCATGGTCCATGGTATCAAAAGCGGCCAAGAGATCTAGCAGAACTAAAAATGTCGAACGTTCTGCATCCATCTTCCGGCGGAGATTGTCAGCCAAAGCCACCAACGCTGTCTCAGTACCATAGCTGGGGCGGAACCCAGATTGAAAAGGGTCACAGAAACCGATGCCATCAAGATGCCGCTGGAGCTGCAGTGCCACCGCCCGTTCAATAACCTTCCCTAAAAAGGGAAGGTTAGAGACAGGGCGGTAGCTGGCGAGCGCATCCACATCTAAAGATGGCTTCTTCAGCACGGGACGCACCACAGCCTGCTTAAGGCTGGGCGCCAATCTACCCTGCCAAAGGGACGCATTGATAACCCTCGCCAGCACCATCCCCAACGTCTCATTGGAGGCTTTCACCAACCAGGACGGGCATGGATCGAGTTGACAACTGGTGGCCCTAACAGACCCCAGGACATCCACCGAATCGGCTGGCATCACTTCCTGAAACTCAACCCAAGAAGATGGACCAGACGGGGCCTCCGCAACCTCACGCTCCTCACTTACTGCCTTCAATCCAGTGTCAAAGTCGCTCTGGATCCGAGCAATCTTGTCTGCGAAGTAGGTGACAAATTGCTCACAGCAGGCCTGGGACAAGTCCCCATCCAGGCGGAGGGAGGCCAGACTAACCAGCCCCCGAACCACCCGAAATAGCTCCACCAGGCATGACTTCGCAGACACTATGAGAGCAGCAAAGAATGTTGTCATGAGGCCTAATGTTTACTTGTTTGTGGATTCCATGGACCTAAACAGAACAGGGAAGCGAGTTTTACTGCCTTCTAATTTTTTTAGAAGTAGAAAACCTTTGTTATTTATGGACAGGGGCAGTAGTGTCCATTTAAACGGAAAATTGGGTGCGTTATCCATTTTTGGCACCTGAAGTAGTGAAATCCGGACTATGCCAGCTATTGGATGCTGTCTTTCAACCATTAATTTTCTTCAAGACAGTTGCTAATACGTTCACTTAAAAGCAAGAACCATAGACAGCAGAAAGTTGTATTGCATCCAATCCATTGTATGCCTTCCCTAGTATTTCAATAAAATAAGTGTTCTTTGCACCTGGACCTCTGAAAAAATAGATTATTTATGCTCTATGAATAGCATGGGCTTGTTTGTTAGATTCAAAAGTACCCCATAGTTTCATAATGTTACATGAATGTGCTGAACTCTTTATTACTGGAGAATGAAAGCTCCTTTCCATATTGCTGCTATATTTCCCTGTTTCCACCTGGAGCTGAAATGGATTGCAAAAATATTATCCACTTTTAATAATTGCTATTCTGGATAGCTTGGTGGTTATCTGGTAACTGTGGAGGTTAACTGCCAAACCAGAATGCCAGAAGTTACCATTTATCACATTATTAAATAATCAAACCAGTCCAGAGGAAAGGAATGAAAAAGAAAAAAAAAGTCAAATGGTAATCTGAATGCAATCCAGTTGCAGATTGGCCAAAGCAAAGGGAACAACAATTCTGATTGGAGGCACTGGAATGGAGGTTTAAGGGGCACCCGGGGTGTGTGTGGTGGTGGGAGGTTAAGGGATGGGCTGTTTGCACAGCGATTGGTTCAGAAATATGGCAACAACAAACCCGGATATAAAACGGTATGCTCAGTTAATGCAGTAAACTGGATAGCTGCCAGATATAATAAGACATCAGTCCAGATGCTGTGGATACTGCGATATCTAGCCAGATGGATACTAGATAGGCCAAAATGAGTAACTGCTACTGTCTCCCACCCCCATGATATTGGTATATTCAGTTTTTATTTCTTCAAGAGACATGCCACTTTGAAAATGGAAAACTCTAAAGCTTTTAGATTGGAATGGTTTTTTCCATGTTGTACTTGAAGCTGACTCGCTTATGTAAAGGAAAAGGTCAAGATGACAACCCATAAAGTTTGGTATATTGAAGATGGATTGCATTCCTGTGCAGCTTTGTAAATTAATACAAAAAATTCTGCATACCACCCACCTGCTTGCCATCAACAAGATACTGACAAAATCGTTGTCATTCCACTGTGTCATATTTTCTGTTTTTTTGCTCTTAGATGGATGGATCATCATCTCCCCAGAGCACTGCAGTAGGCTATACACTACTAACGGTGGAGGCCAGCATGTCTCAGACAGCTTGTTACTGTACAGAAACAGCAACTTTAGGTTTTTAATCTCCTACCTGCAGATTTTCATGCAAGGATCTATAAGCAGAGTGAATCTATAGCAAGTGGCTAGCTAACAGCGAGACAGTGTCATTGTCATTGTCGAATATCATTGTCTCTCTTGTTCTGGTTTCCTCCTCTTCTGATTAAAGGGCTGAAAAACCAAAATGCTTAGCTGCACAGAAATTTGGGACTATTAGGGCTGGTGACTAGAATGACGGCACTTCAGAAAAGTACAGGAGGAATTGACTACATACAATAACCGATCAAAGAGGTTCTTAAACTGACTAGAGAGTGTCCACACTAGACGTTTTGCCAATTTAACTAAATTGTTGTTTATTATTGATTTAGTTAATTCAATACACAAAAACTTAAGTGTCTTACTAATATAGATTAAAAACCAAGGTTGAGGAAATGGGTGGAAGCAGGCAGCAAAGGAAAATGAATATTACCCAGTGCAAGGAAATGACTTTTTGTCCATTTTTAAATGAGCATGTCTGGGGGTGGGTCCATGTGTGCTGGATGGAACCACTATGCATGTCTGGAGGGGGGGAATCAAATGGGCCAGGATGTGCGATGGGTGTGTGCCCCTACCCATGAACAGTCTGGCCTGACCCTGTACAGAGCATCCTGGGTTATCCCCCAATGCTCTGTGCATGGGCATGGGTGCATGGGCACGAAGCCCTCTGTGCATTTGTTGGTGTCACAGGAGCGCCCACCACCACCACACCGCCTTCAGATGGGTGCTAAGGTGGGGGAGGATGGGGGGGACCTGCATGGGTGCACCTTGTTTAAAAACGGCTTGTGTGAAGCAGCTATCAGGTTCCTTTAAAAAGTGCCCAATTCATTAACAGATAAAATGCTGAAGGCCATTTATGCACAACTCTATTTGTATTCCGTTACTCACAACTTCCAACATTATAACTTTCTATCTAAATGTTTGATGGTAAGAGGAACCATTCCAGAAGAGACGTTTGTTAAATAATCAACAAGTATTTTACAAAATAGCAAATTGTGATGCACTGCCCCTGAGGTAGATGGCTTCATATGGACTCAGGGTTTATAGGTTTGTATCTCTGTTTAGAAGAGTCTAATATTGGAAATCTGCTAGTGTTGTCCCCTACTATTAACCAGAATACTCTTGACTCCAGTGAAACTCCACAGTAGCAAATACTGAGGCAGTATTGGATGAATAACCTAGAATGCTGTCCTGGGCCTACCAGCCTGTAAAGGGTTTGTTCACATTAGAAAGTGCAATAGTGTCTGAACATGACAGAGCACTTGGGTCAGATGATACAGTGCTGGTTATAAGTAGGGTGGCCATATATCCCCTTTAAAAGAGGATGCTTATGAAAAATACATGTTGCAGGGTTGCATTGGAACCAATTTTAAAGGGGTGGTATGACCACCCTAGTTATAAGGTTGAAGCAGGAACAGCCTGGGAGGGGGAGAAGGAAAAATTCATATCAGTTTGCTTGGGAAGTAGCAGGGTTAGTACATAGGGAAATATGCAAACAAACACAAATCTCTCTACATCTGTTCCCAAACTCTGGTTTAAGAACCCAACTGGGGATGTGACTTTTTAAAATGGTGTCACAATCTTGGTTGATATTCTGTATACTCTGCATGTCTTTGCTGGGGTTTGGGGTCATTGGACTACATATAAATATTAAGATGGGGCCACAGAGGCAAAGTGTTTGGGAACTACCACTCTGTACAAGGAGCCTGTGATGGTAAGCCCTTACCTCATAGTCACCTCTACAGCAACTCTCCTTCCCCTATCTAAGAGGAATTAGCCCCATGTCTCAGGGGTTAAACTAAAGTCACCTGTTTTGGCTCTTCCGTCAGTCCTACGGACAATTCCCAGTATGAGCCTGACTTGTGAGAGCTCCCAAGTTCATCACAGACTGTCTGGTGTTCCGAGTCTGCTTTCCTTATCGTCCCAGAAAAGGATGAGGTCAAGAGTTATTGGCGAGCCATCCTTAAGGACCAGTGTGTGTCTGCTCTTTCACAGAGCCATTACTTCATTTGGGTACAAATGTCAAAAGTACTGCTGCTAACTTTAATCAATTCATTCTTGATCATAACTGAAATTATTAAAAATACAGTGAAGTTAGAAATGCAAGAACAGATCACTAGAAGAAATGTGCTCAGCTGATGTCTCACTTTCACTCATCCTCCTACCTTTGGAAAAACACGTTTTTCTTCTCAATGATTCCCCCCCCCCCAACCTCTTCCTTTCAGACTTTTACTGTTTGTATTGTCCTCCATCCTATGGGAGCAGAGCTGAATACCAATTATATTGCATTCCAAGCAATCATCCCCCACCCCCACCCCATGGTTTCCAAATATCCGAGTCAGCTTGTGGGCTGTATTTTCATGTTAAGTGTAGTTTAGATTATTATTTTTTTGTGCCATCTCATAAGCTTGGTGGGGGGGGGCAAACCTCTTGAAAAATGTTCTGCTACTGTATGCTCTTTGAAAAGAATTATTCTCTAAGTTATGCAAGAAGAAATAAAAGGCAACAATAAGAGAGAGTATTAACACACTGCGCGTTTTGTTTTCAGTCAGATGCAGAGGCAGCCTGCCCCCGAGCTATTCCGGGGGTGCACCCCCATGTCTGCCTGCTTTCAGCCCTGTCTGGGTGAGGTTCAGATAGACCCATGCATCACCCTCCCGCCACACCCCCGCCCCATAGAGTTGCGGACAATCACTTTATGCTCAAGACTAGGGGTGGGGAACCTCTTCCCTCCCAGGGGCCACTTTGAAAGCTTGCACAAGCTCCGAGGTCTGCACAGAAGTTGGGACAGGGGTGTTTAAGGGATGCACTTAAGGAAAGGAGTCCCAAATCATGAATCTGTGCCATGGATCTGAGGGCCAGGGCGGTGGCATGGGTTTCCTCCTTGCCAAGCACTGCCAGTTCAAAACCCTTTCCCCTCCTCCCTCCCTCTCCTTCCCTTCCTATGAGGCCCACTCTGTGCGCTTATACTCCCCTCTACACCTTCGTGTTGCTGTCATTTACTGCCCCCCAGGTTCCCTCTCCTCTTTCCTCCCAGACTTTGAATCTTGGCTCACCTTCTTCCTCTCCGATGATATCCCCACTCTCATTCTTGGTGATTTCAACATTCACGTTGATGCACCTTCCACCCCCTCTATCTCCCACTTTCTCTCTCTGACTACCTCCTTTGATCTCAGACTCTGGACCGACTCTCCCACTCATACTGATGGCCACTCCCTCGACCTCATCTTCTCACGAAACTGTTCTCTTGCTGACCTCTCCTATGACCCCTGCCCTAAACCTGATCACTTCCTCGCCTCCTTCAGCCTCTCCCACCGACCCCCCTCCTCCTCCCCCTCTCTGCGCCCCTTCCGCAATATGCAGGCCTTTACCCCCTCGGAGTTTGCCTCCTCTCTTTCCCCCCTCCTCCCCCCCGTCTTCGCCACCTCCTCCCCTGACTCTGCCATCTCTGCTCTCAATACCTCTCTCTCCTCGACCCTTGACTCTCTTGCCCCCCTCTCTTC